>CM043711.1:22221326-22585795 GCA_023969325.1 Oryzias curvinotus | reverse complement strand
CTAGGCTCCGGGACTGGGTGGTTGTAGTTGTACCACTTGCTGAGTCTCTCTGTTGACCTCCCGATAACGCCCATTGAAAGCTGCTTCTACCTGGTCCATTGTGAAGGAACACACTGCAGAACTTCCAGATGCCCCTTGTACCTGCAAAACAAGATGGTTTAAAAACTGGTCAGAGCTTCCTATAATTGTACAATTTGTGATTTGAGAATGAGCCAATCATTATATAGCACGATTTAAAATCAAGCTTCTTGAACAATTGATACTCAAACATGCATATAAATTAAAAAAAACTATATGCACAACAATTGTTAGAAATGCTAGGACTAACCACTGAGACGTAAAAACTCCATAAAACACAGTGTTCTTCCAATCCTCAGGGCTGGACGTGAGCACAAACATGTCTTGGATTATGTTGAAGGGGAAGCCATCATCAGGAAGGGAACACAGGAGCTGAGCCTTCAAGAATGTGGTCCACTTCTTCTGCAACACTCTCTCACCTCCAATGTCACCCTGCAACACAGTTTTGGAGGAGCCATGTATTATTAGAAACTGTCCAGCAGAGGGCGCTTTAAAACAAGGAACACTGGAGTTTTATCTATCACATGCAAACTGACAGTATCTTGAAAAGATGATGACCTACTGAAGATGTAAAAAAACCACAAACACACAAATAGTAAAAAAAAAAATCTGAAACAGGAAAACAGTTGCAACTCTAGTTGAGAAAACTGAAAACTTTTTATGGTAAAACAATGACGAGCACAATCAGTTTAGTCTGCTTCATAGTTGTGTCCTGAGGCAAAACACGCCTGGGTCATAAAAACAGTAAACTGCATCATCACAGCGACACAGATCAAACACACCCAGCCCTTACAGGAGTCTTTCTAAACGAAAAAGAAATATTGCTTCCAACGCTCCCTGCTCCCTGATGCTGCTGCTGTGATTCAGCGCCTCTGGCACAAGCCTTCAAAGGGCCACGAGCGGCACGGGACCTCCTCAACACCAGAACTAATTTAGCCATACACCGGATGTAAGGCAGGTGCACATTAGACAGAAACTAAATCTTTGAGCTTCGCATGTAAAACCGATTGGGTGCAATTTATTCAAAAGTGTTCAGCAGATTTTGTTCCATGGAGAGTTACAGGTCTGAAAAGGGGAATTATGGGTAAACACAGGATGACTTCACAGAGTATTTCACCTCAAAATCGAGCTGTTGTCAGCATTTCCTGTAAGATAGATTGATTGGAGAGTTAAAAATTAAATTAAACCCGCAATCAGCATTGTATGGCCAGCAGGCACATCCCCCCTGTCGCCCTCCCATTACCCCCTTTTTACATGCCCATGCTGGCTAAACAGTTGCCTCAGACCCCTCACTCCCCCCCTTTGCTCCACCTGGTCAGAACTGCGTGTGACTTTTTCTGTTTGGTTTTGCTCCATAGCAACCATTTTATTTTTTGTTCACCTGGGCATGAGGAACAGGTCTAATTAATTTTTAGAAGAATCGGCAAAAGTAATCTTTTGGATTTCCTTGGCAACTGAATTTTTTTGTTTGACCATGCACACATTTCTAATATGTTAATATTTCAGAGTGTTTTGTTCAGCTTGAGCCAACGATTCATGTATTAAATGTAGGTACATTTTAGGTAAAAAATGTGTGAATAACAGGGAAACGTCACTTTTGCAAGCTCGCCTTGCAAGCGCCGTTTAAAATCTACAACTTCGAATTCCAACATCTTTTACCAAGTAGCTTGTTAATGATAGAGGCGATAGATCGAAATCCCAAGGAGGAGTTTAGATTTGTAGCTGTTACAAAATGAGTTTTTGGGGGGAAAATTCCAAATTGTCAAGGTCAAAGGTCAACAAAACGTCGGTTGTGGTTGTAAACTTAAATTGGTGGCGTGTTTTAAATTTCATGAATGTCACTCAAACAACATTTTTTTGCTGAAAATGTGAAAAATCGCTGAATTTCACACTGTGCCCACAAAATGACCACCAACCTGTGGGTCCTGCGGCCATGTCATAATAACTTCAAAACTTCCTCTGGACATCACCGACACATGTGCTTTGAGTAGTGAATGTTGAATTATTTTTTTGAGCCCCTTAAGAGATTTAGAATTCATTTTCACTGGGTACTGTGCGTGCAAATTTTGGTGAGTGTTTAAGTTTGTGGCGGGGGTGAAATTTTTGCTCAAACATGCCGCTAGAAAGATGAAATGCTAAAACAATATGGCTCTTGGAGTCCAGCACTGCTGTGGGCCATTATGAGAATGAAAGCTTAGTTGCATCCACTTTATATCAACTTTATTCATGTTTTAATCAGAGGAAACAATCAAATTAGTTTGAATAGGAGATAACAAATGACCAGAACTAAACCACCAAAGCAATTACTTACTATAGCAGCGTGTGCAGGATGATCATGAGCAACATACGTATTCTCTTGTTCTTCCAGCAGAGCTTAGTTCTATAATTTAATGCCACTCTGAGTTTAAACTGACCACTGAATAATTGAAACAAATGCTTCCCATTCATTAAACCCTTGTAAAAGCATCCCTCGTTTGAAAGGCTGCTCAAAAAGCCTTAAACATGGTGCTTTATCTGCAGAACTGAGCAGTCCTGCAACTGTGATCATCTTTGTTCTGTTTATTTCAGCCAGAAAATTGCACATTGTCTTGATTAGGATGCTCTCTGGGTGCCAAACACCTGCACTGTGCACAACAAAGTAGGAGGAGGCCGCCAATGCAATAAGCCAAAATGATTTAGAGAAAAAAGATCAAAACTAGACATTGATATTAATCAAACTAGAATCTGCTTACAGTGCCATTTACAGCGAGTAAATCCTCTCTTTTATGTCTAATTTAACCAATTTAAAGCTGTGCCAGGCATGACATTTCTTTTGTTTTCGTCTTCCATTTAATCCTTAATACCTTCTTTGCAGTTAATCTTGTCAAGAAGGATATAGGCTGAATTTAAAAGAAAAACATAAATATATGCGGAAACATGACACTGACAAACTCCTCCTGGTTTGAAAAAACTCAAGAGGAGGAAAAAAAGTATTTTAACATGGTCCGTGCCCTCTGGCATCACTCACCTTGCACACACGAGCAATGCGTGACACAATGGTGTTGTCAAAGAAATCAAACTCTTTTCCTGCCTCGCTGAAGAAGAAGTAAATCTTATCGTCATCGCCCACCAGGTTGCCTTTAGGCAGGCTCTCCTGTATGTAGGCAGAGCCAACAAAGGCTGGGTCTGAAAGGAGAGCAGCAACACCGTCACATAAAGATTTAGAGGCAGATATTCCAGAGATGACGGCCAGACGCTTCCAGTATACATAATCTCTCATGATGCTACGTTGCACCAAATCTGTAACAACTATTTCATGCTATGTCAGATATACTGTTAATTCACATTGAGAATTTGCATTGTTTGAAGACATCATAACAAGCATTGAATTTGCTGCCAAGCTGCCGTACCTTGAAGCCAGTTGAGAGAGTTTTCTGTTTTTAGAAAAGCTCCTTGGCTCAGACTTTTGTAAATGATGGGCTCATTTCCTTGGAAGTTACTGACGGCGCCGGCGTACAACTCTCCATCTACAATGCAGTAAAGAAAACCATCAAAATTCCTAAATATCACAGTAGGTGAGGGAAAACTCCTTCTGCAAAAGGAAAATTAGAAGCTGTGCCTCATTTATCCACCTATGTTCATTAAAGATATGATCACATTGTTTGGTTGTTACCAAGAGCTGGTGGTGAAACCATGGCTCCTTGGTTTACCTCTGGCTCCATCTAAAAGAAGTCAATTCATGCTAATTTTTGGAGAAATGAATGTCGCCATATTGGAGCCAGACAACGTCACGTTGGAGCCAATCAACTACTTGTTGACATCATCATCTGCCTCCAACATTGGAGCAAGAGACGTCACTAAGTAATGATTGGTCTGAGTCGGTCTAAGTTATCCATAGAAATATGACAACCACTCTTGCCAATCAGGAGTGAGCTTCTTGGAAGTCCACACCCCTACCACTTGAAATTGGGCTCGGGAGAATCTGTCAGTCAAATGTTGTGACCGTTCTACATGGAGCCAGCGGGCACCACATACTTTTACTGAGCTATCTGATTGGTCAGTTTATAACTTGAATAATTGGCAACACAGAAAAAAAAATTAGGATTAGTGAGAACCTGCTACAAATGCTAAAAACAGGTACTAGAACAAGTATGGTTGTTTAGACAAACAGAATGACTGCGTGATGGGTGAGACTTACCAGCCATGATTGCTGTAGACTTGTATTCAGGGTTGAATGGGCAGCGGCTACGTCCATCCTCTGAAACAATCTCACCCGTATCAGTCTTGACAAAGGAGAAGTCGGCTGTACTCTGAAGGAAACACGCATAAAGGACATGTGAAGTTGAAAAGTGGAACCTGACATTGACTGCTGTCCTTTTTATCTCAAACAGGAAAAGAAAGAGTCTGCCAGCCTTGGCTCATCCGTGTTTGTTTGTTATGGATTGTTGTAAAAGGGATAAGAAGATTTGGAGAAAACGGCTGAAAAACCGGATCGATTTTTATGTAATTTTATTCTGTGCATTAAATATTTTTATCTATCTCTCTTGAGGACAGGAGGCGATTGAATAATGCACTTCAGTTATATCTTGCCTCACAGAGCTTCGGACTGTCTGCTAAGTGAGTTGGGAGGAAGGAAGCAGCGTGTGTCAGATTTTAGATGCTCTTCCTGTGGAGCTGAATGAATCCATCATGCCAAGTCCAACTTCAAGGTTATTACATTTTCTGGAATAATCTTTGTCCATCTGCACAAAACAGGATAAGCATGTTTGCATAGGAGGGGACTTACTATGTAAGCACATATCGGGCTGAAGGCATAGGTCCCACACGTATACAGGTGAGTGCTGTTCACATGGAGCAGGATCTTGATGTAGTTGAGGCAGTCCGTCTGAAACACAAATTATGAAAAAAATCAACAAAAAAGTCTGGTAATTAGGTTTTCTGGGTTCCCACGGATAAATGTCTTGTGTTATGATTTACTTCCCGACTCCAGTTGTTGCAGTTGTAAGGATAATATTTAAGATGGACGCATAGAAAAGCCAAATTTTTGGTAACAATTTTTAAGAAAATAAAAAGATTACATCTGTTAGTCTTTTGTATTCACAATTAACTTTTGATCCTGTAGCTAATGTATTTTCTGAGATAAGCTGCACAAAAGGAAAAGGAAGGAAGATTTGATGCAAAATTAAAGACCTCCTTTGATCTAATTTAAAAGTGGTTCCCAGTAGTCTTTTAATTATGATTATGCCGTTTTTAGCCAACATCAAAAGATCTGTGTCATTTTCTAGGATATAGTTTTTGCAGAGCAGCAGGAGTTCATTAGAACTAAGTTGTGGGGAGGACCACTGGCGTAGAAAAACCCTTTCCCCCCTTCTCCTCCCTATTATGGGCGGAGCTTGTAGCCCACCCAGCATATTTTTTATGTCACAAATATACTCTTTCTCCAACAGCATTCTTTTGTCTGCTCCTGATTCTCAATGATTTTAACAGAGAAATACCCATCTACGCAATTTTAAATTTAATTTTCTTTCCATCATCAAAAAAATGCCAAAACAACATTTTAAAAGCACCAAAATCACAACCTTCGTCAGATTGGGTCTTTAAGGAAAAAGTTACAGAAAAAGTCAAAAAAATTTGCCTTGAAGTTTTAAGCAAACAGTGGACTTACCTTCAGGTCTTTGCCTTTGAAACTACATTCATCTCGCTTTTGATCCGTAGTTTTCCACGTGAGCTGAGAGAGAAAGTTTCTGTCAAACATTCATTGAACTCCATTACATTTCTGATTGCAATTCTGTCATCTCAGCTTTTTGCAGATTTTCATTGTAAAGCGGTTTTAAGGCATCGCTAGGTTGCTCTTACATTCTTCTGTAGATTGGTTGCAGAGATATCAGAGAGGTTGAGGGCGAAGAGGATCTCTCGGGCGCCAATATACAACGTGTTGTCTTCACTACTGAGGAGGACAGATGTGAAGTTGAGGACTCCACTGGCAGAAAAGCTTTTAGTTGTCCTCTCCTTTGCATCTACACCAAAGGGGACAGAAAATGTAAAAAGATTAATTAAATTCTTTTGAAAAGAAGGCATCCTTTATTGTTTTCTCCAAGATAAGTTATAATCACTTTTTATACAAATAAATGTATGAAAAATCTCAAAAGGAGAAATCCTGACAAAAAAGACTATTTTCCACTAGAAACAAAGGGAAACTTTACTCCCTGGAAAACTACACCTTCAGTTGAAAATTACAGCTTTTAGAAACTCGCACGTGCAGCTGGTACTTCAAATTTCATATAATATATTCATATAAAAGGTAGAAAGGCTCATTTGTTTTTGACAGGTAAATGTCCTTTATTTTAGGTGACTGAGAAGAGAGGAGCAAAGGTTAAACCATCAGCTTTTCTAAGCACCTCAGCAGTTTTGCAGGCTGTATCTGTGATTTGCAGCAGTTTGGAAGCTTTCGGTGCCAGCCCAACTCCAACAAGACTGCATGCCAAAACAAACAGAACAAGCCCGCTGATGGAAACTTTAAGAAAAGCTCTGATACTGACATGTGAGGAATGAGGAGAAAAAAAAACAACAAACCAAAAAGCTGCTGGTATTTTCCCTAAGAAAAAAGAAAAGTTACAACTTAGATGTCAGGTTGTGCACGACTCTTTCTGATTTGAGGGACTGAATTAACTGAAGGGAAGAGCTGCAGCTGAATCCAGACATGCTGAAATAATTATTCTTCACATGCACTTACAACAGCTGCACAGTTTTCATCTACAGTAACAAAATTAGGTAAAATGTTTAAGATGCAATTTGCAGTTTGTAAAAAAAAGGAACTTCATTCCGCAGTTAATCTAATATTGAGAACTAAATTAGCCTGTGGTCCAGTAGGGAAAAAAAATTAGCACACGTTTTTAGGAGCAAACACTTAATAGAAAATTAAAAAAAAAAGGTTTTAAATAATTTTCTGATACTGTGGTGGATTTAGTCCAGATAAGATGCCACGTAAATAACAAATGTATATAAAGTGTTGGATGTTTGTGAGTGAAAAACACATTAGTAAGTGCTTTTTAGATTCTAGATAAGGCTGAAAGGCCCAACATGTCATCATCATCCAAATTACAGGCTGACAGGCAGAAAGCCTTTCACAATTTGCTCCTGAAATCACAAATATGTGATCAGACTCTCTCAATACAGAACGCTCTATGCACTCAACATTTTCATATAAAAGAAGAAGAAGAAGTGCTGATGGTAACACTTAGAAGTACAGAAGCTTCATGCATGGAATTAATCCAGTCCGGATAGAATCATTAAGTTTTAGTGATAATAAGCTCACAGACCCGTCAGTAAGTGTGACCTAATATAACTTCATTGCAGTGCTGCAGGAGACGGAGACACTTCCTCTCCTCTGGGAAAACAACATGCTAATAGCAGTCCATTGCCAGGGCAACAGCCAGCCATATTGTAGTTAAAGCTGTCCATAAAACCACAAGGGTCTCTGCTGAGTGTAGTGTACCAGCACCCACTGGGACCCCTCACCCCCACTCTCACCCTCCAGACAGCATTTAGCAATATTCACCTGCAATTCCAAAACACACAAGAAGTCAAATCTGGAACCAAAGCAAAGGCTTTTTGTTTTCAAAGGAGGATTTATTTACAATTATTCTCTGCAGTCAGATCACTGCTGCCATTGTTAGAAACCACAGACTAACACTGAGAAACCAAAAGGTCCTGAACTGAGTATCATTAAAGAGATTCAGGGGGGTTTCAGTGAGTTTGCAGAGCTTTTCCGTCATTATTTCAGAAAAACAATCATCTTTCTGGGGAGACAGAGAGCTGCTTTCAACTGGGATTTCAACGTCATTTACAGGAAAGCTGGCTGATGTTTGATTTGATTGTCTAGACCTCTTTGTAGAAGCTAAAATAAGATGATTATATCATCAGATTCTATCAACCCATTTGACTTTTTCCCCCCGCTATTTTTATTTTTTTTAACAAAAACTTTTAGATGTTTACATCATTTTTTATTGTAAAGCCTTTCTTTAAAGAGTCAAGCTATTTCATGTGTCAAAATGAAATTAGTGCTGTGCTCAGAATGGGTAAAAAGATAAACTAATATTTCTAAAATAAATTCTTAGCGCAACATGCCACACCACAGTGATTTAGAAATCAATTGTTTTGAAGTTAGCTACCAAAAACTAATAAACAAAGACTATAAAACGTGTTTGGGAGGGAAGCTGCACGCTTTCAACAGTGAAGAGTGTGGCAAGTGGAGTGCACGTCTTTGTTCAGCCATAACAAACTCCTCTACTAGACAAATGAAAGATCACACAGACTTGGACAACCTTTGCAAAGGAAGATTGATGCCTTCTGGGAAGTAAACACCTCACTGAACCGATGTCTGTTCTCCAGGAAGATTTCACATTTTATTCTTCTCCAGAAATCTAAAAATAACACTACTGAGCAAGAGCATTACCTACTTTTTGCAAACCTTTCATAGACTAAATTACCCCTCCACCCATTCCTGTACAATGAAAGTAAACTGCTATTAGTACATCACATGTACTTTTCTAGGTTCTGGGTTTTGACCAACATTTTTTTTAATCATCCAATCCCTTTTTTAGAGATTTCTAATCTGATGATAGTTTGTCTTGTCATTTTTGTCAATCCATTGATGCTGCAACTAACGCTTTGCAGCATCAAAGCAGTTGTTGATAATCATCCTACTGTCGTTTCTGAGGCTTGTATCCTCTGTCTCTTTGAACATTTCACAGTCTGACTTCAGGTTAAACATGCAGGGACACCTTTAGGGGAAACTGGCAACTGTTTTTCCTGTGAACACTTTCCCCCTGAACCATAATGGAAGTGACCCTTTAACCCTTCACAGATGTCATAATTGCTTTTCTAAGATCAAAGTATTTTCTTCATGGCTACTTTGGGCATTTCTTATTGACAAACTGTCCTTTTTAAGGCTGATAATGAAATACTTTTCTGTTCACAACAAGATGGTTTCTTATCTAAAAAAACAGGCATATCACAGAAATCTAAAACTAACTGTTTAAACGACCACTTTTGGCCTCGATGCTGACTCGTGTTCAACAAAGCATCCTTTCAGGAAGCCTTTTGCAGTGACAATTTTGTTCCCTTCCACTGTTTTTCTTTTTTTTTTCCAACATTTTTTTGCCTTGTGACCTTGTGCTGGCGGTGGAGGAGTCAGTCAAAGATCCTCTCTGTGGAGCTTTAGACATTTGTTTTTAGCATGTATTGTTTATCTTTTACACATATTACAATCTTTTTAGTGTCTCATAGGAATAAAAAAAAAGATAGGTATATTTTTATATACCTGAGAAAACTTTTATTTGCAAAATGTTTAATACATTTTATTTGGATTGAATAAAGTACACTTGTCTGTACAGCTAAATAAGAACAGTTTTTGCTGGTTTTGTGTTTATCTTGTAGAAGAAATATCTTACAAACTGTAAGAAAAGCTGGTGAAAGAAGACATTTACTGCAGCAGAAACTACACAAATTACTCCATAAGAAGCCGGCAGGTATCACTGCAGGGCTTTGCACCTCATCATGTCTCTGATAACAGACCTCTGATCCTTGAGCGTGCAGTCTGGTGGGCTTCAAAGAGTTCATCCGTGACCCTTTCTACAAGTGCATGAGCGGCACAGGTCACTGTTTGACCCCTGCAGCTGTGAGCAATATGCCATTATTGCCTTCATTATGTAATTAAAAGTCATTTCGGTAAATAGCGCTGCCAAATGGACCAAACTACTTTCTCAGACATTAGTTCTATTTTATTTAGAGAAGACATTCATCACATTGAATATGAATAAATTCTAGTTTTAAAAAGGAAAAAAATGCTTTTAAATAAAATATCCTCACTGGGAGGAAACTAGATTAATCTGTCCTTTGCTGACAGAGATCTGAGGGCTTTTATATTTGTAGGGCTGCAAATATAAAAGGCCAATTCAACCAGTACCCTCCCTTCTGAGGGGGCTGCCTTTATCAACTCTTCCAGCTGTACGCTCAGCAGATCAAGAGATTGCATACCTCATTTAAAGCACTTGTTCTTGTTTACTCTCGGCAGAACATTATCCGAAACAAAAGCACACTGTATATGAGTGTAAAAAGCCTGCAATAAAGCCTCCTTACTGCTGGATCTGCCTCTGCTTAATATTAAACCTGCACCTGAAAGCAGTGTGCTTAAACTTGGAGACTTTTATTTTTTTACTTCCTCAAAGACAGAAAACTTACTGAACTTTGCTATGTAGACTAGTAAATGTGCGGGTCATATGGATCCAAGCAGTTGTACCATTAATCTGCGTACTGTCAGCGAGCCACACATTTATGACGGATCAGCTTTAAGGGTCACCATGCCTCTTTTTCAGTCTTCTGACGGTAAACATGACCTACATCTTTCGTGGAAGGGCGAAGCTGGACTGTAATTGTTGCACAGGAACAAAACTCACATTTTACACATGGTTGAATGAACAGAAACAAAAGGCACTATCCAAAAGTGGATGAGGTACATCACTTTTTTTTTAGGAAATACTCACAGAGACACAACATGATCTCAAGTTTACCTCTACATCACCCTCAGAACAACAAATACTTTTTTTGTTCCAAACAAATACTTGAATCCAACCTGGTAAATAGGGATCATTATACCCTGCTGAGAGCGGAGCAACGGCTGCTGCATCAGGAGGCAAGTCCCACTGCATCAGTGTTGCATTGTGTGGTAATAACAAGAGAAAAACAGTCCGTGGAGAAGCTCTAACTAAATTATCCCAAGTAATTTTAAACTAGCTATTAAGAGCTGCTGTTGAATGGGTAATTGTGTGGTAGAGCAGACATGGGAAGCTGAAGGACAAAGCCTGAAGCATCTGGAGTGCATTAAGACGGCACTCCAAGAGGGTCAATTCACTTGAGGATTGGCTGGAAGAGCTGTAATCCTGCTGTTTGCAATAATGCAATGTGGGGCTGAATGGCAGAAGATGGTCTCCAACACATCATGCAGACTTACAGCTTCACCAAGTCATCCAAGGTACTTCAAGAGTGTAGAAGAGATGAGCATTCACAAAACATTTTGCATTTTTATTGTGAAACAGAAACAGTAGTAAAGAGAAACGCCATTTAGTCTGCTTCTGTTCATTTCTCTTATATCATTCAGGGATTTGTTTTTCCTTGGAAAATGTTGATAGGGCAGTCTCCCACTCAGGAACAACAAAAGCTGACCCTGGACTAACCACAATAATGTTAACCAGCTGCTGGTTCATCAGGAACTCACCATGACCCCCGTCCTCTGATGTGAACATTGCTGTAGAGCGAAGAAGAAAGAAACTGTACACGAGGTCCTGACATGTTTCTAACGACACTGCGGCACTCTGACCTGAGCAGCCTGACTCCAGGCTGTGTAATTACACTCCCAGATTGTGCCCAACACCCTGAAAATTAATGTTCTTAAGATAGCAACTTTTTCCTTTACTGTTTCGTGATAATTAGAAATTGTGGCTTTCAAGGGTAAGCAACTTTTAGGGATGAAACTTGATATATTTACATAAGATTTAGATGCAAAATGGTTTTAGTCTAAAACAAATGTTGTTTTACTACAAAAAATATTTAACTAAAAGGTTTTTGTCTTACTTCTGCTTTCTTTGAATTGATGTTAAGTGCACTAACCTCTGCTTCCGAACTCTTCCATGCGGACAGCAGGTTTGAGTTTGCAATCACCACAACATTTAAAAGACAATGGCAACAATGGTGAGACAACCTCACCAACACAGTCTGTCAGCAAACATACAGGATACAAGTGCTAAATTGTAAATTAGGAACTCAGGAAGAACTTTGTAGAGCTGAAACAATCCAAAGTTTTCCTATCTATTTTTTAATCAGTTTTATCTTGTAGATTTGTTTTATTGTCCTATATTTCACTTGGATACGTTATCTTCTCGAATATGACTGACATGAGTTGAAAAAATGAGGCTGAATCACCACAACTGCTTTCTGTTTGTTTATTATGTGATTAAAATTAATTTTTTGTCTGTTTGCGGTTTAATTTTCTTACTTGTCTTTGTGTTTTGCATTCGTTTTGCCACATTTAAAGCCATATCTCAGTTGATTTATTCAATCATTTACATTTTTCAGCTTTCCCCAAAGTCTTTGGTGCTCTCTCCACCGGTATTGTCAAAAACTGATGGACTGATAACACATTTGGCAGCAAAAATGAAAACATCTTTCATAATCATCTCAATGAATGAAAACAAAACAGGATTAATGCTGTTAAGGAGAACTTAATCTGTGTTGATGTTTGCAAATTCTGAGCATGAACAAAAATATCAGCAAACTCAAAGTTCTTCTATATAACATCTAAAATAGATGGTAATTAAAATATATATCAATTTTAGTATATTTGAATGATATTGTTAATCAATTGTCAATTGTAATGTCAATCAATTTAGAAATACAAATGTCTTTTTTTTTTTTACATTATCAGTTTACTAATCAATATTAGGAATAACTCATCTTCACAACACTCATCAGTTTTTTGTTGCATTCATGTGTTACACAATTTCTACGATAACTGGCTTTCCTTCAGAGGTGGGCAATAAAAGGATCTTGTAGAAGTTGTCACCACTCATTTCAGAGTTGCTGAGTCAGCAAGTCTAAACATGACATCCACTAAATAATTAAAAAGGCCTCACTCCCTGTGTGGCCATGGACAGGCCCCCTAAACCAAATTAACAGATGACAGTCACTTAATGTGCAACAGAGGAGCCAGCAGACCAGCAGGGGAGAATAAGCCACATGAACACTTTCAGAGTCGTGTTCCAACACCTTAAACTGTTCAAAAGAGTTTTATTAACGCCTGGAACAGATCAAAGTGTGCAGCCTTTGCTGCCTTAACCCGTGATCTTCACTGATGGGGACATAAAATAATTCCAACAAGTACTCACAACAAAACAGGTACAAATCCTGTTTCATTATTCATGGCGGATTACTCTTCATTAAAGCAGAGGAAGAAACCAGGGGGACAAAGGAAGGGAAGCAGGTGTACGAGATCGCAGTGGATGAAGATCAGGAAGGCCCAATTCTAAAGGTTTGAGAATGCTTTTTGTCAAGCTAAATGGCAAATGGACAAAACAGAGGGCACCAAAAACCTTGATGAGGCCAGACACTTCCTGCTGTACAAAGTTCATGTCCCAGTGGCCTGCAGCTCTGGATCCTGCCCCGCGCACTGTACACACAAGCTGCAAAATATTACTGTCACAGAAGAGACGTAACAACAGCCGTGGCACATTTATCAGCAGGCAATGCTGACCTTCATCAGCAGCGTTAGCTTGATCTTTACGACATAACACTCTCCAAAACTTCAGAACAGCATGCCTACATAGAGAACCCTGGTGTTTAGTACGCCTGTGAAAGCCAATAAAATGATCACTTCTAAGTCTTATGGAACATTCTAACGACATCTGTGGTTACTTCCTGTTCGTGTTCTCCACGAAAAGGACAGATAACATCTAAAGAAATGACATAAATAAACAAACTGCGACAGGTGGCCCTACAATTACCAATGATAGATACTGTATTTTCCACCTTTTTTGTTGCTTACATTGTGATCATTTTACTAGTTTTTGCTAATATTTTCATGTAAAATAATGATGTGGTTTATGTGAGATGGCCGATCTTTATCAAGGAAAAGTGACTCCTACTAAGTGCTGCTAAGGCCTATGCACACTGGATTAATTGTTTTACACAGAACTGTGACATGGGGGTTCGTGCATGAGCAGATAAGTGTGAAGCATCTTTTCAGTGAGTGACTGATGATGTGTGCTGTTGTGAAAAACGGCAGCAGGGGAAAAGCTGTGGGCTTTGCTCAGGCTGCAAGTAGAGAGATTATCTGTTTAGGTAAGAGGTCCAATATGGGGCATGTTACGAGTTCAGACAGGCCTCATGGTACGGGGCCTTGAGTGCGCAGATGGCTCAAAAATAACTCCAAACTTGAGAGTCAACGGCTATAAAAGGTGACTAAACAAGATTTACCAAAACAATCTTTCAGAGATTCCTGATCGCGAGTCTCTGAGCCTTTCAGTCCCTCAATCCCATGATTCCTCTTTGTGTTTACTTCCACAAAAATGCAGGTAATGTTTAAACGCAACCTGTCAGTGATAAAAAAGTCACTTCTCGGTACGTGTGGTTATGCTAATATTTATGAATCATTGCTAAGGGCTACTGTAACTGCAAATTACTGTACTCTGTCATTGAAACACGACAGCATTATTTTCTAAGCTCAAAGCAATTTTGCAAGCCCAGACGTGGACAAAAAGAGCAATAAATCTCTGCGCTTTCAAAAAAAATGTATTCTGTGAGTCACAACACAATAGGTCTGAACTTTTTGCAATAAAGCCTGACCTGTCGGAGCTCAACCTGGCTTCTATTCACTGTGGATTTACATGGAATTTAAATCTTTGTGATGTCAACAAAAACCATTTCCTCTGTCTGAATGTGTCTATTTCTAATAAGGAGCACATTATAAAAGGTGTTAAAGTTTTAGAACACCAACGACAGAAAGGCACCATTTTAAAGCATTAAGTAGAAGAATTTTCTTCAGGTTATGCATTAGTTTAAATGATTACCTTTGGTGAGCTTTGAAGTAAAAAAAAAAAAAAAAAAAAAAAAGACGCTGTTTGACTGTAATGTTTAGACACGCGCTGCAATTCATGTGAAAGGATCTGACAAAACCTCAACTGCTGCTCCGGGCACCTTCACAGCTCAAACACGAAAGGGGGAAAAAATAACCTGGTGAGTGTGCAACTGTGCTCCCCTGTGGTTTATACTTGAGTTCAGCTGGTGTCAACAATGTGACGATTCAACATTTCACTTATTTTTGCTGAAAGTATTTCAAGTATTTTATGATGTAGTAATAAATGACACAGATACCGTGTTGTGGAGGAGTTGTTGGACTTACTGTAGGGGAAGCTGAGCCGTGGAGTGACATCATTCTCTGCGACAGCTGTTTGAAAGCAACCAACAAGGAGAGCAGTGTAGACTGGGAGACAGAGCCGAGCCATACTCATCATCCGAATGCCTCCTCAGGACCACCAGTCAACTTGTGGTATTTTCCTTTCAGGATTTAGAAGAATTCATGAAGTTTTTTTTTTCTTCTTTTCTTTAGCCTGAGTTTATATTCCTTCAATGTCTCTCTCGTCAGCTCCAGGCGCCTTGGATGGAATTGTTGTGTACGTTTGTGAAGTTGGGGCACTCCTTCAAAGTTGCACACAAAGATTCTGCTTTGAGATGACAATGTGTGGCCTCAGAGCAAGACAGAGCCTCCTCCAATCAGCCTCCATGAACATGCAACAAAGACAGGTTTCAGCTGAATCCTGTAAATGATGAAAAACATTAAAATTAGCTGTTATACCATAAAAATATTAAATGTGTTCAACTAAAAAATGGTTGAAAAAGATTTTTCGGGGTTATAATTTGCAGAAAAATTATACGTTTAAGCAAAAAAAGGTTACAAAACATTCATTTGAAGATTTTCAACATTTACCTTTATAAAATATTGGACTTTACATAATATTCTATTCATTAAAGACATTATTAATCAGGGTTTTATTAAAAAAATATTGTTATATCACAATAAAATTGTAATGATTTACTGTCAATGATTATTGTTTGTTAATGCTTCACCTACAGTGTTTAGTAATTTAGACTTTACACTACTTTGTTATTTATTCTTACAATTTTTGAGTCATTAATCAAATTTTACTTAATTTTTTTTGTTTGATGCCATGTTGAGCCACAGAATGTTGACCAAACCTGTGTGATACATGCATTAATTAAAAAAAAATATTCATATTCAAGGACGCAAAAATCATCTGCTATGGTCGTTTAAAGCTTACAGGTGATTGAACATATGAATTAGCTTCGTAGATGAATTAACAAAGCTGTTACACTGAGAAACAGAGCTTCATGAATTATCTTTGGATCTGGGTGTGGTAGCGTGCCTGCAGTACTCCAGACAGGTTCACTTTACGGCAGCCGCCACAAATAATAACTTTGCACTCATGAAGCTATAATCACTAGAATGAAAGAAAGCAGAGACTTCTCATGAATCTTTGTTAAAAATGAAAAGGTGGAACACCCAGATAACAGCTCATGTAACAGGAATTACAGGTGTTTCTGCCCCACAGCTTTTCTTTGTTGCGTTGAAAGAAATTGCGTGTACGCATAATGAGCCCTCACGCTGTGAATGTAACCCTAAAGGACATAAAGAGCTTAACCTCTGCAAGTTCAAGGTGGTGACAAGTTGTTTATGAAGACAAAAGTATCCAGGAAATAGGAGTTTAGCCACTTGCTTAAAGTGTATCGTTTGTTTTTTTCTAATGTAAAATCAGATGTAGCCGCTATCTAAATCATTCATAAAAATGTATCACAGTAGAACAACAACATTTAATATTCCATTAATAAAGTAATTCAAATAGGATGGCTGGCTGAATGTAATAAGGTGTAAAAGGGAAACTTGGTCTGATCACCCCACTTACAACTCCAAAGACTCAGATTTCATCCACCTCAACGAGGTCCTCGAATGCAACCATGAGGGGATTCAATTTCATGTGAGGCATAGCGATCGATAGCAACAACTGAAGCTATTCCTGGTTTCTTTTCAAAGGGATCCTGAGTCTGTCAATGAGCAGCCGGGTGCCCATTACAAACACAGATGTCCTCCACATGTGTGGCTGAGCTGCTGAAGTGCTCACACAGACCTAACCCTATAAAACCATTTGTATCATATTTGTACACGCATTTCTTCTGAAACCACTGTCTCAGTAGCATGATCAAAACTTTCCTTAAAAACCCATTGTTCATAACTTGATCCATGTTTTCTGCCCTGTAGTTCATCATCATTCCACTAGGGGCAGTAGAAAGGATTTTACTGCTTATTTAAAAATGTCTGCCTCCGTTAAAAATAAAAAAAAACTTTTGGCGGGAAAAAGTTTTACTAATTTTCATATCTGTATGATGAGAATAACTCAACTATTGTTATTTGTTTATTAAACGACTACTTGCTATGCTCAAATATTGCAAAATTTGTTGATAATTAATTTTCTGTAATACAAATATACCATGCTAAAAATGTGTGGATAAATGTGACACTTTCTGCTTCTTCTTTTTTTTTTTTACACTTTTTTGAATACTGAGAATACTTTTTGTATTTTAAACTAACATTGCTGGGGGGGCTAACAATCACCCAATTCATAATTGATACTCTCTATTTTCTCATAAAACTCATATTGCAACTTTTTTTTTGTTTATTGAAAGAATTTATAAATGTTTTTGAATATCTCGTGTATAACTAACATTATTGGAGAAAGAAAGTTACCAAATCAGCGTATAATAACTGACACTAAATAATAATCCACTAAAATATTACATTGCAAAAAACATATTTTGTGGGATCCATAAAAGGTTTTAAAAAGCATCTTGATTCTAAAAAATTAATTATTGGTGGATTTTATCGGGTTAAATAGATCAAATCAAAAACACAGTGGATGAATAACACTTATTCATCATAAAGAAAAAAAAATAGGTAGACTCTTCTAAAATCTGAATATTTTACATTTGTATAGGTGCTCCGTTCAAAACGTAATAGTTAAAATAAATAATTTTGAGAGTTTAAGAATTCAAATGTGAGCTAATTTACCAGTAAAAAGTAAGTAAAAAAGTAAAAAAGCTCACAGCATGTGAGCTTGAAGCATGTAATGCAACAGCAGGCTGAACACAGGCATCATTAGCATCCTTTGTGTGGAACAATCCAGCATAAAACACTTGTTGACCACAAGACAGCTGAGAAGACAATCGTTTTGGGTTCGCGTAACACTTAATGAAAGAGACCCAAATTAATCTGGGAGAAATTTCCGAAGCGATTTAGAGAGCAGGAGAACAAGGGAGCCTCTGACACGCTGGAAATCTATATGCAGCCCCGCACCTCCCATCTCTCCTGCATGATGCATAAACTGAATCATCCCTTTCACTTGCTACACAGATGTGATAGTGTTCTCCCGCTCTGGACGATCAGTCTCAGTGTCCAGGAGCTCCTCTTAACTTCCCCTCTTATGTCTTCACACAGACCCTCCAGCAGCACATGAACTGAACCAACTCAACTAAAGTCTAACTGATCGGTTGCATTGTACTGCACAATCCTTTCTCATTCAAGACAGATTTTGTTGATTCTGTATTGCTGTCAGGTTATACAGTATTTGATATAAAATCAGACTGATCACTAAAGAAATAAAACAGCTAGTGAATTAAACTTTCTGCAAAAAATGAACAGGAATGTTTGAAGCTACTTGAAGCCTTTTACAAATCCCTTTAATGCCTTATTTACAGTATAGCTTATGCCATCCATCAATAATAATGAGTGTCTTCTTATTAGTTGGCCAACGTTTGATATAACTTTGTTTTTGCTGGATGTCTTTCCTGTCTCAACTCCACATTTACCCAAACTTGGGGCCATCATACGAAAATGCTCAAAATATTGGAAAGCATATTAAAAGCATTGATTGTGTGTATTACTCTTTCAAGACAGTAAGCAGTAGAAAGAATTGTTTTTCAATGAATTTGTCTTGGTTGGGTAGTTAAAGGGTTAGGAGGTTTAGGATTTATAATTGGTCAATTTGCACACCTCTATTCACAGATTAAACAGTTTATTGTACAGGTTTTAACCCAGCAGACCCACATATTTGAGGAGAATCAACATCAATGATTTTATATATAGGAGGGTAAAGTAAACAAGCTGGGAGGAGATGAAACGAAAAAAAAAAAAAATTGGCAGCAATTTGGTGTCAGTTGTAAAACATGAGGGACTGATTCATTCAAATGTATACAAATGAAATATAGTCTTTTTGAAAATACAAATTCTTTTTATTTGTGAAACAAAATAGATTAAAAGTAGAAATTAAAATGAAAGATGAAATAAAATGTGAAATAAAACATGTCAATTTAGTTTTTCTAGCATTGCTAGAAACGATGAATAACAGTGTTTAAGAAAAGAGGAAATAACTTTTTTAGTTTACTAAACAGGGGCTTTCCTGGTACCCAGCGCCTTGTCATTTCCTGATAAAAAGCTCCTGGAATACAGTTATTATATCTTTATATTTATATCACTGTCTGACAAAGCTGGCCTGCTGCCAAAGAGTCACATAAATAGCAGCACTGCAGAAACAGGTGGCACAGCCATTAGCTTAGAGTAGACTCCAGTCTCCACGCACAATCCGCACTGCTGAATGATAAACGCGACCCCTTCGTATGCCTGTCATCTCAAGAAACCACCTGTACTTGAACACATGTGGGTCACTGGTGTCACGCCCCTGACTTAAGCCAGGTCACATGTTTCCACATGAGGCCTTTAAACTGCAGTGAACGCCTCCCTGCCATGACACGTCAACGACCTCACGTCAGATGTGACGGAGCGGATGGGACTGAGAAGGGAGGTGTGTGCCTGCACGATTTTACAGGGCAGCTGACTGTTGACCTTTTGAACAGAATCTTCCCCCTTAAAGACCTTGTAGTCTCTCTCAGAGGGAAATACTTTGTTAAAACTAAAGATAAAAGTCCAAGTTAAAATCTGTTTGTGTTAACACTTTCTGGATTCTGGTTTCATGGTTTAAAAACTGATTTCATCTGAAAACTTCTTCCAGATCCACCTGTTAAAATAAATAAAAAATTCAACCCCATTGCCAGATTATCTTTAAATAATGTTGCGTAAGAAAATTTGTCTCATCAAGAATTCTTATTGTAAGAACAAATTTCTAGTCACCTAGACATGTTTTTTCCAAACTGAGGCTATTTTGCCATAGAAAAACCTTCTTGGAAAGAATATTTTTCTTGTAAGATAAAAAGATCATTTGTTTTTTTTCTTTCTTCAGATCCAGTTTTTGCAGTGGCTTTGTCAGGGTAAAGGTAGGGTACACTCTAGACCGGTGATTCCCAACCTCCAGGCAGCGGACCGATACCGGTCCTTGCCCTAGGACAGTTGGTATCGGGCCTCAGAAAAAAAAAAAAAAAAACACAACCTACATTTTGCCATTACAAAAAAAAATCTGATTCTGAAGGAAGTTTTATTTTGGAAAATGACTGGATTTTTCCCACCACATCCAATTCATTCTAGACACATCTCAGTCACGTGACAAAAATACATTTTCTACTTTCTTAATGCAACTGAGCTGACTGCTAAATTGGAATCCTGAAAGCTAACAAAGTTAGCAAAAAACAAACGTATTTGGAAATGTCCTTTTCGCAGAAAAGAGCCAGTGAGGAAACAGAAAAAGAGCCTTCGACTTTAAAATAAAAGAAAGCTGCATTTAACAGACACAATCCAGGAGGAATTGATTTATGGCATCATAACAATGCATTATATTCAGCAACCAGTTTTCTAATGTTATGAGGCTGCTGCTAATAAAGTTGCTAAAATGGTGGATCCACATTTATAATAGAAATAAAAAATACCTTTTTTTAATGTTGTCTTATTTTTATTTGTTGCACCCTAAAAATCAGACGAGGTTGATGTTGACATCTGAATTTGTAGCTTCCACTTTGACAGTTATATGTTAAGGGAAAATCCAGATTACATTTTTATAGTTCCTACATGAAATCTTGTGTACGAATAAAGTTGAAGATAAACTTTACTCTCACAGGTTAGAGGAAACTGGAAGCTAAAAAAAAAAAAAAGAAAACCGAACACCTACTTCAGCCTCATGCAGCCTGGCCCATGAAAAATGTTGTCTGACAAAATAGTTGGGGGCCGCTGCTTTAGACAATCCACACCAAGACCACACAAAGATAGACAACCACACACGCATACACACACACATACACCAAAGGGACAATTTAGAATCACTAATCAACTTATAAAGCATGTTTGTGGTCTGTGGGGAGAAGCTGGAGTGCCTGGAGAAACCTCATATAAAAAGGATCTCACCGGGATTTGAACCACTGCTTTCTCACTCTGAGTGCTAACCACCACATGCCACCGTGCAGCCCATTTTTTCCATATTCATTGGCAAAAAATGAGAGGTAAAAGAATCTGCGAAGGACTTCAACTAGTTTAATCAAAATCTGCATAGTTGGTGCAACACAATTCAATTTCCAGTTGATGTGATAATCACATCTGCTGAAGCGATTATGTCTACAGAAGGAACATGTTTTTACGGCTTGACCCATTTAATCCCCAGACACAGCTAAGAATAATTATTCATCTCAGAGTGAACCAAACGGCAATCATTGTGACCATGTGCAGTTTGCAAAGATGTTTAATTGACTAATTAAAATCTTATTAAAGAATTTAATAAAGATAAGGGACTTTCTGAACTTGGGTTTCAGGGGAATTTAATTAATCAAGCAGACTTATGTACTGTGTTAAATATTTAGAGATTCACTAATCAAACTTAATTCTTAAAATAATATATTTTCTTCCAAAATCAAACAAGCAAATTAGCAAAATATCAATTATCACATGTTTTTAATGGTCTTTACAAGAGATCGGCACTGTCTCTGAGGGGAACATATATGAAGTGATATTCCATTTCATTCAATTTCCCAAATTTCCATAACAGATGTGGAGCCAGAAGAAGCAGCTCGCTGATGAGACTTGAAGTGGTTGAGCTACTGGGTCTGCTGCCAGCGCTGCTATGACTATTAACGCCAAAGTGCGTGACAGGAGAGCAACTGCGGCTCTGAGACAGACAGAAAAGTTCATTAAAACTGAGACCAGAAAACGAGAAGGACAAGATGATGCTTGCAATAGAAGTAAAATATGACAAAGGGAATCATCTCAGCTGAAACCCCTGTTCTTTATTTCTTCCAAATTCCCCTCCCTGACAGTCGTCAATCTGGCACAAAACGTCCAACTTTTGTCATTAATCACTATGAGGGATGGAGGGAAAGCACCTGGACGCGTGTAACTTTTCTCTTCTTACATTGTTTTTTTTAGCTTTCAGCAACTTCTGTAAGCTGATCCACTTTCGGTGAGGAGCCTGTGCTGTTCTGGCTGTAATGGCCTACTTCTTTTCTGGTCCATTTTGCCATTGTCTCACCCTTTAGCAAGAAACGGAACACCAACGTGTTTTTCCGCTGTTTTCGGATCCACTTTTTGCCACTGTCATGCTAATCTGGCACAACCTCATTTCTAGTTATCGACGGATGCAAAGATACAATCTGATCCCCCTTTTCCTATCGTGTTTATTCATTTTTATGCATTAAACAAAATGGTAGCTATTATGTTCCATATCTCTGGATTTGTCAAAAACAAAATCGGATACAGGTGTTGATGATATCTTGTTGATACTCTGAACAATCCGGAGGAACTAAATGTGCAGTGCATGCATTGTCTGTGGATTCATACTTTCAGTAGAAATGGGTCTTCACACAAATCCCAAAAAATGGAAAATGCAATCTTTAAAGAAGTCTATTTTAAGGGTAAAGCCTAATCCAGTTAAAACTATAAACTTATTAACGAGTGTGCTTTGGCAGAAATCAAAAACACGCCCAGTTGCAGATTTCTGGGGTCTGGTTTTTATGGCTTTGTGGCTGCTGTCAAACACAGGTAAAGTACTGTTTCAGCCTTCGCTGCTCTATGTAGGTCAGGCCTGTTGAAACATTCAGCTCCATTTGAAATGTCTCTTCTTGTTTACTATAAAAGTCAGTCTGCATCTCTAGGAAACACATTGACTACAATAGTGCAACTCCCAAAATGAGTCTGAGGTCATTTCTTCTGTTTATTTTTCTTGAATCCTGTGATTCTAAAGGTTGGATGATGCACAGCACAATAGTTTCCGCAGGTTGTTGTTCAAAACAGAGTTCTTTGTGTGCACATGAACTTAAAAATAAGTTTTACATTTGCAAAAAAAACTTTTTCTTAAGAGACAAATGAAGGCTGAAAGGCTTTCTACACATGTACTTTTACTTTTTCTGTATTTTTTTTTTTTAATGTGAAAAGGGCAAAGTTTTTGGAATGTTTTACTTTAAAGTAGAAGAAAATGTGTTCATAAATATTCAAAAGGCATCATGTTCTGTTTTTATGAAGTAATTGTTGCTTTTGATCAAAGTGGATTTCATTGATAATATTTGATTATTTTAGTAACACAGGAGTGAAGTACTTTGACCAACTTACAAAGGCCACTAAAAAAGTTCAGAGTTTTTTGTTTTTTCTAGACAACTTGTGAGTGCACTTTGCAGTTTATTACAAAAAATGACTAAAAACACAATATATGGCAAACTGAAAAACACAGTTTGAATAGGTGAATAAAGCTGTTGTAGCTCAGCTGATTCACTGGGATACAAAGGTGTTTCTATCACTCTGTGCACTATTAAAAAAGGAAGTTTTTTTTTTTATTGTTACATTGAATGGTTGTTACGTCCCTCGTCAGAGAGGAGGGAGAAATGTGTAACATAAAGAAAATTATGATAACCGGGCGGGGTTCAGGTTGGCCACACAGCCGTTTATTCGGTGACAAATAACAATCATAGGGATCTAAAAGGGAAATAAACAACTCAACACCAAAGGTGCAATAAAATAATGATATAACTTAAATTCTCAGGCTTTATAGCAGGACACCAAAATGACTCAAAATGCAAATAACAGACCACAAGAGTAAATGTAACAAAAGGACAAAACCAGAACCAAACTAAGGGGGGAAACCAGAGGCTTTCACAAGCTAAGGCCAGGCAGACAGCAGGGGCAGGCTGAAGAACGAATTCCCACTCAGGAATGCAGCCGCCACTGGAGCAGAGGATCCTGGGAGCTTTTAAACCGCCCTCCAAGCCAGGCGATTGGTGGCAGCCTCAATCAGCTCTGCAAAGGGGGCGGAGTCAGCAGCTGTGCAGGAGCTGGACTTCTACAGGAGCTGAGAACATATACACATATGCATACACACACACACACAAGACAAGCAGACAACTACCAGGGGTCGTAACAATGGTGTTAATTCAGACTGATGGAAATTAATTTAATGTTTTCAGTAATTTCCTCATTATTTTTTAGCTGACAGTGATTGTCATACAAAATCAATAAACACTAAATACAAAATTTCTATACTTTAAAAACGAGTTTTCCTTATGTATGAAAAGAGTAATAAAAACTGTGAATAATCTTAAATGTAAAAACAAAAAACAATTTTTCAATTCATTATTTGAACATTACATATATCTGCAGGTTCTTTTTGGAGATCAGAGAATTTAATGGGCAAGTCTGCCTTTAAAACAAGATAAACATAAAAGTAATTTTAAAGTTATGTGATGAATAGGTATGCTGTATACCGGTAAATGGAGACCATTTAAGAAAGAAACAAATACAACAAAGGAGCTACTTATATCTTTAGCATTTAAGGTTGAAGCTGACAATTTTAAAAGTTTGTTTCCACAACGTGTTTATGTGCAAAAACAGGATCTATGTGCCGAAAGACACTTGATGCCCACGTCAATTTATGGATCATTTAATCAACCAAAAGCCATTTATCCTCGTTGAAATTGATTAGCTTGGCATGACCTCCATGAAACGCTGTAAACAAAGCGAGTGGTTGCGTCCCCTTGATGTTCACATCAAGAAGCTGCAGGCATTCCAGTATGATGGAGGCTTAAACAGAAGCTCAGACTACAGGCCACTGGGTAAAAAGCACCACACATCCATCCATCCATCACTGTGCAAGACTGATAAAAGGCTCGGAGAGTTCACTTGTTCGTATTCTCTAGAGACGAATTTTCATCAAAATGCTAAAGTTTGGACTTCACAAAGCACACGGTGACCTTGAAACCAGCAGGTGTCACGCTGCATCATGCTTTTGCCAGTCTTCAGCTTTTCTACAGCAAATTTTTTTTTACAAAGTAATTACCTCACTTTGAAATCTAGTTACATTCAGGCAACACTGATGACTTTGCAAAAACCTTAGTTGTTTAAACGTATGATGGGATCATGAAGAAGACACAACATAAACGTTAACTGCAGGAAGAAGGCTGGTTTGTTCAAGCTCTGGGGATCAAGTTCATGTTCATGCTCCTCTGTCGTCCTCTGTCTGACATGTTACCACTGTGAATAATGTCTGTTTGCAGCTCAGATTTGGGATGCACAAAATTACCTAAAAACCAAGAAGAGGGAAAAATTAAAATATTCTTCTGCTTTATACTCAATTTCACCATTTAAAATTCTTTTAAATTCTAAAGTTACTTTATATCAGAAATGTCTTAAGAGAGGACAACATCCATCATCCAATATACACTCTTGCTCTCTTTAACAAGGAAATAAAATATGAGTCTTCAAACAATTAACAATAAAAAAAAAGAAAAGCTTTTAGTCTTGTTTTTTGTGGTTCAAGTAGGTCGTTTGTTCCCCAGAAAGGCTTTGTGTTATCATACTCAGAAGTCAAATTCTTTCTCTTGAACCTTCTCGCTTTGCATTTTGACCACATTAGAGTGTCTTCATGGGGGCTATTCTGCCCCTTTTTCTTGGGGGGGTCAGACAGCTGCCCCAACGTGCGGTGACCTCACTTAGCAAAGATCAATAGCAAGCTGGACATTCCTCCCTCAGAGTCCTCAGCAGCCACTGACGCCTTGGTATCCCAGCCATCCAAGTCATTTTGTGAATTCTTTAGGACAAAGATTTTTGGGGTAAATTCCAATTATTGACACCCCAAATCCTAGACGACGGGATTTGACCTGGGGTGGTGGTCTGTGTGTGGATGTCTTTGGGGGGGAGTGATGTAAGTATTCTAATAGATATAAGCCAAAGACAAACTTCTGTCAATCATTAGTTTTCTGCCTTCAGGGCAGTCACTTAGTGTGTCTCAGTTTAAGAACTACACACTTGTGCCTCACATTTTTACACAACCTTGTACCCAGTAAAAGATGGGCCCCACACTTATCCCTAGGCTACATATTTAACTACTGACTGATGAGCAAAATATGAGGATTAAAAAACTATCAGACGACAGATGAGAGTTGAGTGACTGCGGGTTTACAGAGAAATATTTTACAGCTGTGCGTTTAGGTCATCTCTGTGCTGATGGTGCAAACTATTGTGTTTTTAAGATGCTTCGTACATTCAGAGTTTAGGGGCCTCTAGAGTTCAGGTTCCTCAATGTCTCTAATCCCAACCCACATTGGTGTGTGCTCAAGATTGCTATCAAACCCCCTGACATGTCCAAACGACACCTATGCTACTGATGCAGGCAAGGGGGGAACTGATGTCACAAAGAGATAAAGATGAAGCCAAGCATTAATGGAAAACAAAGTTTCAGAGCTCTGCTTCCTTGGAGATCCACAAGTATGCTCCAAGACTCTGTTTTTCTTTTTCAGATGCGTGTGAAGCAGAAGAAGGATGTTATCTCCAGAGAAGAGTTGTTTTCCGGTGAACCAAAATAGCTTCATACCCTCGTTTTCTATTAATGATATCAGCTATAAATGGACTAAGTGGTTACAAAAGCGTTAAACCGTCTCCAAAACCATTCATTTTTTAGGAAACCTAAGAGGGTGCTCTACAGTTCTGATCTAATCTAACGAGTGGTTCATCTCGTATTTAAAAACTTTAATGACCCACTCCAATGAAAACCGTCTTTTTGGTGTTTTCAACATGTTTTTGTGGCATTTTTCTCATGATAGGGGACACATTTAAGAAAATTAAGATTAAAATTGCATTTCTGAGTGTTTCTTTTTTCAAATTGGTGTGAATCAGGAGCAGACAAAAAATGCTGTTGGAAAACACTAGAAGCTACAATCAGCCCGCCACAAGCTCCCTGCCATTCCGATGCATCCACCTACAGACAAACAGCTCCATGTGCGTCTTTGTTTCTTCATCTGAACTGGTATCTATGTTAAAACTGTACAGCTGCATTGCTTGGATATTGCTCGCCATTTTTATTCAACCATTAATGTTAGGTTGGTGTTTGAAAAGGCTTTAACCCTTGTGCTATCCTAAGCACTTTAACATTGGGAGTTGGGTCATCTAGACCCCACTAGACAGTGCGCTGAACCATTTTCTTCAGTGATTTGTGATCTTCACTGGTTTCCATGGATTACATGAAATCCTCTTCACCTTTACCCACTTTAGTTATAGTAGGGATAGCATGTCAATGTAAGGGTGGGGTCATAGGATAGCACAAGGGTTAAGCTAGTAGGAGACTGTGTAAACAGAGAGATGATGGGAAATTAGGGAGAGCTTACTCCACAGCAACGGTCCCAGGGGTAAATTTCTTATAAACTCCTGCTGCTCTGCAGAAACTATGTCCTAGAAATCAACTTTTTTTTATTTTATTGTATTTTTGGGGGGGATGGGCTAAAAACAGCATAATCATAACTAAAAGACCACTGGGAACTATTTTAGAAAGATCAAAGGACAAAAGGACTTGGACTCTAATCAGAAATAATTTTGCTGACAAAAGATGCTGACATTGCATGAAATACGGTAATGTTTTCACATGTTTTACTGGAAAACCTTCTGTCATCAAAACTTGTGAGACCAGCTGATTGAAGTAAGAAAATAAAAAAAAAGAGTTTTGCCTCCTGTGGAGTAAACTGCACCTCCGTGCTCTACAGCCATCCCACCCTCCTCAAGTGAACGCGTGTATAACTATCTCGACTGGCTCTGCTCTAGTGGATGACTGCCAAAAAGAAAGCAGAGCTGCTGGGTGATCTGAGCCCCGCAGCTACTCATGCTGCACAAAAAGTGCTGAAAGCCGCCATAAGATGGCTTGGGTTCTGTGTCTTAATATATCACATCTTCAGTCCAGGCTGATGAATTATTCAGACTGTGCTATCCACTGTCCCTCTCACCTACAGGGAAACATCTGCCCTGCCAGCCTGTCTGCCAGGCCTGACTTACAAGCCGCTTTGCCACAGGAAGCTTTTAGTGTGCCATTGTCCTGAGGTCTCTGCTCCTTTTAACCCCCTTTGCTCCATCTCTGCATCCAAATGTTGGACATCTGCTATAAAGCATGCAGGTGGAGGTCAAATTGAAGGTAATGAAAACAGATCTGTTCAACAACTTTAAGAAGAAAAAAAAGGAAAACAAGATCTGCAGAATCTGGGACGGAAAGGTTCATAAGGGGACGCAAAAAAACAAACTGGCATGACCCCATTACCTCAGCAAGAAAACCACACAGACAGATAACACACTGAGTATGAAATGATATCCAGTGATGCCCCAGTGAGCTGTCTGTAAATTTATATTTAAATGTTAAACTCCAAAGATCCTTTTGTGAATCAGGAAAGGCTTTTAAAAGGTTGGCACCAAAAAGGTAATCTAGCTGATTATTTTATGTGTGATATATTATACATAAAGTGGGTTTGTAAATATCTATTAGAAATAAAAATGTGTTTTATCTGCTTCTGAAAACATTTTCTTTTAGGTCGGACACTAAAAACACATAAATCGACAATATTCTCATGACTTACATTTTTAAAAATTCAATATCATGCGCCGTGAGTGAAGAAGGATTACTATTTAGAGGTAAAGCACATTTGTTAAAGCATTTTAGTGCGTCATTAAGACATAGACGGAGACATGAAAATCAAATTGAACAATATCAGCATTATTATAGGTTTTCTGCTTATTTTTTTATGAAAAAACGTCTATCAATGGCACAATCAGAGTACCTTTGTCTTGCTTTGTAAGCTCTGTTTTCTTGTCTTCCTGTAAAGTGCCTCTCAGTGAAGAACATTAACATCTGACATCAGCGCCGTTTGTTGGCATTAAAGCAATTAGAGGTCTGTGATCAGAGAGCTACGGCAGGGATGTCTTTAAGGGTCAGTGGCACCATTAACAGAGTGAAGGGCACAACCTGGAATGCTCAGAGATATCAGATCACGGTAGAGGGGGAGGCTCTGGATGCTAAACAAGGCCTGTTTAGAGGCCCATTCGATCATTTGAGCTGCTCCTGCACTCTTGTCAGGAAGGACATAAATACATCGACCACTAACAACATAAACCTCATGTCCATTTGCTGCATGTGATCCTCCCACAACTCAAGTCTGCAGCAAAAACACTTCAAAAATGTTTTTTATTAATATACACACTAAGAGAACACGTGTGAGGTAAAAGGTGGTGCATCCGCTAGCAAAACTTGTAGTAAATGCTGATGCATGTGAAAACTAGACTCCTCCCACAAAACCGTTTGATCTGTTAAACCGTTCGACAAGCTCCCAGAACATGACATGTTTTGTGTTTTGGGTTAAAAGGCATTTCTGAAAAACAGAGATCTGGCCAAGTTCCACGTCCCCAGTCATTTCCCACATCATGGCACAGCACTAGACTGGGAATAAACAGAGGAGCCCACTGCGCTCCCAGAATGCTTGTTTGCAGAGTTCCCATCAGTGAGTACACAGTAACAGGACTCCCTGAAGGCCTGCATTTTAACCTTTAGGTTACAAGTGAGTGGCCACTTCATGGTCCACCCCTCCTTCCCCCCAGCCATTAACCCTCACCGCTGTTCTCTGAGACTGTAAACAAAAATAAAGAGGAAATCACGAAGAAAAGTAAACAGAATTCAGCTGTTGTTGTAAAAAAAAAAAAAAAAAAGTCCATTAACAGGAGATTCAACGCAAATGAGAGATTATTCAAGAAAATTCGAAAAAGAATGATGAAACTAATGCAGGAAAATCTAGCTGACGCTTTCCAAGCAAAATAAGAATTTAAACAGCAAGTTGATGGTTTTGCAAGCATCAATTTAAACTGATTTCAACATCAGATTTTTGGAAACGAGCTCATTTGTGGTGCAGTTATGGTGCAATATCGCGTTAATATCATTTAGAAACAAAAAAAAAAACAAGTTGTAATTCAATGGGATAGATAAAAAAAGAACAAAATGTAAATTTTTTTTAAAAAGTCTTACACAAGAAAACAATATAGGAGGAAAGTGATGAGACCAAAACAGTGCTGAGACAGGAAAAAATTCAAATCTGCAAGCTATTTTGTGCACCACATATGTTTCTAAAATGCAAATTTGAAGCATGATGCCGTTTTCTGAAACTAACCATCACTGTGACCTTAACTGTAAGTCATGTGTGTGCATTAGAGACCCCAATGCAGCAAGCAGCGTGTTTAACAAGAGGTTGGAGCTCCTCTGAAAGCGTCATACAGGCAGCTCATTGTCACGACTGCCGGTAGCCAGAATGCAACTGCCAGCTGTTTTCTTTGTGAATCAAACCAAAAGAAAACAGCAAAGCCAAGGTCAGCACAAACCAGCTTTTTTCCTGCAGTAGGCGGATGAATCTCCATGAGCAGGGCCATGGAAAAAAAAAACACACAAAAACTGATAACACGCCTGATTATATTCCACCCTCTTGTAGAATAATTAGCCGTTCAGAAAAATTCATGAAAGCTTCCATTTCTTCCGTGTCTGCAGAGCGTTGATCACTTAAGAATCTGTGTGAAAGCGGTCCCACTTCTGCTTTGACAGATCTGCACTTTTAAAGAGGATGTCAAGTTTTTCTTATAGATTTACGTGGGACTAACTTTCCTCTGGGAAAACTGAGACAAGCTGACAAATAGTTCATTCTCTGTGCTGCTCAGAAAGTGATTTGACTTTTGTTCAATCTTTTTTAATAATTCAACCATTCCGGCTCAGGTTGACATGTGCAGAGTTGGGCCAAAAAGGGTCTGTTTTTAATTTATGTGGAGAAAAAGATCCCACATAATGCTCAGGATTTATCACAGTCACTGTTTTAAAAAATGCAGCTTCTGAAACCATTGTTGGGCTTATATATTCATACACTTACGTTAAGGTAAAAAAGCAGATTTTTATTTAGCTGACCAGTTATTTAATCAACATAAAAAGAACAAGCAAAACCACACAGAGTTTTAAACCAATGGGTGACAGCATTAGATGTTAAAAAAATAAGCAAATCTGTAGCTGGCCCCACTTTGTTTAAATGCCTCTATTTATGCTTTCCTACCATTAACTACCACCTACTTCTGACAACTCTGGCAGCGCTGTTGTCTGTGCTGCCGGCAGTGTGTGGGTGACACATTTCTATTCCACACAGTAACACCTGATGCTTCTGTGTTGTTCCAGCATCTAGTAATGAACCTTTACCTTGTTCTAAAAAGCAGAATTTTCTCTGAGCTCACACTCAACCAGACTGTTGAAGGAAACAGGCATGGATATTTATAATCTGATTTGCACTGGGTCCTGCAGATGTTCCACACTCCTCCATTGCTCATGTGGTAAAGTTTCCTAGCAGGGAAAAGATGTGGGAGCACTTGCTGTATACACTGTCTATGGCTATAAGGCCATCTTAAAGTCCTATAACGCACCCTCTTTATTGGGATTTTCAATAAAGTGGGCAAAAAGCATAAACACTGCTTAATGAATAGGTATTTTGTCCCTCACACACATGCAGACGCTCTTAAATGACTCCTCTTGCTCAGCTATCACCTTACTAAAGACCTACTATAGGAGGCAGCAGGCTACCAATCACATACTTGCTTCCTAAAAAGAAGTAAAATCAGGCTTCTCAATAAAAATTATGATTTATTTTGTCACTTTACCTGCATTTCAGCCGCAATGTGCTTACATGCATGCAGCGTGCAGCTCCACACAGTTAATAGACAGAAGGGCAGTGTCTATGTTACTTACGGTCTGTGTGAGCCAGGAGGGAAGTCGAAACCCACTTCAAATCAAACCCAGCTTTCCTACAGGAGACACAAAAGCACAAGCCAGCTCCTCCTCTAAGACGTTTAAGACAAATTCCACAGATAAAGGAGAGCCGAAGCTCCACGAGATGACAGCTCATGCGTCCACAGGTCCACACTGCCTGTCTGTGACACAGTGAGCTACTACAGCCTGCCAGAGGCCACTCAACGCTCCACCCATTGCAAAGAGGGAGGGTCATATGAGCTGCAGGAGGACTGAGGAGGTCTCTTACAGCATGATCTTGACTTACTCGAGTAGATTTTCATTTATACTTTCAATTTAGAGAAGCACCCAGCAACAAAAGGATAAAGGAAAAAACTCCAAAAGAGGTGTTTAAATAATTATCCATATCAAGTGTTTTATTTTTGCTGTCAAGGGCAGGGGACTCTCTTTTTTTAACTTTGCAATATTCAGCTGGAAACTTCAGGCCAGTGTTTCCCATGTCAGTGTTGCTTTTTGACACATTCCACCCACATAAACATTGTCTCAGACCGTGCACACTCCCCGATGGTCACAGCACTCCCCCAGCAGGTCGCTGTGTTCAACCGCACCACATCTTTGTCAGAGAAGTCCAAAAGAACAATTAAAAAAGGAAGGCTAAAAGTGTTGATGACAGGTTATGTATGGCCCATCCACAGAGACTCCAAAACAAAGGCTGTTCTGCCAAAGATCACCGTTCTGAATCCACGCCAACATGAGATAACACAGCAATATTCAAAGATCTTCTGGATCTTTTCTATTCTTTAATTCAAATCAGTTCCAAAAGGAGAAAGAAAAAAAATTTCACCTTAATTTTGGTCACAAGATTTTGAACAGGGTAGTTTTTTTCTGCCTTAGGCAAAAACAAAAATTACACCAGCGATCAGAGAAAAACTGAGACAGTGTCACTTTTTATGTTCAGGAAAACAAGATCATGAGATCATAGCAGTTATACAGAGCTTAAAGTGAAAGACTATTTATAAGAGTGACACACAGTTTATTTCATAACTTCTCAATGAGCAAAAAGCTCCTTTTCCTCTCCTGGAAGGTTGATCTGACTGCAGGTGTTTGCTTCTCATCCAGATGTTTGTTTCATGTCAAAGCTGAATCTCAAGTCCTGTAATTACCTTCAAATGAACCATGCATCTAACTGCTTATGAGATCAGTGACAAGAAAAGCATCTCGACAGCTGAGACACAAGGTCTAAAGAATCTTCAGGCGGATATTATTCAAGGTTTTTTCTCTTTTGCAAACTTGCAAACCCAACAGCGTAAAAATTTTATTCGATTTTTAACAGCAAAACAAATTAATTTCTAAAAAGAAAAATACACTTTAAAGACCCACTCCAATGAAAATGTTGTTGTTGTTTTTTTTTGTGGTGTTTTTAACACGTTCCAGCATTTTTCTGATGATGGGGAGCAAAACTAAGCTTAAATTGCATTTGTTCAAATTACTGTTAATCAGGAAAAGACACCAAAATGCTGTTGGAAAAATCCTGTAGTGATGTAGAAGCCACAGTCGGTGGGCCACAAGCTTCCAGCCCTCCTCCAAATCGATGCATCCACTTACAGACGACTAGATCCACGTACGTCTTCATTTTCCTCATCCAAGCTGGCATCTGGGACGAAACTGTACGGCCGGATGGCTCTAAAATTGCTTGACATTTATGTTGGGGGTAGTAAAGTGCTGTAAGCCAGTGGGAGTGCTTGTAAACAAAGTGATGATGGGGAATTAGGCCAGGCTTACTCAGTGGCCACAACTCAAAGGTAAATTTCTGATACACTCCTGCCACTCTGTAGAAACTATGTCCTAGAAAATGACAAGTATTTTTTTTCTTTAGCTAAAAACTATATAATCCTGATTAAAAGACCACTGTGAATGCCTTTAAAATAGATCAAAAGATGATCGGAGTGGGACTTTTAAAAAATGGTGGGTTTTTCTCTGTGCCTCCTATCTTGGACTTAGAATCAAAGCAAATCTGTTCTTTGTGAACCCAAAAAAGTCCTTTTAAAGCACATCTGGACCGTGAACAACCATACAGCCGTCAACAAAACACGCTCTCTGCACAGGTTAGATTCCTTTCATCCTAAAACTAAAGGGGCAAAAACAATGATGCTGGAGCTGATTACAACTTTATCCTGGACTCACAACATCTTTATCAACTCACAAATGTTTTCTTTGACCTCACTGGATCTGTAACCAGCTCTTTGACACTAAATGCCATGTGACTAAATGTAAAGCAAGGACACTTCTTCAGCTATATGGAAGGCCCATGATGCAGCGAGTGCTCCGCATGAAGTTTGGTCATGAAGACAGTCTAAAATAACACCAGCAAGGACAATGTTTTCAGGCCATGACAATGAAAAAACAGGCATGATGCAACCAAGTCTCAGAGGACAGTGTTTCATTTGTGAAGGAGACAGCATTCTCCTTGGTTTCTTGAAGAAAAATAAGAGGTGAAGTTCTTTAGTAATAAGAAAAGTATTTCATATGAACTCAATTACGTCCTGGGAAAGAATTAGAAGTGCAGATTGTTGAACACATGTTAATTATTACACGGCTGACTGGGTTAAAAAAAAAAAATCTTGTTAAAGTGTTACCAAATAACTTCACGCGCTGCAAACTTATTTCCAGAGTAAACAGAGAGAAGTGTAAGATAGCGAGGTGTTGTGACAGGGACGCCTGTTTCTAAAATAGCATACGCTAATTATACACTTTAGGCAGCTGCTAAGGAGGGAGGCATGAAGCCAAGTTTGAGGCGCTGGGAATGTGAACGCCAGCTCGGAGTTTCTGTGCAAAGTCAGGGTTCCGCACAGCTACCTGAGACTTTCTGAAGCCACAGCAAGAACGCTCGCTGGTGTTTTCCTTGCAAACAAAACTGTGTTTTGGGGAAATACTGACGCCTCAGACTGAAACTTTTTTTGACTTTTACAAAAGAAAGTTTTTACAAGACTACTCATCAAATAAAATTCTTTCTGTAATTGATATTATCCTAAAAAGTGAAACTTTTTCCCCAACATCCTAATGCGAGCATTAGCCTCAGTCACAACTGATCTCACCGGTGGATATGGGCTATCTGCAAGAGAAAATTGGGGAAATTTGTCCTAAGCACGCAAGTGACCCGCAAAAAAATATCAGGTGAGCCCATAGAATAGAAACACTCAAGCATATATTTTTTTTCTATGGGCATGTTACAGGCGACAAGCTCTTAAACAACATGCAAAGATAAGAAAGGATGAAGTAGATGAGATGCAGGCGTGTTGTACAGATTTTTCATTCATTTCAAAACCCTCCCCCAACCCCGCGCAAGGGGCTCGTTAGTGCTGCTTTAAGAGATAAGTATGCACTCCTGCAGCCTGTTTGACATCATGGAATTAGACAGAGTGTAGCTTGTGTGGCCATCCTACAGGCGTCCACACAGGCCCTTACATATCACCTGCACCCCTCGTGTGTAGAATATTTGCGTGTGGTCAGTAGGGGCCACCACGCACTCCTTACTAACGACCAGAGTTTGACATAAGGGCATCGTAGAGCAACATCACCAATTCGTCATAAGTAACTTAAATTAGCCTTACTAATACTTCACAATACTCTTACCACACACACAATGGTACTTTCCATTTTCCTGATGTCCTTTAAGGTGGCTCTATGAGCCTCAGGGGAACTGCAAGACACACTTGCGCTCCCTTGTTGTGGCCGCTCCTGTCTGTGATCCTCCATGGGCCCAGACAACCCAAAAACCAGCAGCACCCAAACAGGTCATCTTCCTGTACGGGTGCATGTGACAAATGTCATTAGTAGACGAAGAATCAGAAGGAATAATTTGAGCTTTAGTTTGTTTATTTTTTCTTATCTTTTTTCAGCTATAAAGCAAAAGATTGACAGAAACTCAGGACATATCAAGAAAACACCTCAAAGTGATGTTTCAAATTCTCGTCAGTGATCAAAGTGGTTTGACTGTGTCACAGAAACAAATTCCAGTCTTGCATTAGCTGTAAATACAGCTAATGCAAGACTGGAATTTGTTCCTGTTTGTTAAAACAGGAACATCTGGTGTGCTGAAGGGCTGGTATTTCATGTTGCATGTGATAGAATAATGTGACACTTCATCCCTGAATCATTTCTTTTTGCCCTAATCTGTAAGTTGTCAAAATGATTGGCTCAACAGTCCTTCTTTTTACACCAAAGTTCAGCCTTGGGGGATTCAAATGCAGCTCTGGCTGTACCCGCTTCTGTTCCTTCAGTGTTACGTAGGAAAAACAAAGCTAGTGGCGTTAAAGTGATCTTCTTTTACTTAAAAATAATCATCAATTATTAGTCTGAGGATTTTTGGGGCATGATGCAAGAGAAATCTAAGTTTATGAAACTTTATTTTTGATCCTGTCCATATTACACAAAAGTACAGACATTACTATCTGTCAAAATTTCAGCCAGAATGGCTGAGATAGAACCAGTCGAGCAGTATAGTATTCAGCATTCTGCAAGTTGTCTCTCTCAAAAAAGACGAGAGGTCTATAATGTTCACCAACACTTCAACTATGAGAATCAATAATTTACATCACATTTTTTTTAAAAAAGATTTCTTTGCATAATGGTGTAGAAAATAAGTATTTGGTCAATAACTGAAATTCAACTTATATTTCTTAGCGTAACTTTGACAGATGTCAAATGTTTCCTGTAGGTCTTCACTATGTTTGTACACAATGTAGCTGCTGTTATGGTTTATTGGTTTATTTCAAGCAAAGAAAATAAAAAACGACAAAAAATGAACATGGACATATCAAATCTAACTAAATTATTTACTGTATTTTTTAAAGTACAAGTCAAGTTTTTTTGTGTGTGTGCATAGTTTGGCCAGGGGTGCGACTTACTCTAAGGAGCAACTTATATGGGATTTTATTTAATTGAAACATATTCATTTTACCTGTAACAATCAGTTGCCCTTTAGCAGTTGTTTCCCACTAACAACCGCTAGAGGGTACTGTAGATGTGTGTTTCAGTAATTGCTGCTGGCAGAAACACAGAAGAAGAAGCGCAATTCAAAACAAACATGGAGGAGAATAATAAATAAGCCTGATCTCTCAACATCATCCATCTTCCATGTATTGTTAAGGAGATTTACAGTCAATCCGTCCATGTAACAATGAGGCTAAAATGTTGGCGGTAGCTTCTCCCACACACGATGGGAGCGTCTAGTTTATGACAACATTTCTGGACAAACATTAACCATCTAGTTTAATGTGTGTAGAAAAAGAGGCAGCGGACGTGATTTTGACGTGTGAACCGTGTTCAATGTGAATGCAGCATTATGATGATTATTGTGATTTGCTCAGAAGTGTTGCACTTTCTTCCCAATAGTGAGACATACTCCAGACACATCTTTAATTCTCTATTCTGCATATTTTGCTCCTGCGACTTTTACTCTGGCGCGACATAAACTCCAGAAAACTAGTATTCATTGAGTGGAAAATAATGAAATAAAAGAAGAAAGAAATTTTGGACCTGGACCTGGACATACATGGATTTGCGCAGGGTCTGGGCTGCTTTCCAAATGTTCTCAAGATCATTTTTACCCAACCAGGTGGAGGGAGATTGTCAGTGATTGCTAGCCATGGAGGAGAGATTTGAGTTTTACTGTTAAAGGTTGTAGACAAGTGTGTTTTATACAGATGACCAGTTCAAACAGGAATCACTGATACAGATAACCAGCCGAGGATAAGAGGAGCTTCTTAAAGAAGAAGTAACAGGTCTGTGAGGGACAGAATTCTTCTTGTTTGCAGGAGCTAAATTCCTATTTTCCGCACTTTTAAACATACAATTTTTTTTAAATTATTCAGTTGGTTTCCTGTTTTTTTTTTTTTTTTTACATTCTGTTTCTAAATGTTTATTTGTATCTATGGGGAACATTACAGGTCTCCTCTTTTTAAGCGGGACATCTTGAAAAGAAAAGAAAAACAAAAATAACAAAGTTTAATTTATGCAGTTTGGGACAAAAGTGACTTGTAGATCATCAGCCTGCAGTGGAATTAAATAAAACCTGTCAAAGACCAACGACAGGTTCAACACCATTTCAAACTGGACAATAAAAATGAAAAATTGAAAAGGACAAATGAAAGTAACACACTGATGGACTGAAAAGTGTTGAGGACAGGTGAGTCCCAGTTTTAGGTCTTCTAAACACTAATGTAACATAATAGGACCAGTAGGAAGGAGACTTTCATACATCTAGTGGGAAATGCTCCAGGACTCCTGGAGAACGATTCCAATGGATTATCCTGAAAACATGACAGATAGAAAGCTCAACATTTTCCAAGCTCTATTTGCTGCATAGATATATTTTTGCTAAATTTTAAAGACTGCAATTAATAATGCATCATGTTTTTCTAACACAGTCACAAAAATTAAAAAGAAATTTGCTCAAAACATGTATAAACATGACTGTTATTGAACATTCTCGTGATAATTGATATATTAAAATTGTAAAAAAAAATAGTAAAAAAAAACCAAACGGAATAATCATTTTGTATTTTCAAGGGAGGAAACTTGCATTTTAGACCATAAAAGAGAGACTTTTTGGAACTTAAGACAAATGGTGTAGGCAAAGGTGGCAAAGAATGACACACAACTGAGAGAAATGAGTCACTTCAGCAGGATGTGTGATGGAAGTTGCGTGTTTGATGGCTTGTAAGGCGCGTGATCAATCAACCTCCCTTTGGGCACACTGGTGTTGGGGTTGCAGCTTTTCTGCACCCCGTGTTTCGTCTGTTGGGTGAAGGAATGAAGCCGGGCTGGCTCAGCATGACACAACCAAAGGAATTAATCCCCATCCTCTCACAGCAGAGAGGGGTTGTGGGACGGGTGCCCTCTGGCAAGGAGGTGATGCCAGTGAGCAAACCCTACAAAGGTTGGTGTTTGTGTGTGACTGCTTTGCAGCCCTATGAATCACACAAGGTCGTTTTATTAAGCTCCTGCTCCGTTTCCCTTTGTCATACTTCTGTAAATGACTCATTGTCTAAAAAAACGCTACTAAAGTTTCCAGCATTCCAAGTCATATGTTCACACATTTTGTGTGACTTCCCACATCATGCTCTCTTCCACAATGTGTAGCATTCCTCCCTCAGTTCTTTCTCCTTTTTATCAAAAGACATAAACTCATATGGTTCTTCTGAGAAGCAGCATATCACCAAAACTGTTTGCAATTCAGCAGAGCAAGCAGAACAGCTCGAGCGCTCTTCAGGTGGCCTGCATGTCTGTGGCAGCGGCTCAACTCTCCTGTTGTTTCCACCTCTCCTTGCTCATGCACAGATACCCCATCACTTACACTAATAACCAGAGGTGGGCAAAAGATTAATATACCAAGCTACATTTACTTAAATAACATTTAAGTAGAAAGTGATCTCCAAAAACTAGTTTTTCTGCTTTACTTGGGTAGATTTAAGATAAAAAAATCCTCCTACTGAGCTACAGTGGGCTGAAATGTTTTTTTACACAACCAAAATCTAAATGGGGCAAATTTACGGTGGTCCTGAAGTGCAAATCCCAAAAACAAATCACTCGATGGATAAACTTTTTAAAGTTCCCAATTAAAAAAGCAAAACAAAAGTTAAAACATGACAGTTTTGGAAATGATAACAAAATTCCAGAAACCGAAAAATAATTTCTAAAAAATAAAACATTTTGGAAAACAGAAGTGATTTCCAGAAATCAAAATTAAATGTTATATAAAAAATGAAACACAATATGAAAGTGGAATAAGCAGGTGCTATGAACATCACTGATTGGATGATAACATTTGATTTTTTTTTATTTAAGGTTTCAAATCTGTATTTAATGTCTGCATACTATGATGGTTTTATGATTAGTATGAAGCATATCCAGTATTGCTGATGCCAAATAACTTTCAGTTGACTTGATGGACAAACATCATCCTCCAATCAGCGATGTCCCATTGTACCTAATTTTTAACATTTCATTTTGATTACTGGAAATTACTTTTGTTTTCCAAAATGCTGTTTTCTTTTTTACGAAAACTGGATGTAAGTGCCATATGATTGATATTAAATATTGTTATTGAATATTTCAAATCTTAGTTTTAAAATTTTACATGACTGGGCATAGAAACTGTTGATATTGTCTTTGGAAAAAACGTAACCCTGTTGGAAATGAGTGACTAGAAAACTACATTTCTGTGGCAAAGAAAGACTTTTAATCAGTTCTAAGTTAAAGTAGTTAAATGGTTTAGTCCACGCTGACACCATTGAAGATAAAAATAAACTTGGTTTTAATTTTGCTTTCTTATTTGTTTTCCTCAAGAAAATGTTGCTAAATGAGATTTCAAGCACATTAGATTTAAAAAAAAAAGTCCTGTCCATCCAACATTTCCTTTAAACGTAATTTTTATTAACTTTCAAAATAATAATCATGTTTTTTTTTTCTTGAAATAATCTAATGAGGAAATTATTCTCCAAACATTGTCCCGATCTCAAAGAGCTGCTAAAACTGTGATTGAGAGACCTGTTAGTTGGTTAAACCAATTACCACTGAGAAACATTTACTTCTTTGTGCACTGTTGTATTCTGGGAAATGAGAAGAACGGACAATTAGAGACAAAAGCAGAAGAGTGATGATTCAAGCAGGGAAAATCCTCTGGATGAATTAGTCATAAGGCAATCTACATGTGAGGCAGACGAGACATAAAAATTTAACTTAGCAGAGAGGAAAGGTTTTTCTTTTTTTTTTAATCCACCTAAAAATAATCAGAAGCGGAACTCCCGATGACACAATCTGCACAATCACACATTTTTCGAAGGCAGGGACAGTAAGGGGAAACTGTTTGACTTAGCATCTTTTCAATGTGCTGTTAAATCTCCGTTCATCTGGAGCAATCCGAGATTTTGCACGCAGATAGCACTTCAGCTGTATTACGCTCACTGTACACGCCCAGTTTTGTAGAGCAGACAGGTCAAAGTGAAGCATGTCAATTCTAAAAGTACGACAACAAATTTACATTTTTTAATAAATATTCTTGAAACATATGATATCACCACACAGGAGATAAAAAAAAATCCTCACACTCCAAAAGGTAATTGCAGCTCCTCACTACATGCTTTGAATTACCACACAGACCTGTCTCCTCTTTACCATGGAAACCAACACCATACTACATCCACGCACACCGAGAGCGCTCTGAGGCTACAAGAAGCTTTTAGCCATCAAACAGATTTTCTCAGCAGGTAACTGGTCACCACAACTCAACCCTGCACCTGTCATTCCTTTCGTATCTCTTCTCCTCATTTTCTCTCTTTTTTCTGCTAAATTCCCTCATTCAGAAAGCAATAGATTTTACCTTCTATCAGCAGAGGACAAGGTCACGCACTGCTTAGTCGTGGCATCTCTCATGCAGTTGGTGACAGAGGAAAAGAACCTCTTTGGAATCCCAAGAGATGCCCAAGGATGCCGCTGAGCCGGCATTGCACGCACGCATCCGCCGCTACTACCACCGCCAGTGAGGAGCAGCAGCGGCAGCAGCACCAGCAGAAGCAAATCGGAAGGGGAGAGGAGAATAAAAAAAAATAAAAAAGCAAGAGAGGGGGTTGCTCTATCAGCAGCAGGAACATTACATCATAGGCTGCTTCTGTGGAAGGGTGGGAGAGGCACGGACTGAGGAAGGGAGGTGCTCCTTGCTGCACACTCCCTGTCACTGTTTCAGTGCATGCACAAATCCAAATTTAATATTTATAGTCTGGTGTCTGCAAAATGTTTGTGATGGTTAGACACAGACCTATGAAATAATTTAATGAAGTGCTTCTAATTGAGTACCATGGCTGGGGTTTGTTGTCGGAATAGATGATGCACCCAACTGTGCGCTTCATCCCTTCAGGGGCAAAGACTGTACATGTGTGTGTGTGCATGCGTGTGTCTGCTGTGTGTTGTAATTAGATTGCGTGACCATTCCCTGCTTACCAGTGCTCAAAAAGCATGCAGATATTCAACCTCAGAAGGGGTCATCTGAGATTTCCTCAGGCAGTTTAGAAAGGTTAGGTGCAGCTATGATTAATGGGAAATTGCTTGTCACAACAATTTTGTCAGATGTTGCTGCACAAAGACAAGGAAGAATTTGAGAATTTTTTTTATTTTTTTGTCATCAGGTCATATTGTTAACCAGTTAACCTATATATTGCTTCACGAAGTGGCAATACTCACTGTGTAGTCATAACGAAACATTTCCTCTTCATCCAAAGAGATACGATATACTCAGATGAAATTAATAAAACTCTACTTGCAGATATTTTAAAACATTTGCTTTCTATTCAGTTTTGGCTGCCAAAAGAAACATGACGCTTTTTTTGTGGGTTTTTTCTACCAGGTTTTTAAGGTGTCTGCATTTATGAACACTTTGTGAAACCATCACAAGTTGCTTTAAAAATACAGACACCACTTTATGGAAGTACCATCCACAAAACTACACATTAAAGTTCTATCCTTCAATCATGTTTTGATCCATTTTCAAAGTGTTCCCAGTGGTCTTTTAATTATAATTATGCTGTTTTAAGCCAAAAAATAAATCAATAAAAACACTGTGTTATAGTTGTTTCTGCAGTTTCTGCAGGAGTTCATCAGAAATTCACATATGAGTTGTGGACGGTACTGTTGGTGCAGAGGGAGCAGGCCCCCAATTTCCTGTCATCCATCAGTTTACACCCTCTCCCTCCAGTTTACAGCCCCTCACACCCTCAACCTAACGTTACCCGTCCAACAATATCCAGCTTTACAATTTTGAGCCAGATACCAGCATCGAAATGGAGCGGAGCAGGGAGCTTGTGGCCTGCTAATTATAGCTCAACTTCAATTGGCACGACTTTCCAACACCCAATGGCATCTGTTCTTAATTAGCAGCAATATAAATAAAGACATGCACAAAAACACAACTTTAAGCTTCATTTTCCTAATTTATGTCCTCCATCATGCCAAACATGTCACAAGAACATGTTAAAAAGACCTAAAACAGGATATTCATTGGAGTGGTCCTTAAACACAAGGTTGTGTGGGACTGTTTGTGATTTCTCTCTGAAGATGCCCAAAAAAAACTTCCCAAAACTAAAATATTGTGTTTGTGAAAACAGTGTAACCATTTTGTAACTTGAGATTGTGTACAATTCTTTAGGACCAGATTATTGTTCAAATCTTGGACTCATGTTTGTTTTCGTGTAGCATAAATGAAGTCTTAAAATTAACATTCGGCTGAGCTCTTGGAACGCAGAGTGAGGTTCTGTGTCAAACCAGAGATGCTACAACACCTGAAGGAACTCTGTGTAACACGTGTTACAACACAGAGCTGCTTTTCTTTATGATCTTTTTGTTTGGAGGATTGCCTAACGGACGATCTCTAAGCTCCCTAAAACTGGTTTGCAGAGGAAAGCAAACAAAACGGTTGGTATTCACAGTCTGTTTTGGTAGGGAAGTACAAATGAAGGTTAGTTGCTGTGAAGATGACACAGCTTGTTCTAAAGGGGCAGCAATGAGAGGACACAGACTCTTTAATTTGAGAACCGATTGTGTGAGGAAACTGGATTTTCTATAAAGGACTGTATTAATAAAAAAATATTAGGTTGGTTCGTTCCCTTCAGTTTCCAGCACACAGAAATGAATGAATGAGGACACAGAGACAATACTTAGCTTCAATGAAGATTTACTCCGCACAAAACAGCACAGATTTGTACGCAGGGTTACAGACAGAGGAGCAGGATCACAAAGTCTGAACAAAGACACTCAGAAAAGGGCTTGGTATATATACCTGGCATTTACATATTCAGAAGATGGTCCGAGGGTCTATGGTGTGAAAAACCCACCCACATGCTGTTGCAGGCTGGATACTTGAAGGTCGTAAAGCTTCAGGTATCAGATCTCTCTGATGTTCTCACAGACATTTGCCAGAGCACAAACACCAGAACACACAAAAAGTAAAAAAGGGAGGATGAGGAGGAACTGTGAGGACAATAGTTTGGTTGTGCTGTCTTAGGATGTAATATAATTTTGAGATGATAATACATGCTCAGTGAATTAAGTTTAAACCATTAGTGTAATAAAAGGTACAAGTAAATGTAATAAAAGTAAAAAGAGAGTTTCTAACTATTCTATTTCTAATTATTCCTAACAGATTGCAAGTCAAAGAATGACGCCTGGCTCGTAATGCTTAAGTACACTCTAAAAAGAAAAAAGTTGATCCAACTTAATTGAATCACTTCAATTGGTAACACCTAATTGTATTAAGTTTATTCAACCTAAATTTTTATGTCTATCCAACTCAATGTGATACGTTGATCCAACTTAATTGAATTGCTTCAATTGGTAACACTTAATTGAATCAAGTGTATTCAACTAAAATTTTTATGTTTATCCAACTTAAATTGATACGCTGATTTCACTTAAATGAATTACTTCAATTGGTAACACCTAATTAATTTAAGTTTATCCAACTTAATTTGAAATGTTGATCTAACTTATAGAAGATCTTTTTCAATTTTGTTTATGTGACTTTAACTAACATTTTTCTAAAGTTTCCACCACTGGGGGTGGTACTTTCATATCAAAGACATGAATGATCCAGCAATGTCTCACATTATAGGCAGGAGCTCACATGTCATGAGCTCTGTCTTTGATAATTGGGACTTAAGGTCTTTTACCGCACAAAGGGGTTGGTCATCATCCTCTACCAAACTCTAACTCACGGTGCAGAAAAAAATGAACATAACAGGTTAAATTACTAGTTCAAACAGAGTAAAACAGCTGGACAACAAAACCCATGGACAAAAACTCACACTTAAACCACAATCTGCCCAGATAGGCAAAGAAAATGGTATCCCACAATTCCTTGCGCTGCCTCACGTTATGACATCAATATGCATTGACAGGTTCACACCAAAGTTACACCAACTTAATTAAATTAAGTTGATTGAAAGTAAAATAACTATGTCAGACAACTACGAGTTATTTTTAAGTTGAATGAACTCAAAAAAATGATTTATTTTCACCAAACTAAATAATTAAGTTAGAACAATGTAAAAAAGTACATCTTTCCAACTACAGCCCAAATACTCTTTTTAGAGTGTACCGTCTGTTCTTGGCGCTGACAAAAGCCAACAATGCTGAGAATGACATCAGGTTTGTGTAGCCTTCTGACAGGAAAACAATACAATATCCTGGTTCATGAAGGGGCCATCCAATCTGGTGTAAACTAAAAAGGAACTGGAGTAGCAGTGTGATAGTACAAACATAAAAACCAATCCAATTGCTCTTTTGTCCATCTCATTCATTTTTAATGGAGCCAACAAAATTCCTCACATGCCGATTATTGTAGGTTGGCTGGAATGCAGACTCCACTACAGCAGGGCTGTGTGACTTGTACTGTGTGTGACACTCCTCAGTTCATCTTGTCTAAAGAAAGAGGTGACCCCAGAATATAAACAGCACTCCAGATGGACCTGACCTTTGCCAATTCGAATTGACTAAATCCTCTCATGACCGCAGGGAACGACAGCTTTGAATTATTGTTGCAGGAGCACACAGACTTGCATTCAAATGTCCCAATGAATGGCTTCTTTGCTAAGAAACGATTCTGTTTTGCAGCTGCAAACAGTTTCCAGAATTCTTTTCTAAACTGGGACAAAAACAGAAAATTGTGACTGTAATTTATAAGGAAGTGACTTCAACGTGTTTGTCCTAAACTAAGAGATCTGTGGTGCTTTCAGGGATTTCAGGAAGAAATTCCCAAATATTCACTTGGAACAAATAAAAAAATTTACAAATAAAGCGCATTACGTGAGCTCTTTGCCAGGAATCGATGTTTGGCTCACTTTTTCTGCGTCCTTCTTTATCTTGTCTGCACTTTAGGCAAGGCATGTTTAGTTCTTTAGCAAGTCATTAAATAAGTATTTCAAAGTGCTTTACATAAAAAGGGAAATCAAAGCAGAGAGACCAAAATTACCCACAAACAGTATCATCACATTAAAACTGTTGAAATATATAATTTACCTTTGCTTTACTTTGAAAATTGGTTTGTTTAGACCTCCTGCTTCCCTCACAAAGTTTCTCACAACTCTTGTAGAAAAAAAAAAAAGTAAAAAAAGATTAAAGAGATAAATATGAAGGAGCTGATTGATTTACCTTTCAGTTTCCTTCTGATTGTTGTTACCGTTGACAATGAATGTCTCAGTGCAGTTTCCTTCTGTCAAACCCCTCTCCACTAGATCTGAGCTGCGATTTTACTTAAAACCTTTACTAGTTCAGCTTTGGTTGTTCAGAATCTGCTGTTACGTAAAAATGAATGCTTTGTACATTTAACTCTAAGATTCTCTTCAGATAAGAAATAAAATGTAATCAAAATTATTTAACAGTTAATTAATGGTTTTCCCTTCGCAGTTTGAGACTCCAGAGTCAGCTCCAATAAACATCATACCAAACAGGAAGACAACAAGACGAAGTACAGATACGTTCTCTGCTGTGGCACAACTGAATTACAAATTCACAGAGGATTTAATCGTATTACATTTGGCTGAAAAATATAAAAATCATGCAGACATTCTAAACTTCCCAGATCAAAACACCACTGAGAGGAAAAACCTCCTTCGATGTTACTCTGTGCAGCTTTTACTCATTATTTAGCGCTTTCTATGGAAGGTGGCAATTATAATTTGCTATGTCAGATGTAATGCAGTTAATTTGTCTTTTTTATTGAAGGACTCAGTTGTCTGCAAGAAAAGCTTGGGCAATGTGAATTTAGCTTATTGGGTTATTTCAGCCAGTTTGGATTGCCTAACCACACACAAAATTGTTTACCTTGTGAAATACAGAAAAGTTTCAAATGAAACACAAAGTGAACCATTGTTTGCCAATGAGCGTTGCTCCAGGTGCTACTGATGTTTTAGTTGAGAAGTAAGCGAATAGGTGTGTGCGATAAAATTACATGATTTCTGTCTTGACATCCAGCAGGTTTAACTGTTAAAAGTAATGTACAATATTCACCTGAATGCTGCAGAGAGCACATCTCCAATACAGATCATGTGTTTTGTCATGTATCCGTCTACACATCAGGAACACATTAGGGTTTGAAGGAATATGTAAAGTGCTGGCATGATCTCCTTGTTTTCTAAATTTTAAACCTCAGCAAGCTTCTATAACTATCCATCAAGAATCCATCAATGGTGCTCCTCACAGTTCAAATGATCTAAAGGGGTCTGCTCATGAAGTCCTCATGGGACACTCCAGGAAGTCATTCATAATTTGTGTTACTGTGGATTACAGGTAGACAGGCAGCAGAGGGGGATACTCCATGTGCAGAAGGTGATTTTAATTTTCTTGTTGGTTAGTGTAAACTGTTTTAAGCAGACAAGGTTTCTGTTTTCATACCATTCTGGTAGAATTCTCGAGAGAAATAGGAGTCCATAAAATGATACGGTTTTACACACATGAAGCAAAGGGCGTTGATTGACCTCACTTAGCAGTGCCGTATTAAGTCCCTCTCCTCCCCATTCAGTATCCCCTCCCCCTTTATTAGACCCCAAAGGCGACTTCATAATGAAAAAGGTCAAAGGTGAAATGCTAAAGCTTATGAACAGCAGCAGCTGAGTTTAAACACAGTACCACGCATAGGACAACCATTGATTGTAGGCCTATGTGAGACTGAGTGACCTCTCCTCTGTCGTGTTCCAAACAGGAAGTAGCGGTACCCGCTGGTCCTAAAAAGCCAAAATCCTATATTAAAAAATAAACAGTTGTCACTCATGCATTATTTTTGTCTGAATAATCATTCTTGCAATGCTACTTTTTATTAACATGTTCTTGCTAATCCTACTTTTTTCATATTTTTGCTGTAGTGTGACTTATTTAAGTTATAAACTAATCCATTGCCTAAATAAATGAAGGTGGCCCTGCATTAAAACCTTCAAAGCATTTGATTGACAGGTTCTTCTAAATTCACTTTCAGTTTAAGGGGTGTGGCCTTCTAACATTTTCAACCCTGATTGGAGAGAGTTGTAGCCATAGAAATGAAGACTTCTTGGCTTACTGAGGACGTCTGGTTACAACATAGCAAACAGACATATAGCGGAAAAATTGCGACTCAATTAAGCTCATATGGTTGGAACCGGAAGCAAGGCATTCTCTATTGGTGATGTCATACTTGTTCAGCCCAGTTTTCATATACTTTTAATGGTCTGAACTCATCAGTACCAAAGCAGAACTGTACAAGTTACTGCTATCAAACATTCAGAAAATGTAGCACCTGTATATATTTGATTAGACTAACCTCTGCAGCCTCCACTTTTTAACCCTGTTGCTTTACAATGGTTAAATAAATAACTAATAATAATTTTATGTTTTCCTTGGTACACCTATTTTTGAGAACATGTGATTATTTATCTCCCCAAACAATTTTTTGTCATCCACTTTTTCCACTTTGGCAGTTTCAGTAATTGCTTTGAAATATATGTCTTTGAGTTGTTTATTTATTTATTTATTTATTGTGTGTGTGTGTGTTTGGGGGGGAGAGGAGGGGTACGTTTTATTCAATTTTCAGGTGTAAGCGGAGGCAAAAACACTGCTTCCTGTTTGTTTCAGGAACCAGTGCAAGGAGGACCCCACACAACAGGAGACCGGGTCTGAGGCAGGAGCTTAAAAGTTTAAGAAGTCAATTTGAACATGAATAAACTCAAAGACAAGGAAGAAATAAAAGGATAACAATGCAGATCAAGTGAAAACAAGACTTCTAAATACACTGAGGATAATTAACCTAAATGAAAACAGAACCTGATGTGAACCTGATGCAACTGTGACAGAACATTACAAGAACAGAGAAATCATTGCTGAAAAAAGTCAAACTAAAGGGCACAATCTCTCATAGTTTGTCAGATCAGTTTTATGGGCTTCCACTTGAGGGGAAATAAACAAAATTGCATTTTAGTGAATATCCAGTCCTGCTTTTAGTTACCCTTTGGGTGTGTGTGAGGCATTGACTTGCTTTTTTAGGAAACTGTCCAGACCTTTCGGTTAGTATTCCCATTTACTGGGAACGATGATGATGATTTTCAAAACAAAATGTAGAGTGGTGATTATTACATGAAGTTATCAAAGCTATGAAGACAATAAGGGCAAAAAAGTCTCAATGCAACCAAAGGTAGCAGTAGAAGGCGAGTGAGCTCTCCTCACCCAGAAAAAAAAAAACGAGCAAAAAAAGTCCAAGGAAACCTAAACCAAGTTCTAAACAAACCAAGATTGGCTCCTACAAGGATGATAAAACCAAAGCTAATCACTCACCTCACAATGTGGCATGGCTGTTTCTGTATCCCACGTCAGCTGTTCGGTGAGAAATTATAATCTGTCTGAAGGGATGTCATTTCCTGTCTGGGTCACACATGGATCCAAATTCTGGAGGAATGGGCCTTTAATATTACCAGTGTAAATTACTTACTTGTCTCTGGTAAATGAACATTTATGTTGATAAGTGTCATTGCTAATGATAACTAATAATAATTATTACTGTTCATTTCAAATGTATTCTATTTCTAATTAAATTTTTAACTGTATATTTTTATTGTGATGATGCCTCTCGGACAGCTCTCCCTTGAAAAAGAGATCTTATCTCAATGGGACTTCCTGGTAAAAATAAAACATTTCAAAAAACAACATGAGAGGTGCGTTTGAACCTTACAAGCTCCTATCTTGTGATCATCTGTTAAGTTTAACTTCAATATTTTTCTAAAGCTAAAAAACAATGCATATGTTGTGTTGCTTTTTTCTGCTGTGGACAAAAAGAACTGCCTTGCATGTCTTCATGCTTGAAGTGACACTGGCAGAAGATGACAAATGAACACTGTGAGTTTTTCAAACAGTGGCAGCACCTCACATAATAGATTCATTTTATATGCACAGCTGAACACCAAATATAGGGAGCAGAAAAGCGAGCGCAGAGCGCCGAAAACAAATGAAGTCAGTGAACTGACGGGATCCAGTGAGTCAGGAAGAAGTTTGAGAATACTTGAACCTGGTGGTTGAAATGGTGCTGCTATGAGTTATTTATCCCAATGTGGGGCATTTTGGCAAGTGACAGAAAAAAATGTATACAGAGATGTTTCTCGTTAGTAATTTTCTAAATACTTAACACAAATAAAACTGACAAAACTTACTAAAATAAATTGTGATTTGAAGCCATCAATAAAATTACTGTACAACAAAAGGCATGCACTGAAAAATCTTTGGAAAACGTTTGGCTTTTTATGAAAAATAAAATAAAATCTTGGTTGTGCCAATAGCAGAATCCAATTTCAACCTCTAATTGTTGTCAACTGAAACAGATTTCCAAAAGAGCAAAACTCCAGACAATCTATTTTCTATTTCAAAAGCTATTATAATTATTATCATTCTTGAAGAAAATACAAATCTATATGCCACTTTGACATGATGTCAAATATGTCAAAGCACATACACGGGACACTGACAGACAGGTTTGAACACTTGTTTAAACAAATCTTTTCCAGACGCATCTGTGAATAAACCTCACATTACAATATAAATAAAATATAAAAATGTATGCCCTGAACACATTGACACTTTGCAGATTGTCCCAGCACAAAACAATTCTGCAACTGCCTTGAAAGTTTTATCGGAGGAATATAAAGGGCAGTTCTTATGAGTGTCTTCACAGATGCACCCATCAGTACAGTGATGGAGAGCAGTAGAATCTTGTGTCTGTGTCTTAAATTAGTGATGGTAATCCTCAGTATAAAGAACACACAGACTCTCCCACGGCACATTCCTGCAGGGTCTCAGAGGTTTTGGTACAGCTGCTCACATTAAGTTTCGCCACTATGTGTGGTATTTCCCAGTTTTGCAACATCACATATCGCTTTATGGTCATGTGTTTTATTTTAGACGTCTAGGGAAGACAAAGTGTGAGGAGTTTTGGTCTTTTGGAACCATAAATTGGCAAGGATAAAAAAAATGGCTCTGCTGCTGATCAAATTCATGAGTCCATCCACTTGGCTGCTGGGCTAAGAGCCTTCTGATAAGTAGCTTGAGAGCTACTGTTACATCAGTACCTGAGACGTTCCCTCATTTAGTAATTCTTACTACTGTGTCATGTTTTTGTTTCCATAGCAACACAGCTATTAAGTTCACCTCCCTATGTGTGCTTTACTCTCGTCTTCAGGTCTAGCTTAGCTTGTCACCAGACTTAGCTGACAAATAAAAAAAAAACAACAAAAAGCAGTGATAGGTTGAGCAAAAGAAATACCCAGCATCCTTTGGCTTGGTACAGATCAAAGAAGATTAATCCATATTCGCAATTTTTCCATCCAGTAATCAACGGAGTATTGCAAAAACAGTCAGCAGATAGGTGAATAACAGATTCAAGTGTTTTTTTGTTCGAAAACCCTACATTATGGTTTTTAAAATCATACATTTATTGGTTACAAAACCATTACTGGAACATGCAAAAGAACATGGTTTTGTCCTCTGACTGTGTTGTGTAACATCAGAGGAGCACCTGTAAGTACTGAGTTAAACATTAACCAAAAACACTTTGTTTCTACTGGAAACCTGTCTGCCCTTGACTTCTCGAAGACATGTGATGTCTAAGGTGAGTCACTTAAGGGCTCCGCTTAAAATGCAGGTGCGCCGGGAGCACAGTAATCTGTGGACACATGACTATGTATTTTGCTGCTGTAAGTGCCTGTTTGAAGCACTGCTAATGACAGGCTGTGAATCCAATAAAAATGATGGCTCAGTCTGAAGTTTGAGATCCCCGTGAGGATACTTCTGTTCAACGATGGTCAGAGACGATTTAGAATCTGTAAATAATGAGATGTGCTAAAACCCCACTCTGATGAAAAAGGAAAATGTACCATGTTCTCATTTTCTCATGCAATCTCCCTGCTCCATTCTAAGGTATGCTTGTAGATGACTAAATCCATTTTGTTTTCCTTACCTGAGCTGGCCTCTGGCTCAAAACTGTAAAGCTGGATTGCTCCAATATTGCTCACCATTTTTGTTGGACTGGTAATGTTTGGTTGGGGTTGTGAGGGGCTGTAAAGTAGCAGGAGAGCAGGCAAACAGAGAGCTTTCAGCAGTGGGAAGGGAAAAGGGGGTGGGGTTGCCCTGCCTCAACAATCCCACCCACAACTCAGAGGTGAATTTCTAATGAACTCCTGCCGCTCTACAGAAACTATGTCCAAGAAAATTTTCAATAAAAACGACATAATCATAACAAAAAGACCTTTACGTTTTTTTAAATGGATCAAAAGCTGATCGGAGCGGGTTTTTAAGAAGCAACACAAGGTCTTGTCTGTGTTGATGTTGGGGAAACAGCAACGCAATGGAAGTTATTAACACCATAATTGTTTAAAAATTGTTTAGAATTTCTTACAAAATTACTGAAATATAAAATTTCTGGCAACATAAAAAAATGAATGGACTCTTTTTTTTATTCTGACAAGTGTGGTTCAGTTGAGATGCATTATGTGAATGATAATTGTCTGCAATCTGATTGATTGTTGAGCTGCAGCACTTTAATTGACCATGATGCATACTGAAAAAAAAATCCATGTACACACAATGACAGAACCTAAAAAACAAATCAGAGTATATTCAAGCAAAGCCCTTTGTTCTGCCTGTGGTTGACAGCAGCTTCCAGGAAATTGATGAAACAAATGTTAGTCCAAAGGGTCTTGAAGGAATCTCAGGTGATGGGCACAGACTGCCTGAAAAAATATCTAGAAAACATAAAAGCCTCTGTGATGCTGGTCAAAGGGGGAGCCTATACTGAACAAGACCTGAAGGAACTGCAGGAGATGTCTCAACTGCCAGGTCAGAGCAATCAACTGGCAGACAACAAAACCTTTGAGAGAGAGAGAAGTACAAAGCCTCTTTAAGAGTTTGAAGAGCCTTAAAAAGAAAACACCAACCTGCGTCATCGGACAGGAAATTTAAGGCTCACACTGAACAAACCTTTGGCTGAAAGGAAAATTCGTCACCTTTCAATAAATCTTGTGAGTTTTAATTTGACAAGTTAGCTCTGAAAGAGGAGAAAAAAGTCCTTCAGAGCACAATTACATATTAGAAAAACCGCCAAAAGGAAATGACTTGGTTAATTTAAAACTGAAACAAAAAGTAAAAGTTCAGCAGAAACACAAAAAACATTAGAGAAAAGCAGCAGAAAATGAGATTTTACTCAAGTTCAGGAAGAAAAACATAATGAAAACAAATTACTAAAATAAAAAACAAACAAGAGAAATTACAACAACAGGACAGCAGTATTCAAAAAGTGGGCAAAGAAAAAGAGAAAAATAATGACAAAAACCCTAAAAAATACATAAAACATTGAAGGGAGGTTAAAATAAATCAGTTATAGAAAAAAATGAAATCATAGAAAAAAAATATATAAGTCTGAAGAATTCAATTCAATTCAATTTTTATAGTCCAAATTCACAACAGCAGTCGTCTCAGTGGGCTTAGTAAGTCTTTTAAGGTAAACGTACAATCAAAAAGGATCATAAATGCATAGAATTCAATAGGATAAAACTAAAACTTTAACTAAACAGACTAAACTAAACTGGCATCCCTGCCCTTTGACCCCCCTTCTTGGTAAGGGTAAGTGGTAAATAAAAAACAAGTAAACTTAAAGAAAATAAAATCCAAACTTTATTAGAACATTAAAATGAAAAGAAAGAAAAAATCTGTAAATCTTAAGCAAGTTATTGGAAAAAAAGTTGGAGGGGGAGCAAAGAATATTATGGAGATGTAGGGGTCTACAACCTGAGGCTCTGGAGTCACATTCAACCCTCCTTTGAGGCTCTTTGGCTTTAAAGAAAAATGCAAATGATTTGAGTTAAAAATGGGTTTGTAATTTTGATTAATTTGTTTAACTTAATTAGGTTTTGTCATTCATGTTAAGATTTTTAACATTTGAGAGTAACTAAACAAACATAATGATAATAAGTATATTCTACTGTCACAATGGTTTACCAGTGAAATAACCTCAAAGCACATAAAGATGGTTTTATTTTGAATTCTACATCAATTTTGTCATATCTATATTTCATAAAAACACTGAGAATAAGGATGATGAAGGTGAAAAAATGTCATCATAATGAAAATTGTCATGTTTCACTTGACTTTCTTGCTTGTTTACAAGTAAACAACAGGAGTCTTATTTAACAGAGATGTATTTTATTTTAAAAAGGACTTTGTATGCGCTGCTGTCAAAAGTGAAAAAAACTTGTTATGGAATGAAAATTATAACAGGCTTATATTTATTATTACCTGTTATAACCTGTTTATTTATTATTATTGTAAATATTTAAAAGCTAAATTTTGAATTTTTTGAATGGTCAAAAACATATACACAGACTAACACAATAAATAAATAAATAAAATAAATACAAAAATACACAAATAAATAAATAAGAATAAAACATGAATAAAAAGAAATTAAATAAATATAAATAAATTATTATAGTATTTTTATAAACTGTAAAGTGGGACTTTTGGTCAGTCAGAAACTGGTCTGAATGGCTCTTTTAAAGATTGCAGCCCCTTGATTTGGACAGATGTGACTAAACTTGGGGAGAAAATCAAAAGATGACCATGTAGGAAAACAAGAAGGTAACTGGGAATTCTGGAATGTCGGATAGATGTACCACATTATCTTCATCCATGTACAAACTGCCATTACTTTTTTTATGTCACCCTTTACTGTTGCAACTCTTTTTGATTGAAACCACACCCTGTTTTTAAATAAACAGCTTAAATCTAGTCTACAAAGGTTTGATTTGGCCTGGACTCTGCCCAGCAGAACTATTTTTGGCATAATTTGTCAGCTGTGCATTACAAACGCATCCAGCATTTGGCTTCCTGTCTTTTACAATGAATGATGCATGCCCTTAATGCATTCAGATGGACAGCTGTAAGAGGTCAGGACTCCCAATGGAACATATACAAAGCATACATCTATATAAATGTTTTTATTTCCTCATAGCATCTTATCTTCAACATCTCTATACGTCCCTCTATGTCTTCTCTTTCAATGGAGGACATTTGGGTTTTTTTTTTTATGTATCCTCTATATTTTTTTCAAAATAGTGTTTTCCATCACCATAAAATTTGGGTGGAATTTAATAAAAGCTAAACATTGTCCTCTTGTAGGTAAACAGATTATATCTAAAAGCTTCTTAGCAAAAGCAGAAGGCTCCATTTCTGTGTCTTGTCCAGAAATCCTCACAGGTCACTCGTCTCTGCAGGCCTCTAAACTTAGCTCAGCCCAGAAACATACTAGATCAGAAGATTTTTATCTGCTCCTGGGTCACATGGCAATCCCTCTTACAGCCCGTATATGACAACTGTGCAGAACAACACTACATACAGAAAGAAAGGAAGCACCATTTCAATTCCAGGAGGAGCAGGATTTCATGACAGAAGTCGAGCATCCACAGCTGCAGACTAGGAGGAGATTTTGGACCCCAGTTTTAAAACTTACAAATTCCCTAAAGGGAATTATATGTTATTTTTTGGATTATTTAGATCTTTGAACAAGCACCTCTGAATAAAGTTTAATTTACTTATTCCTCTGTGCTGCCTTTTGTTTTGCTCTTTTAATTTGCTGAAGAAGATTTGTTTTTGTTTCACTTTTCTTTATGATTGAAAAATAAACTGTTTTATATACAATGTTTGTTTTTTTTACTGATTTAAAATTGTAGTTGAAAGATAGTTTTAATTTTACACAATAGAAAAAGTATTAATGTTAGAATCTTTTGTACTGAAGGATACATTCATTTAGTTTTGCTTCAGTTCTTACCAACATATAACTAGGTTAGTGCATCCTCTCTGTGTGTTGCTCCACATTGATCCCATCATCCCAATTAACGGACACTCGTGCAGCAAGCCACAGGGACTTTGGGAATGATCTAAATTGACAGCTCTGAGGCCAAGAGGACAAAGTGCAGTCTATAAACACTCTGCTGGACGCAAAAATCAATGGTGTCAATTCTCTGATCACCCCTAGCTGCAGCCCACTCTTTCATCAATATGTGTGCAAAGAAGTTTTTGATTTAATTATCCATGTGTTTAGGATGAACAAGACATTTATTTTTACCAAAGAATGCAGGCTACAGCTGCATGTGTAGTTTGATAGGGGGAAATACAGCATTTGAGAATACAGCACTACACTGTTAATAAAATGGAAAGAAACATTAAAAAAATAGAAGGAATAACTTAAATAAAGAGAGGCAAATTCAGAAACGCTCTGCTGTTTCTGGTTCAGGTTTGAAAGCAGACAGAAACGGGGTAAAAACCAGAAAATACTGTCCATCCTGTTCCCAATCACAGGAAGCTTTTCACATAAACCTGCCAGTAGCATAAACACTACCTTGACTAACAACAGTTGAGTCATTTCAGAAAAATAATTTTTATCATTGATTTACAAATGAAGACTTGAATGACTCAATCAATAAGGTAATAATCAATGAGACAGAAAGACAAACACACAATTACAGTAAAAAAAAAAAGCGTACTGAAACATTTATTTCAGATTCTATTTATTTTTATATTTATTTGTTAACTAAGGTTTTAAACGTTCAAATACTTTTTATACATAAACTGTACTATAAGGTATTTTGTAAAAAAAAAAAATTAAAAAAAGCTATTTTTCTTAAAGTAGTCATTAAATATATGTATATATCCACATGTAGCGAAATGAATTAAAATAATTAAAATGTTTTAATTATATATTGTGATTTCATATTTGATCTGTTTGTATAGCAAATGTTAGTATGTGGTTTCTATTTATCTTTTTATTTCTTTTATTATGGCCAGGGGACTACAGAAACTAGCCTTTGGTGGATTCTGGCTTTTTTGACCACGTTTCATCATGGTCATGTCCCCCTTTAAATAAACTATTATTATTATTATTATTATTATTATTATTATTATTATTATTATTATTATTATTATTATTATTATTATTATTATTATTATTATTATTATTATTATTATTATTATTATTAAAATGTAGAGGAAATCTGAACCCCATGAATATTGTTTACAGTTTTAAGAAAGGTTCTTCATTGCAGTTGGCAGACTATACCTTGAACTAAGATTACACTAAGCTTTTTTTTTATTTACAAAGTCCTTCTTGAAATAAAAATAAAAAATAAACATATTGACACTTTCTAGCTTTTGTTAGAAGTTATTTAACTTCATCGACAAGCTTTCCAAATGAGAGTAAAGCAAAATGCTTGTTTATATAATGGTTTGATGACCATTGTTTATTAATGTATATGTTTTGTTACTTATTTGCCAACAGGCCAAAACCCATAAATAAGCAAAAAATTGTAGAATTTACATATAAAATATACCAAATAAATATAACAAAATAAAATAAAACAAAACAGAGACGTTGTTATTTCAAATAATTTTATTGATTGTAAGAGTTTCAAGGGGTAAATAAACTCAAAATACAAAAAACAGACTATGTACTTCTTTTTGTCAGAAAAACAGTCTTCGACTTGCTATTCCAAGTGTTAGCAGTTTACTTGTTAGATATTTCACAGGTTATTTTTGCCCTAAACCAGCGACTACTAACTATCACATGGCATTCACGTCAAGCCTGTAGGAAGTCTCAGTTGCTCATCTGTAAAAATAAAACTGTGACATGCAACGGCAGAAATAGCCCCATGGTTTGGAGTATGTAGCTGCCTCAACAGATTAACATTACAGTATTTACTGTAACACAACAACAAAGAAAGCCCCCAGCAGGTGCATGTTGGGTTCTAGCACAGTTTTAGTAATAGTAACAGCCATTTTTGAAAAATGTGCAGCGACAATCCAGGATCATCTCTAGGTCGTGCAGGGAAACGTTCACAGTGCTAACTTTATGTTAACTGTACAGTTGATGCCTCTATCCAACTGTTAAGATATCACGAAGTTAAAGTGCTAAGCCTATAGCTTAAAAAAGAAACAGTTCCAAAACAGGGGAACTAGTGACCGAAAGTCAAAAGTGTACAAGAGAGGAAAAAATGGCATGAAAGTGGCCAACCAAAGCACAAAATACAGGTTGGTTTTTTTTTGCCTTAGACTGAGACATGCATATGTATTATTATAGTGCAGAGATGAAACATAACTTTTTTTTAATTTTTTTTATACTTCTTATAGTTCAACTGGCCTACTAAAATGTTCTTTATTCCAGTCCGGATTAGTCATCTCTCCATTGTCTGCAGCTCGCTCAGAATGCAGCTGTTTGTACATTTGTAACAGAATATGACATGAACACTCCTGTATTTTATTGCCCTCCACTGGCCTCCAGTTCATTTTAGGATCCAGTTTGACATGAATCTTGTTTTAGACCATGCTGTGGATCCTGCCCCCGACTGTCCCCCCAACTCCGGCTGGATGAAGCTCGTCTGCTGGACTTTAAATACGTAGTTGTAGAGTTAGATAAGTTAATTCTTCTCAATGAGTTCTGGTAAATCGCCTGTCCGTCCTGGGGGAGGGTCCCTCCTTCATGTGGACACCCCTGAGGTTTCTTCATTTTTCCGGAATCTGTTTTTATTTTAGGAGTTTTTCCTTACCGCGAAGGGGGGGTCTAAGGGCAGGGATGCCAGTTTAGCTTAGTCAGTTTGTTAGTTCATTTTAGTATTTTCCTATTGAATTCTATGTATTCATGATCCTATTGATTTTGTTTCACTTTTTTAGTTACCGATACAAAGCCCATCGAGACGATTGTTGTTGTGAATTTGGGCTATAAAAATAAAATTGAATTGAATTGAAATTGAATTTTAAAGCTCTGACTGGTCTGGTTTCAACATATTTATCTGAATGCACCCTGAAATGTCAGTTTGAGGGTGTATTCAGACTGGAAAATTAATTTGGTACGGACCAAGTCCGCCTAATTAGGTCCGGAATGAGTCCTGGCCCTCTGTACTAAGACTGCTATCAAGCAAACTTTCCTGTTTCAAAACAAATTTTGTAAACAAAACCATGTGACTAAAGATATCTTTAATCACTGGTCAGGAATTACAAGGGAGTGGCAAAGCAACTAGAGGCAGACATTGTTGGGATAGTTGACTCAAACTTTATATTTCTGACCAATTTTTAACACCTCTAAGTACAACATTTTATACAGCTACTTTGGTGCGGCGCGGTCATTCTGTCTTCACCTGTTTGCATCACGTGACGATGTACGGTGACTGGTTTGGTCCAGTTGTTCTGCTCTGTGAAGGAAATTTTTTCATTATTATCATTGTTTAAATGTTAACTCAGATTGACCTTTTTACCTTTTTAGAAAACAGTTGTGTGTTTGTTCATCTGCTTCTCATCCCAATCCCAGCAAGGATGAGGGGGTTTTACGACACACTGTCCTAAATTGATAAGGAATACTGTTTGAAGTTAGAATCCACCAAATGGGTCATTATACGACACCCCCTAATGAACTTTTTCTCTTTGTCTTGAAATTGGAACCTCCCACTTGAATTCTTAATAAAAGCAGCATAAGGAGAGGCAGCCCTTGGAGAAGAGAACCGTGCTGGACGTTTTCCGTCACATTTGCTCCTCTCCCTCATGCATGAGAAACTCGATTCTTGTTGTGGTCTGTTGTTTATAATTGTGTTTTTCTTTATTGTCCAGATGCATTTATCTGACATGCTCCGAGCACAGAGCCTATCCAGACTGAAGAATCTCAGAGTGAACCAGAGCTCAGTCCGATTGGAATCGAACCGAGACCACCTCTAAAGATGGGTCAGAGAGCAGTACCTGGTCCAGGACCAGGGTCCCCTTGGGTGTATTCAGACTGATTCCTGATTATCGAGGGAGACTAAATCTGGTTAGCTTTAAGTGAACCAAATGTGTCCAATCTGAATACACCCTAAAATCTGCAACACAGATTCTTCTTCTGAAGGTTCCCTGTACAATAATCTAATTCAGGATTGACAGAACATTTGCAGTAGCTACACCTAACTTATAGAATTAACTTCTCTTCAATCCTTACTTGAAATCTAAAAGAGGTTATACAAGACACATAATTATAGAAACCCACTTCTTTTTTGTTGGTTTTTAAACCCAGTCCAGTGTCACTTTGATCTTAATTAGGCATTTTTATATTTCATTGCTGCTTTCATTTCTTTGTTTTTATGATATGACTGTTTTCACACTGTTTAAAACTCTGGACCAATGTGTAGAGGTCATGTTTACCCTCATCTTTGAAATGAACTTGGCTATGTCCAAATTCCCTCCTTACTCCCTAACTACAAAAAAACTAAACGGTGCAGAACTGTCTAGTTCCCTGAATTTTAAAAGCAACTTTCCCAAACTAAAAATCGAATAAACATGAACTATTTAAGAATCTACTATGTTTTGATAATAAAAATGGACAGTTTATACAAATGTAGACCACCAATACATGGTGGTTTACATTTCCCAATTAAGTGAGCATTGATGCAAACTACTTTTCTGTGACATTTTGGATTTGTAGTATCAGACAGCTCAACAAAGAACACCCTATATAGTGCACTAAGGAATTCAAGCACAACCCTTGTTAATTAGCTCCATGCAACCACATTTGCTAGAAGTGAAATTAACAAATAGGCCTACTCCCTGACAAGAACACTAAAGTGCAATAAACAAAGTTCAGTTTTTGAAGAAACTAGAAAAGAAAATGATCAGATCCTGCAAACTTTTTCTTCTAGCTGATCCAGCCAGCTGCTGACTCTGAGGACTTCAAATGGTGGTGACGACACACTCTTGGTGGCTGCTGAATGAATAAGTGATGAATAAGAATTGCTCTGAGCGCATTGCGTGACCTGCATTTTGCTGCTGGGCTGCTAAGCCAGAGTGTAACAGTCCAGTGATGTTTCTGATCCAGTGGCTACTTCCAACAAAAATGAAACTCACAAAAGCTATTTTACTTTCTCACAAGGTATGAGAAAATATTAGAATATATTTTAAAAAGCTGTTCATAGATGGAGTCCTCAAATGGCCTCAACTGCACAATGTTTTGCAAACTGTTGTTGTGTAATCTAACTATAAGTATGGAAAAAAAAATGTAGAAATGCAAAAATAACAGCAAGCATAAAATGGTTGGTGCAGGACCTGTATATACCAATAAGAAAAGATCCACCTTGAAGATTTTCAGGCTAAACAGGTGGCACATTAAAGCGGGAGGCTAGCAATATGACCTCAGTGTTCCTATAACGACCAAAGTCAGGTTAAAGTTAGCAAACCTACTTTCCAAAGCAAGAAAAGTCCCTCATAAGGTTTCTGTAGCAAACTGGGTTTCTGGAAAAGAGTTGCACTAATTTGTTTTTTTTCTTTTGATGTAGATCTTTTTAAAGTTAAGCATTTGGAATCCTTTCAAAATAAAACACACTTTTCCTGAATTTAAATACCGCACTAAGATGATTTTTTTTTTAAAATAAGTTAATTTTAAGTTTGAAGCTATCAAACATACGACGGAGTTTTAGGGCAAACGTTTTATTTTCTAAAGGATTTTTTAGGTCTTTTATTTTAAGAAAATGTATTTTTCTGTTATCTAACAAAAATGTTGGTGGATATTGTGTAACCATGAATCCCAACAAACATATTTTTAAAGCTATGAAGGAATAGGTCATTGCTCTGGAAAGATCTTATTTATGGAATTTTTTTTTTCTTTTCTGTGATCCTCTGATTAGAACTGAGCAGCTTTGTTGTTGACAAAAAACATCAACAATGGTTTAACTATCAACAAAACATTTTATTTTAGTAAAGTGTATTTTACATAAAAACATATTGGTCACATTTGAAAATCTCCTTTGAGTTGAGCAGATAACATTTATCAGATTTGACAAATCAAAAGCTCAATTATGAAGTAACATGTTTTCTCTCTACAGATCTGCATTCATATATTTTGGTTGTATTTTTAAAAACATCAACATTTAATCAGCAGCTCAGTTTAAAAGAACTTAAAGACTATTCCAGTATTTTGTCTTTATTTTTAAATCCTGATTTGGAAATCCATCATCACATCACCTTTTTGTTAAATTTTTTTTATTTATAGAAACTTCAAGTCCCCACTTGTAGCAAAAACACTGTTAGAAAAGAGCCAGTGTTTCAAAGCAAAAGCAAAACCACACGTAAGCTTTTTGATTACAAAAGAAAAAGGTATTTTGGAATGGTCCTTTATTCAAAGCATCTGGCATTTGGTCCAGTTCAACACGCTAGTGGCTTCCAGATTGTTGCTGAAAGAGATCCAAATCAGCTGTTGGAGGTCAAACTGAAAACAGATCTTTTTGGGCATTGATCTGTGTGCAGGCTTGAATTTGTTCTGATTTTTTTAGGGTTACTCCAGCTGTTGCTTTTGAATCATGGTGATCAAAGTAGCCTAAAGGAAGCAGGAAGTCATGTCAAATTACATAATTTATTCAATCTTCCCACATCAGCTGCTTTAAGCAGAAGATAAGATGAACATATGATTATCTTGTGGTGTCTTTCTGTGGTATTTTGATCACAATGTGTCACGTGCATCAAAAAAGACAGTATTTTAACTTTATTTGATTAACAGTTTGAAGAAATGAAGCACGAAATGATAACATTTGAAATCAAGGAATTGTACATTGCAAGAGGATCCTCATTCTGCTGCAACTATAGTTTCTTTGGTGAAACAAATGCAGCTTATCCCCTCTGAGAAAGCCGGTTTGAACTCAACCAAAGGCTGTTCTGAGCCAGCAGAAGCCTACCTCTGAAGACGATACTGTATAATCAGCGTGCACTCAAGCTGTGTGCTGTTCCAGCAGCTACAGAAGAGTGAAGCGTAGAGTAAAACCATCCATCAATAAATCAGAACCAATTTTTACATGTTTTTGGACATCTGATTTGGTATTTTTTAACATTTATTTTAAACTAATTGTGTTCCCTTATTTCTAGTGGTCCTGTAAAAACAAAAGTCAAGCTCTGTACCCGCCTTGGCTTTACAGAATGATTTAGTGCCCTCATAACCTACCTGAATAACATTTTTTGTGGGCAAGTCTCACCACCCCACTGTGCGTACTTGAAAGCAGCCCCCTGACATTGTAAATACTGTATAAAGCCTGAAGGAACTGAAGCCCTCTGGGAAAAGAAAGGGTAACTCAACAACAAAGTCAAGAGCAGGACAGGTCTCCACCTGTACAGCTGGGTGCTGCAGGCCGTGACATAATACACAGTCATATAATCCCCAGACAGCAGCAGTGTGATGAAAAGAAGGCGAATTATCCAGCAGTAAATAAAAATCCTTCCTTCTTTTCCAGCCAATTCTATGTCTGTTTTTCATTTTGTGGCTCTTTCTTCAGACATTTTCACTGAGCTGCCTGCCAAAGTTAATGAAACACGTTTGTGCAGAGGCTGAGCAAAACGTCTTTGCTCTTTCTCATCTGCTGAGGGTCTGTCTCTGCAGCTTCTCAAGTCCACCAAAGCCTCAGAAAGCAGGGAGTTTATCTGCAGCTTCATGGGTTCATGAAGGCATCAGGCAGGCATGAAGGCAGTGAGTGGTTTATCAACATGCAATGAGCCAAAGTTTTTGGTGAAATGATCAGAGGCTTGTTTTGTTGGCAAAGCAGTGAACGTCTGCTTTCCTCTGTTCCTCTGGACAGAGATTGTTTCAGTTGCGTTCACCGCTGTAGGATGCAATCTTAGAATCTCCGGCTCTATCCTCATCTCTGAAGTGCGTCAGCCAGTGATGGCACGGCTTCCCCCTGGTGGCTTTCTGATGACATCTCTAACAACGTCTTGCAGTTTTTTTTGTTTTTTTGTTTAGTTTCTGTGCCTGTGAAAAAGATTAAACCCTGTCTGTTAAAGCAGCTCAGAAAGGCAGAAAAAAAAACACATTTTAAAAGATGTAGCAGATTGAAAGACGAGTAGTCCAGCATCTGGAAGGGTAAAACATTTTGTGGCAGCAAAAGATTTAAAAAACTTTGAAAAATAAATAAAATAATGTGTTTTCATTTTTAAGAAACAAAGACGTTTTTTTTTTTTTTTTTAAAGATAAAATGCACATAATTGTCTTTGCTTGAACTCCCACTGAGCATTTTTTATACTATTCTCTTAATAGTAACAGTTTTACCTTCACGTTGCTCACATGTGCGAGTCCCACAGTTTTCACCTGGATATAAAAAAAAAAGGATGAGAGATCCTCCATGTACGTCTTGAAAAAATCCCATAACTAATTTTAGATGCAGTGGAAACACTCTCAGGGACTCACTCCTCCTAAAGCACAAAAACAGAAAAAAAGAAGTGACAGATTATCCAAGTTGAATGACTCACACTGTAAATTCAGCAGACCCACATATTCCGCTTTTACATGAGAAAGAATCAACTTATAAATGATTAAACATTTCTAATAAAATTATCTTTGAATTGAGTCACTTCAACAATACCCAGTTAATGCTCTACTTAGGTCACACAAGTCTCATTAAAGTAAAGGTTAATGCATTTATCAAGTTACCAGTTAAAGGATAAAATCTAAACGACTAAGCCCTAAAGTTGAGTCATGGCGTCTAGACTTGAAATCTTTCTTGACACATTTTACTTCTCAACCAGGTGGTTTTATCAGTCTTGGCTCTCTATAACTTATTTCTTCTCCATGTTCTAAATGAATTTGTTTGAAAATAATAATTGATAATCTTACATTACATTATGCTGAATAAGTAATAACATGAAGACAACAGATTTTTGCAGAGGTGGGAGATTTGCAATACAATAATAAGAACCAAATAAAAGGAAAATGCGTTAAGCTTCTCCCTGTTGTCAAATTTTATCCAATCACATAGTTTGCATCACTCTTTCTTGACTTCTGCTGTTTTTTTAATAATAGTTTATCTAATTTTTGTTTGATAGGTTATTCTACTTTCATATTTGTATTTAGACTTTCCATTTTTTTACTTTTTGTTATTCTGACCTGTCAAAGTACTTAAAAGGTACCATTTAAAAGGTTTTTCAACCTTACCTGTCTGCCAAATATAAACATGCACTTTGTGTATCAGAATGAAAGAAAAGTTACATTCATCAGAACTTCTTTTCAATACAAGACATTCTATCAAGGTGAAATATCTTTTCCTTTACTCTCATTGTGGCATAAACAACTTTTTTTTTATTTTGTATTACTTTTCATCTTTTTTGCAGCAGTTAAAGATGCCTTCTCTGAAATATTCAGTTAGTTTTATTCATTTATTTGTTTTTTTGGGTTAATTCAGTATTTTGCTCAATTTCTTTGTTTTTTCTCCATTTTATTTCTTAATTTTTCACTGTCTCTAAAAAAAATTACACTTCTTCTCACTTTGGATTTCAATGCAGGTGTGTATCATCCTCACTGACAGGTAAGAAAAGCCCATGTGAATATAAATTGTACTGCACTACTGCCCTCTACTGGACATGTTTTGAAAACACACCTTAACAAGCGACCTCAGCCAACTTTTGCCTTGTGTTTTGCTCACAAAGAGCAGCAATAAGACTAAAACACTTGCTGGCATTTTTATAAAACCTGTGCAAGTGATTCAAATTTTCACAGAAATTAGGGAAATTCTTTTAGAAATGCTATACTTTTTTCTTCTTATATAGATATTGATAACATTGAATTTAAATCATTGCTCACAGTTAAAAATGAAAGTATTTGCAAAGCATGTCAACCAATGAATGCTTAGATGACAGTATCGCAGGAGGGTCTGATTAATCGAGAACTAATTAAGAAAAGAGTTTGCTCAACGATCTACTGAAAAGATTTTTCAGATAAACTTGGTTGGCATTGAATTGCCGTGAACAAAACAAACTCCACATACACTTTCATACACTTCCTTCACACTGAGGCACATAGTAGTTATTTGAATGCCTTCCAGAACATACATTAGTGCAGAGCCCAGCACAGAGATCTTGTGCTTGCATGTTTTATCTTGCAGAGGAAGTATGTCTTCATTCTTTGAAAGAACTAATCCACCACCTCTCTTCATCATTATCTTACAGGGACAACACATACCTGGAAATTGACAGAACTCACACTATGCTGTCTGATTTCAAGAGACGCTGCAGATTCAAACCTGCTTTCCCGTTTTTCTTTCTCCATATTTGTTCTTGTGTATGTTTTAAATCACTAATGACACATCAAAACAGTACTCTACTACTATCTGTGTAACATTGTTGCTTCATCTTTTATACTGCAGAAAAGCTTCAGACTTGTTTGTGTTCTTTTTTGCAATCTATTACCTGCAAATCAATTTACTTGTTGTTTTTTTTAAGCCTACTGCAACTCTCCATGTTTGATGCTGTTCTCTGCATGTGACGAGAAAAACAAAAGCGGGAGATCTAAGCCACTTTTAAAGAGCTCCTTCTAAATGATATCTTTATCATTCCTGGTGGATCCAAAGAGGACAACTCTGAGCTTCAGGAGTTCATCCAACAAGAAATACTAATATGAATCAGTAAAAAATAGATTTTAAATGGAAAAAAACATTTATTCTTTAATTTTTGGATGTGTGCTGACATGCTTGGTAATGAGATTTCTATGAAGGTTCCTGGTTCAACCTGTGGCTTTATCTTCAGGCAATTTGTCCCAAAGCTTGTGTGGGTTCTGATTAAGTTAGTGCCCCAAACATGCAGATGTTTTGTGGTGGCAGGTTGTCATTTTCTGTGTGGTTATGTCAGAGATACAGGCTTTAAGTATTAATATTAAAAATGAACATTTTTATGGAGCTACGTACAAATAAAATGCTGATTTGCAACAGTCATTGTGCAATTATTGGCATTTTTGTAATACATTTCCATCTTTAATCTTTATTTAATATTGTGGGAAAAGCTTAAACCTGTCAAAGTGTCATTATAATTAAATTAGTCAAGCATTTTCTCAACACACCTTTATGCGTTTTTGTTAAAAAAAATTACATAAATAAACATACATTTTCTTAGAAATCTTAAATAATTAAATGTATTTAAACAAAACATTATTTAAGATTTTTCATATTGCAAAAATAATGTGTAAATTAAGATTATGATCCAATTTTTTCACAAGAATGCAAAACGTTTTAAAACTTTCTGACAATGTTTTTTTTCTAGAAAATGAGCACAGGATCATATTTTTTCCTGGAGCTTTTGTTCTACTAAGAAGCCTAATTGGTGACTTTCATTCCAGATTAGAGAGTTCTGATGTAATCTACTTCAAACCACTTCTAATCTTTTTGTTTTATAAGAATCTCACTTCAAAACAGAAAAAAGGAGTGAGTTTAGCTTTGCATTAACAGATAATAAACATACAAAAATCGAAAAAGCTACATTGATTTTGCAATTACATATACAAAAAGGCTAAAATAGTATGTGTGGCTCATGATACATCACCTGCCAACACTATATTATTACACATAATAGTATTACACATTTATTTTTAGAGAAGAGAACAAATGTGACTGACAAAAGATACATGAGACTGGGGGCAGGTTGATAAACTTAAACTAAAATCAAACAATAAAACTTAAAAAATAAATGGAACAGGACTGAAAAAAAACCCCAAAAAGTTGAAAATGTGCAGCAAAAAGAAAAAAAAAACATTTGAGAGACATGAGAGAACTCGGTCTTCAAGAGTGATGGAGCTGACCTTAATGAGGTGTGATGAATAAAAACGGGATTGAATCATGAACTTGTCAATTAAGCAGAAACCACAACAATTAATTTCACAAGATAAACCTAAAAAGTAAAAATGTTCCCACAAACGTCAGTCATTGTAGTAACAATCACAGTAAGCAGAGTATTGTTTGAATTAGCATTCTATGCTCTGTTGCTGTGGTAACACTTGACTACCTTTTTTAAATAGGATTTGATCATTCCTAAAACATCATGTTCAATGATTTGCTGTTTTAAACAGGTGACAGACACTCTTTACGTAAGCTTTCAAATGGGGCTTCAGATGATTCAACATTTCACTCATCTGTCTGTACATATTTCTGCATCAATTACACACTGAAATTAACTCAAAAGTGCTTGGAAATTAGTCTCTCCTCTAATATAAGTCACAAAGGATCTATTTTGCATGTTTTTTAAGCCACTGTGTACAGTTTAGTTACCTTTGCAACTGTTTTTCAGATTACGGCGCAGCACACCTACATTCTGACAAACAGAGCTTTTCAGGACTAATGCGCACTTCAAAAATAGTGAGTCAGCAGCGATTGGACTGATATGATAATGCTTTAATGACTGTCAAAAAGCCGTTTATCGTCCACTAAAAACCTGATTCACACAATAAAAAATGAGGCACGCTGGTTTCTTAAAACGAAAAAAAAAAGACTTTTTGAATAATGCAAGGGTTTTTTTTTTTACCTTGTGCAGGGAAAATCCAGTAGAGCTATTGGGATAGTAATAATTGTGTGCCCATAATGAAGAATAACTCATCAAAATTGAATGGACATTTTACAACATTTATGAGGTTATTAAATGTGGCCTTTGTTAATTTTTAAGAATGTTAAGTACTTTTCATATGTTCAGAGAGTTTAATGAATCTTAACCGAGAGAAGAAAACAGTTCTGGTAGCATATAGTGTCAAAAAGACTCAAAGAAGAGGGATTTTATTTATGTTTTCCTCTGCTTGAGGTTTACCCTGAACCCTTCTGCCTTTCCAATTGCCCCCAGAAAGCATTGTGGTTACCTGGATACCCTTCTGTCATATATTTATATATCATTACTTATTAATCCTTATCCTACTGACTTCCAACAATCCACGTTTGTCCTTTGCAGAGGGACATTTCTATACCAAAATATCTCCTAACCACTGCATACTACTAAATGAAATTATTTTGGTACCTACAGAGGACATTTAGGGCTTTTTAATGATGCCAAATATAAAGGGGTGGGGCCCAGGGAATTATAGTTTTTAATGGATATAAAATAAATTGACGTGACAATGTTTTTTAACTCTGATAGTCAGGAGAATATGACATTTTTGTGTATTTTAGATTTGTTATTTTTTGTTTGGTCAAATTTATAGAACCCTGTTGATCGTTGTGGATTGTTGATCTTCTCTAAATTGTTTTTTTCTTGAGTCTGATTTCATGCCTTAAAGCTGGCGCCAGTAGTTTCTCCACTTTTTCTTTTGCTGATCTCTGTAATACTCATCAATTGGTGCAAATTTAACAATTTACCATTTTTATGTGAAACAACACATGAACTGAGTATCTTCTTCACCTTGGTCCTTGTAATTGTTTTTTTTATTTTCCTATAGGACCTAAAGGGAAAAATGTGGCCAACAATAACATTGATTTAAAGTTTCCTTGGATAAAATATATATTCACTGGCAATATGTTCTCAAATAATGTCTTGTTTATAAAAAGAAATGCTTGTAAAAGAAAATCCTCCTTAATCTTATCTTTCTGATCGTTCAAAGACTAAAAGACCACGGTGAAGATGGAGCCCTGATTTGCATTAAATTATAACCAGCAGGGTTTTGTAAGTGCATCTGTGCAGTAAATTACAAGCATAAAACTCAAATCTAGAATTTTAAATTGGGTTTTTTGTGCTTACGAAGGAGCCCTGGATAGGACATGAAAAAATTATAAATTGTTTACCTAAATTATCAATGTGTAGCCACAAATTGACATTTTATTAGTATTTTGTGGGCACCAATTATGATATACAGTATATGCCCAATTTAGCATTTTCTGCACAAAAAATGTGTATTTTCAAGGCACAAATGAATGTTTTAGCATGTTTAATTCTTATTAATAATTTGTGCACACAAAAAGTTAATTAGTGCCCACAAAATGCTAATTAGTGCAGAAAAAACTTGTATTTTTAGGGTATAAATTATTTTTTTGGAAATCGTTAAATTCTACTTCTAATTTATGCCCACAAAATACTAATTTATGCCCACAAAATACTAATTTATGCCCACAAAATACTAATTAATGACCACAAAATAATAATTTGTGCCCTCTAAAATTTTTTAAAGTGCCCACAAAATGCTCACTGTGTCCAAAAGATTTTACTTTGTGCCCACAAAATATGAAATTGTGCACACAAAATACTAATTTTTGTCCAGAAAATGCTTACTGGTGTTCACAAAATGCTCATTGCAGCAACGAGGTACTTAAATGCTAACTTGAGAAGAAGAAATACTTTTTAGTGGCCTTAAATTATTTATTTGAATAAACATTTTGTTTTTAATGTCAGATTAGGACCAAAATGTGCCAAAGGTTCTCATAGCTTTTTTAGAATTTTATTAGTTTTACAAAAAATACTTATAGTGACTGCAGGTTGCTAATGATCATTTAAGAAATCTAATTTTAAAGTTGTGTACATTTGACCTATAAAGTAAGGAATCATAGGTTTACACTTTTACATTAAAACACGTTCAGCTCCATAGTGAGATCTTTACCAAACTGTCTCACTGAGTCAAGCCTTTATTCCAGCTTGACTTCTTTGTAAAACAGTTCGCTTTAAATTCAGAATTCAGTGTTAAGTGCAGACAGTCAAGATTTTCCTCATGTCAGGATTCTGTCGCATCAAAATTAATTGCCTATTTGCAAGAGTCAAGTTTGTTTTTGCGGTAAACCTGCAGCAGGACAAATACAGTTATGAAATGTGGCAAGGCAGTCTAAAAGGGGAAATGGATACTGCAATCGCCTGTAAGTGGCTGACATAATGCAGACATCCTTTTACATTTTTATTTAAAGCTGAGAAAACCTGGACAAACAAACGAAGAGGAAAAGAGTCACATGTGTTCCAACCGGTTCGGCTCAACAGGTTCTTACTCGAGTGAACAGCAATTATTGACATGACTGTCCTCAAACTGTCCCCAAACTGTATACTGGACAAGCAGCTGCACTGATATCACATGGTATCACAACCACAAGGATTAAAACTTTAAATTTATTTTTGTTGCCACCGGGCAAACAGGCCAATCAGAGAGACTTATGACAGATAAGTATCTTTGTCACATAAACCAAAAAACACACTCAAACTCATCCATACGAAAACAGAAAACTTTTTTTTGATCGCCTTTCCTGTCATGGTATTCTCCTAAAGTGTATTCAGAAGACAGAAAAGGCCTTAAAACAACCTCTCAGGAAAAGAAGTAATCAATGTAAAATGTAGATTTAAAAAAGTTAGAAAAAAAAAAAGAGCTAAATTCAATCAAATCTGTGGATTGGGAATCCCGTCACCAGCTGTACAAGAGTAAAAAACCCACTATTGGATTTTCACATTTTTGTTAGCAGTGCTTTAATGAACAAAAGGGGTCATCTCTTCTCACCCCCATTTACACATCCTTTGTTCCAAACAAGAGTGAAGAGGAGCATTTCATGGAAGCTAGAGAAACTTTTCAAAGGCAACATGGTTGTACTGCAACAGAGTACATCAGACTCCCTCTGTATGAAGCTAAAACAAATGTCACATGTTTTGCATCCCCACTGAACCCCAGTATTGCCAAAAAAAAATGAGCAAACAGGAAGAGCAAACAATTCCGATGTTGGAAAGCACATAGTAAGGTCATTCAAGGCTAAGCATTTGTAGTAACTTGTCAGATTACTCCACTTTTTTGCACAATTTCAAATGTTTTACATCAATAAGGGTGAAAAAATGTTATAGAGCAAGGCCATAAATGTTTGTCTCTGCTTCAAGTTGAGCTTTTTGACATTGGAGCAAAATAGGGACGGTACCTTCACATATAACAAGCCACCAAAAGGGGTCATTGGGTGAATCCTGAAATCCTGGAACCATAAGAGACCCAAACATCACGCCTTCACAAATAAGTCTTGCGTCTTAGCTGTAGATCCGGATGTGGACCCATCAGCAACCTTCCAAAGGTTAGATGAAGAAGACCAAAAGACCGTCCAATCAACACACTTTGATCGCCTCAGAATCAAACATTATATTGTTTTTGCAAGAAGCTCCAGGTGGATAAATAAATACATGAACGCCCTCCCTGACATACAGCATATGTGACTGAAGGGTGGTGTGCCATTCACAGGATCCACATTTTAACATTGTTCTTCATCAGACTGCCAGGACATCCTGTCCTGTCCAGAGACATTGTGATGGTTCTGCAGTTGTTGGGTGTGTCAGAAGTGCTGGAAACTGAGTCCAGATAAGTGAATTTAGCAGTTTTCTGAGCCTTATCGCCTTAAGATACTAGATATTGGGGGGATTGAGAAGAATAAAATGTTATTTTCATTCTGGTACCACAACACGGTCTTCTTCCTTTGGGTATGAATAAAATATTGTTGAGCTGAACTGCTGCTTGTCTACACAGTTGCGTAGTGATTAGTACTCTCGCCTCATAGCAGGTGAAATCCTAACTCATGTCTGCATTTTCTTCAGTTTTGCCAGGGTTTATTCCAGGTTCCCAGGCTTCCTGCTCAGCTAATTGCTGATTGTTAATTCTCCTTAGAAGGTTTATCTCTGGCCTCTTTGATTGCTGACCTGTTCAAGGTTCGCACAACGACTGCTTAAGGCAGCCCACCTCCAACCCTAAATGAGGGAAAAAAATAGCTGGATGTTGTCCAAAATGGTTCTTTTTATTGTGTCCAGGCATAGCAGGAGGTGGGTCTTGTTCCTAGTGTGTGGTTCTGCTTTGTTGTCAAAAGAGTCTGGGACCACATCAGTTGCTAATTTCAGAAAAGTGCTGCAACAGTTTAAAATTGTGCAAAAGTAGTTGCAGCATTGTGACCACATACAATGCTATGTAAGTGTTCCAAGTAAATTTAGGAAATATTTGTTAGAAATATTTGCTCCCTTCTTTTTTTGTGTGTGTATTTGAACCAGTGCTAACTTGAATTCAAGAGAATCAACGTTTTATTGTTTCATTTATTCAGAAAATAACTTAGTATTTTAACAGCAAAAAGTCTCTAAAATTCCCCAAATTGGAACGGATCTATTGATTGCTTTGGAAATCTGTGGCTTTCTGTTTGCCCTTGTTTTTGCTCAAAAGAAACTACCATGAATTTCTCTTCTCTGGAAAGCTTTATAAGATCTTTGTTGATACATTTATTTTATACCATAACTTTATATTTAGCAGTGCACAGACCAACAAAAAAGTACTCATTGTAACTTTAGCTAATAAAAAAGCAGAAGTGGGACCTTGGGCTTAGGTTTATTTTCACCATACAGCACTGCCAGAACTTAGTTATAAAATAGTTTTGATGATTACGTTCAGATTGTTGACGATAATTGATCATATTTAGCTGGTTGTACCATATTTTCCTGTTGTGTAGAATAACTGAAACATCTTTAAAAATTATTTGTATATCAGAGTTTTATGAACATATTTTTTAGAAGAATATGTATTTTTTCATAATATTTTGTTAAAAGCACAAAAATGATTCTATGATGACTGTCCTTTATGTCTAGAACATGAATTTGAAATATGGGATGTACCGAGAGGGTGTACAACGGGTTTGAACAATTAAAAGATGTATACAAAATTTGCCGTTATTCCCCCATCCTTATATTTCATAACTGTAATGTCCCCACCCATCCACAGACCCAACAAAAAATATTTTTCTCTTGGTGTGACAGCCCAAAGGGACTTTTTGGTTAAAAAATGAGCGAGTAAACTCATGGCGAAGGGTCATTTCAGGGTAAAGATCCTGAACGTTTTGGTGGAAATTTGATTTTGAACAAACTTTGAGCCTCCAGGCTTTTAACACAAATGCAGCCCTACTACCACGGACAGTTACTCTGACATCTGAAATAACAAAACAAATTACCAGCTCTGTGTTGTTTGTATGAGAAACAAGTTTTTTTTTTTGTTTTTTTTTAGAGTAGAAAGTAAAGTTTAGTGTTGAATATCCTTATTAAGTCACAGTCTCTTCTAAGATTACATTTTTTAACCATGTAACCACCAACCCTGGACTAGACAAATATATTTTCTTTAGATAGTCTTTCTATTTATTCATTCTTTTTATAGAGTATCTAATCGGGCAAAAATTAAATACTTATTCCAAAAATAAATAAGCTACTACCATTAAAATAGTGGCATTTTATCTAAAATAAGTTTATTTTTGCACAGTCCTTTGATACATTTTGTGAATTTTTTTGAGGAGAAAAACTTTGTTTAAAAAAAAACCCTCATCTTCATGTGAGCCCACCTTCCTCAATTAGCAGTTTCTCACAGTTAAAATGTTCTTTTTAGTTGTCGCACAACAACATTTTGCAAAAATAAAGACACTTGAGGTCAATTTCAAAGAAATAACAATCCGGTTTAAAAACCAAGCAGTCTTCAAAATTCTTTCTTTTGTTTTGTGTGTCACATCACTCTGCATCTGAACCCTGTTTCACAGCAACAATTGTTAGAATCTATAAAGTTCAGCTGGATTTGGAACAATAAATTATTAAAATCTAGAGCAGATGATCCCAAAGGTAATGCATGAGAAAAAATTAAATGAATATTGTCCTTTAATTTCTATTTATTAGAAAACAGAAATAGTTTGAAATTCTCCTGACTGGGAGTATCTCTTAATATACCTCACATTCTAAAAAACATCCACCAACCATCCCTTCTTTTTTATGAAAGCCTTCCTTACAAATGTTGAGTCATCACAATCAAACATGGTGAATAACTAAACTTTAAAATGATGTTGCAGTGTTATTATAAAACAATGATTTGCATTGACAGACATTATATTTGTGTTCTGATGGTTAAGAAAGCCAAATCTAAAAGCCAAATCTGTTTGTTTTTCCCTCCTACAGGATTTTTTTTACCACATATTTACTCATATTTTATTATCGTTACCAATAGAAAAACTCTGTGATACCTAAAGTAAAGTCTGTGTTTTAATATTCTGTTCTTATTGATTTTAAAACCTCTATTTTAATCAGCTCAAAATAAACATTTTCCTGCCTTTTTTCTTTCCTAGGTCTCGCTTCCATTGAAACAATCCTGTCTTCGTAGGTTGTTTTTTTTTGCTCCTCTCTCAGCTTCTTTCTCTTTGCTCAGTATCGTTTTCTGTCTCCCCTCCCTCCTTCTTTCTCTCCTTCCTTTTTTTTTCTCTCTGGCTGCTTTTCATTCTGTTTTCTTTTCATTGTTTTTCTTTTCTCTCGCCTAGGGACCTCATTTTTTTCCCTCTTTCTATTCAGGTTTTCTTTATTCTCTTTTCTGAATAGTTGCGGTACTTTAAGGGGAAGGGAAGGGCGATGGAGAGGGGAGGGAGGTTAGTTTCAGTCAAAGCTGCAGAACAAAACTTCCTCCCACACCACATGCAGTGTCTCTTGGAATGAGTTTGTCACTGACTTGAAGACACCCCCCCCCTCTCTCTTCTTTCTCTGTATGTCTACCTCCATTGATGACAGCCTTGCAGAGACTTGGTATTAGTCCAGCAGACGTGCATCTACTCTTTGCACACTATTGTCCCCTTAAATATGCTTGTTGCAAAAGAGCCTCCGCATCCAAGTGTTTGTAGTTGTGAGTGTGAACACGATTATTTCCTGAGTGAGATGCGTGGCAGGAGGCATTTGTGCTTCACAAGAACATCTTCATCACTGCAGAAAAATGACAGACTACCTTGCAGGAGGCAGCCCGTCTTGGTCTCAGTGTGACCTCACTTGGCGCAAATGTAGTCCACAAGTAAATTAAAAATAATCAAATCGCATATGGAAATGGAACAGAGGCTGAGGGTGGGTATAATGGCTTTGAAAAAAAAATCCATTACCATGTCGCTAAAACACTGTGCAGCAACTAGTTAATCCGAGGATATCATGACCGAAATCATCCTCTCCTTTATGACAGTGAAAGACTACATCCTCCTGCACCTATGGCTCCCATCTCACACACAATCACAGTCTGCCCAAGACAATTTAATGCATGACTCAACGGCATTGAAAGTGCGGCGGGTAAATTGGAAATGATTAAAAATGCAGAATTGACAGGGAAACCGATAAAACTTTCCTTCTATAAGTAAGAACCAAAACCAGCTTGATGGAATGGCAGGCTTGAAGGGGAGAGAAAGGTGAAAGACAGATGAAAGTGAAGAGAGATAAAAGCCGGAGTGAGGAGGGTGTGGGATAAAGCAGGAGGAAGGGAGGCAGAGATGAAAGCAAAATGAGAAAGATAAGAACAGAGTGAGGGAGACAGAGAGGGAAACGGAGGAAGAGATAGATAGTGTACAGAGCAGAGAGAGAGGTAACCATGGAAACAAGAGGAAGGTACAAAAGAAGAGATAGACAAAGGGTTTGATTTAAAAGAATGAAACTTGGACGAAAGAAAAGTAATTCCGACTGAAATTTGTTACCGGGAGGTGGAGGAAAAATACAAAGGAGAGGCAGCCATGAGGGGACAGCGGCTGCATCCCCACTGTCTGCTACAGCCAGTTTGAATGTGGTCGCCTCTTAGCAGCATATATGGCACTCCAGAGACCTCTAGTGTTAATAGGCTTCTGTGGTTCATTGTGGGCCTCACCTTGAATAAATCTGGGGCCATTTCACTATGTAGGACACTGGCAAGATGGGTAAAATTGGAGGTTTTCTTCTTATCTGTCACACAAGCGTTTCAGCTTGAAATGCTGTGTTTTTAAAAACCCACCTTTTTCCTTTTCTTTCTTTTTTTTTTTTTTTTTTTATAAATCGCATCGTAGGAAGACTTCAGAGAGACTGAAACAGGATAAAGTAAGGATCCTCTCCCACCTTTCTGCAATGAAATCCTGCATTTCTGATGGGGGGGGATAGGAGTTCTCCATGGTCCTACATTGTGTTTGCACACTTATTGAATGAACTTGAGGTGCGTGTTGAATTCTGCACTGTTGACTTTGCTCTCCCAATGAATAAATGCAACGCACCCCTATATTAGGATTCATATTTGTATATAGACTTACAGACAGAAGGGGTTTTTTTTATTATTATTCTGTGGTTTTTGAGTCTCTTGTGGCTATCCCTCCTTCTCCCTTCCCCCCTCTCTGTTTTTCTCTCCTCTCTGTCTTTCTCTTTCGTCCTCTGTCTCTGTTTCTCCCCCCTCCACCTCCCTCCCCCCCTCTTTCTCTTGATCTGTCTCTCCTCCTCTCTCATGCCCCCCTCTTTTTCTCTTTCTCTATTTCCTTCCATAGCTCTCTGTCTCACTCCCGCGCCCCCCCTCTCTGTTCCTTTTATATCCTCCTTGCTGAATGCTCTTCTCCTCTCCTCCCTCAACTCTGTCTTTTCTCCTTTATATTCAGTCTTTTTTTCTTTTTTTTTTTCAAGCTCTCCCCACACTCCTTTCTCCGATGTTGTTTCCAAGCAGAGCTATTTCATCGGTAATATTCCGTCTTTCCATTTAGTAGCCGCGCTGCAAAATGGGAAGAGTAATCTTTTATTTAGTTTTTCTTCCCCCCCCCCCACTCCTCTGATACTTTTTGCAACTCGTCCCTCCGTGTGCGCCAGAATGATTTGTTAAGAGATTTGTTTGAATTTCAGAACACAGAATGGGCAGGGAGACAAGCAAACATGGAAAAGTGTCAATATTGAATCAGAAATTCACATATGCCACTGGAAGTTTCTGTGTGATTTAAAGACCCACTCCTATATTATTGTATTTTTTGTGTTTTTGATGTGTTCTTGTAGTATTTTTCTCATGATGGAGCACATATAAAAAGAAAGTTAAGCTTTAGTTGCTTTTTAAAGTATTCCCTTGTTCAAATCGTTTTGAATCAGGACCAGATGAAAAAATGCTGTTAGAAGAAGCTTGCTGGTTTTGACGTAGGTGCTACAAGCTTCCTGCTCTCTGCTCTACACATCCACTTGCAGACAAATAGATCCATGTACATTTTTGATTTCCTCATTTGAGCTGGCATCTGGCTTAATACTGTATGGCTGAACTGCTCCAATATTGTTCGACATTTTTGTTGCACCGGTAATATTAGGTTGAGGTTGAGAGGGGCTGTAAGCTAACGGGAGATAGTGTAAACAAAGGGTTGATGGGAAGTTGGAACAGGCTTACTCCACACCAACGCCCACAACTTAGAGGTGAATTTCTAGTGAACTCAGAAAACAACACAGGTTTTTTTTAAAATTTTGATTAAAAGACCACTGGGAACACTTTAAAAATTGATCAAAAGATGATGAGATAATGGGACTTCAACAGTTAAAAGTTGCAGCAGTGAGAGAATCAATAGCAGATGAAGCCTTTCCTATTTGTCCAGTCTCTTCCGATTGACCTTAATGGAGCAAGCCCAAGGTTTGTAACAACCAGGGTGTGGCTGCTTTCATCCACTTTTGCTATATTCCATCTGCGTTGCTTGAATTCCAGCTGTGAGGTTGTCAGTGATGTGCTCCTGCAAAAGTCCTGTGTGAGTCTTAATTGCAGCAGCTAATCTTGCTACAGACATATTATTATAGCAGCACGCCATGCAGAAGTGAGACTGATAACAGAAGGTTTGCTGCCTCAAATGGAAGCCTGTGAAAATGCCGGCCTAAGTTTAAAACTTGTTTTTGTCACCTGAGAAAATGGCTGGGATGTAACGGTTCATTTTAACAATGGTTTGAGTCTGGCGCTTGGTTGTTTTTATGTTTTAGTGAAATAAACCTACCGTACCTCAACCCAAATGGCGTTTTCCAATATCAATTTATTTCTTTCATTTTGAAACAATATTCCAAAGGTATAGGTTGATTGATGAACAAGTTTCCTCAGACAGATCAATCTGGTTGGATTGTAGGAACATCAAGTGATCCATTGATCAGAGTCAATTAATTGCTACTCCCCTGGAAAATGGTCATCTCCCCAGCGTTCCTGCACAGAAACCAGAGCAGCTGACAGCAAAAACGGTGGTTGAGTTCCAGCTTCAGAGGCTTCTTTTCTTTCTTGCATGGTCAGGGTAAACTCGGGCTGCCTGTCATGGGGCTGAACCAGGAAACGGCATTGTGAGCTCAACGGATTCAGCAATTGTCCTGCTCATCCCAAAGGAACCCCCCCAAAAAACAAGGAGTTGTCATAAATGACTCTGCACTCGTCTGATTCATTGAGTTCCTCTCAGGGGTATAACAGGAAGCTGAACAGCTGATATGTGAAACTGTCGCACCCTAACACCTTTTCTTTTGCACCATGCCCACACTTTCTATCTCCTTGACTTGCTCCCCTTTCGGAAACAATAAGTACTAACTTTGACCTACATCACGGGGAGGATGTGGGAGCGGGCTGCATGGACATGGAGAGAAGGACCGGTTTGCACATGGACGAGCAGAAGTACTGGAAAGAGTCAAAAGTGTGTTGTCTTAGAGCCGTGGAGACCTGGAAAACTAGTTGATTGCTTGTTCCTGATCTCAGACATCAGAAAAACACACAAACACACATCTGAAATCCCAGCTGACGGGTGCTAAGATCAGGGCAATGGCTTATTTCCTGTAGTCTTTCTTTATTTCACAGTAGAAATCTAAGCAGTGAATGGCGTCTACACTTTTTTTGTGTGAGTTTCAGTATAAGTTGGGGAAGCTCAGCTTGTTCAAACGTACTCTATGTAAATGGACAAGCAAGTAGATTTTATTGTACTGCCAGGAGAGGAGCCAGAACTCTTCTTCCCCAAACTTTTGTTGTCTGTCTTTTTCTTTTTCCCCATAGGCTAGTTCTGTGTTGTTTTATGTACGTGTCCCTTGTTGTTTCTTCCATGTGGTTTCTTTGTCTTTCAGCCTCTTATCTCTTTGTTTCTTCCCCTGCTCTCCTTCTATTTTCTCTGCCTCGACTTCCTGCTATATCTCTCCCCCTCACTCACACCCTCACTCAATCTCTTTCTCTTTCCTTCCCCCCTCCCTCCCTCCTCCTCCTCCTCGTCCTCCTCCCTCCTTCGCACTCTCATTCCCTATCTCCTCCTCACCTCACCTCACCCCCCCCACTCCCCTTTCTCTCTATCTTTTTTCATTCTAGCAGCACTCCCAGCTGCTGATGATTGATCAAGGTTTTCAAGGTTTGCCCTTTCCTGTTATTTAGCGGGAAATGTTTATGCACGCTCCTCCGTCTTACAGTCACAACTGTGTTCCCACTGTGCCTGCCCACTTGTGCACATCTCACTTTTTCTTTTTCTTTCTATGTTTGCGGGTAAAGGTGAGACCTGGAGTGAAACATTAAAAGCTGGAGTTATTATCGGGATCTAATTATCAGGATCATGGCTGCTGCTTTAGTCGCACAACCTGTCCTCGGAGCTCAGGTATCCTCTGCCGCACTGCTCCCCAACACAGCCTGAAAGATATCTGGAAGTTCAATAGTTAATGTCTTCCCTTGCTGTTTTTCCTTTTCCTCACTCCCTCCGTCTCTCTATCTCCTTTCCTCCTCTCCTACTTCATTCTGCACCCCCTCCTTTTATTTTTTTCTCTTTTCTCTTGCTGATGGACTCTTCTTTTTTATTTTCACACTCCACCATCCCCCTTTTTCTCCCCCCCTCCTTCCACATGCACATCCCTCTTCTCTTTCACCATGTTTTCTTTCAACGCACCTCTCTTTCCTGTCTTTTATTCCTTCTCTTTATTTTGACACATCCTTTCTTAAACCCAGCCCCCCCACCCCTCTCCCATCCTCCTCCTCCTCCAGTTCTCCCTTCTTCTTCCTGCTTTTTTTTTTGCTGCATTCTCTTTTTTTCCCTCCCCCAACACCACTCTCTTTCCTCTTCTTTTTCTTTTTCTCCCCCCCTCCTTGCTTCCTCCACTTAGTCACCCCCCCCCCTCCCTCGCTTCCTCCTCCTTAGGCTTCTTTCTTCCTTATTCTTTCTCCCCCACGTCTGTCTTTCTCCCTCCCTCCCTGCTTTTCTCTCTTTTCTTTTGTCACTCTTTGTTTTTCTCCGTCTGTCAGACGGTGTACTGTAGCCCGGCTGCTGCTGATTACTTCCAATCTAGTTTGAAACTCCACACTTTTAGGAAAGTTTGAATATTTTTGTTGCTTTTTTTCTTTAAAAGCTGTCATGCCACTGACAAGTCCACACAGTGTGGGTCTGAGTGTGCTGAAAGTCTGCAGTCGTGTTGCTCAATGTACACAAATGTGTGCACTCTGTAAATGTTTAGATGCATAGATTTATCTGCATGCACAGATGCCTTTTTTAAGAAAAGTACTAATCAGATTTGTCTCCCCCCCCAGGTTTGTGGACTTAAAAAAGGAAAAGTACAGCAAGAAAAAGTGTAATCAAAGAACAGGAAAGATGGAGCTTCTGCACCTTATAGAGAAATGTGTGTTGAAGGGTCATGCCGGATTGTATGTAGTGAGAAAGATAAGATGTGTGTTTGTTTGTAAGAGAAAAGAAGACAGAAAGAGATGGGAAGGAGAGGGTGGGAGGAAGAGAAAGAAATGGGGTGATGTTGCATGCGTGTGTGTGTGTGTAGTAGGGTGGAGGACCGGTGGAGAGGGGGGGGGGGGGCACAGTCAGTTCTGATAACAGCAACAGTAGGAGGAGGAGGATGAGCCGTGGAACCGCCCCACTCTCCCACAGATATAAATAGGAGGAGGATTTTTTTACTTCACTCACTTCTCCTGAAGGATGAGATCCCTGAAACACCTCAAACATCACTCCAGGAACAATGTGGTGAGTTTGGGACCCACAGATGCAGGAAGTTGTTGGGGGGTGTGTGTGTGTGGTGGTGGTGGTGGGAGGGGTGTGTGTGTGTGTAGACGTTGCGGGAGCTACTTGTTGTGCAGTTTGTTTATGAGGCGCACACACTTTTATGTGTGTTTGTGAGAGTATGGGTCAGAGCAGGAAGCAGGACTACCTCTTCCCCTCCACAGGAGTGCTGCAGCGGGAACATCTCTTCCAGGAGATCGGTGGTGCTTCCGTCTCCTCCGCTTGTTTGTCTTTCAGTTCCAACTTTACATGTCACACAATTATTACCTTCTCATTTGTCCTTTTCTCTTTCATTTTGCAGTGCCTTTTCTTCTTTACAACCCCCTCCTTCCCCTCTTTCTCACTACTCGCTCTGTCTTTCTGCCCCCCCAACACTCACACCCCTTCTCCTTTTCCTTTCTCTCACATACTCGCTCAATCTCTCATTCCCCTTCCCCTCCCCTCCCTTCCCTTCTTTTCTTTATCTTTCAGCCCCTCCATCTCATTTCTCTCTCTCCCTCCCTCCCTCCACTCCTCCCTCCGCCCACAGCTCTTTCTCTTTCTCTTCATACCTACCTCCGTCTCTTTTCTTTCACTCTCTTTTCTCACACACTCACGGGGGCTTTCAAACCCATTCTCCTTCCCTCACAAACACACACAGTCTGCCTCTGTCTGACTACTTTAAAAGCAGTAATTATAAATGACGTGTTTATCAGGGCATCCAGGTCTGTCCCTCACACACATACACCTTTTCTCCTCTTCTTTTATTATCCACTGTTTTCTTTCCTCTCAGTGTAGTGAGAAGAAGCAGCAATTTCTTGGGTGAAGAACAGGGAGAAACCAGGGGGGGTCACAGCTTCACAATCTGCATTTTCCTTCAAAAAATAAAAGCAGCATTGCTCACTTCTTCTTTATACCACAGAAGGCCAGTTTGGTGGTGGCACGATTTCTTTCCACCAGTTTTCCGGTTCCGCTTTCACTGACATCGTAGTCTGAAGCATTTCTGAGCCATACTTTTCATGTGAATGATTTCAAAGCGAGCTCTGCAGGCTGATGTGGATCTTGTTAAGAAAGTATAGCCGCTTGGTAGGTTTTAATAAGTTTGCTTCAACTTAGACCTTCCCCCTTAAATTTAGACATGCTGCTTTAATGATGGGCTGATTTGGACTGCCAAGCTGTCCCAAGACCCCAAAGGAAGTGTTGAGGACAGTCCACGGAAGTCAGCTTCCTGCATCCCTTGTTTTGTTCTTTATTGCTCCGAAAGCCTGTCAAGGAAGGAAGTGTTGTGCTAATGCAGATCTGCCTTATCTCCCCAATCTAATGTTCAGTGAATTTAGGGCAAGAATCACAAAACGTAGTCAGAATATGAGTGTGGTGAAAAACATAACCAAGAACACAGGAAGGTGTCAAAAACAGAAAAAGTAAGTTTGTTTTATGAGGCCAGAAAAGCAGAAACGAAGATAAATGAGGAAACGTTGAGCAAGGAAGGTCTTGTCGTGATCAAACACTGCAGAAAACATATTACGTTTGGCTAATTTTGGACTCTGTATCTTTTCTTTTAAGGAGGAGGAGAGCAGTCACTTGGTGCGGACCTACCCAAAGATGACGGAGGGTCACATGGACGTGAGCACACAGACGGAACCTGTGGTTGTGCTGTCTCTGGCTCAGGCTGCTGTTCTTGGTCTCATCTCCCAGAATGAAATATTTGGAGCCACTATTGCCCCAAATGGCTTTTACACAGGGGAGTCCAGGGAGTGTCCCCCTCCTCCGGCTGAGCCTGTTGAGTATGAGTACGCTGACCAGCTCATAGGGGCCAATGGAGACTACTTGGCTGAGCCTGCTGGGGAGTTGGAGCCCCAGAACCAGTGCAGTGAGAAAAGGCGGCCCGGGCCCCGTGGGAGGATAAAAAGGCCGAGGACTGATGAAGACCCTGATGCTCAATTACATACAGCACCAGCTCAGGTGAAAGGGGAAAGATCTGAGTCGGAAACTCCTCCATCATGTGTTCACATGAACAGCAGGCATCATTCTGGAAAGCCGGAGGATCAAGTCGCCCAACAAAGTTCCCTGAAAAAAGAACGGGTCTGTGGAAACTGTATCTCATGTGTGAGAGAGACATCCAGACCTCAGTCTGACAGACAACCAGAGCAGGAACAAGAGGAGAGTGCAGGTAGGGAGGCAGACAAGAAAGAAGAGAAGCTGGTGGTTGAAGAAGAACAGGAAGAAGAGGCTCTAAACCTCAAGACGACTGCAGAATCTAGCAGTCCTGTGGAGAACAGTTATTATGATTCAAATGAAGTGGCCTATGAGTCCTCCTCTGACATGCAGATGCCAGGAGAGTATGAGGAGAGTGGGCAGGCCATGCTGTGGTCAGACCCAGAGGGACTCGCCAGACGAATGCAAATCGACCGGCTGGACATCAACGTGCAGATTGATGAGTCGTACTGCGTGGATGTGGGAGAGGGGCTGAAACGCTGGAAGTGTCGCATGTGTGAGAAGTCCTACACTTCAAAGTATAATCTGGTCACACACATATTGGGCCATAATGGAATTAAGCCTCATGAATGTCTGCACTGTGGGAAGCTTTTCAAGCAGCCAAGCCACCTCCAGACTCACCTTCTGACCCATCAAGGGACTCGGCCTCACAAGTGCACTGTTTGCGAGAAAGCTTTCACGCAGACCAGCCACCTGAAGAGGCACATGCTGCAACACACGGACGTTAAGCCGTACAGCTGCCGCTTCTGCGGCCGCGGCTTCGCCTACCCCAGCGAGCTGAGGACCCACGAGAGCAAACACGAGAACGGCCAGTGCCACGTCTGCACCCACTGCGGTCTGGAGTTCCCCACCTACGCCCATCTGAAGAGACACTTAACCAGCCATCAGGGCCCTACCACATACCAGTGCACTGAGTGCCAAAAGTCCTTTGCCTACCGCAGCCAGCTGCAGAACCACCTGATGAAGCACCAGAACGTGCGGCCTTATGTTTGTCCGGAGTGTGGCATGGAGTTTGTCCAGATTCATCACCTTCGACAACACGCCCTCACTCACAAGGTACGCACTCGCACTGAAGGCACTGAAAACAGCACTGTGAATCTCTTTCACCACTGCTACCAAAAAAAAAAACAGGTTGACCTTCTGCGTCTTTTTCACTTTGAAAATATATAAAGGGTAAATGTTAAAGTGGAAGTATTTGAGCTTTTCTGAATGCCCATTTTATGAATCCTCATCACAGAATGAGGGTAGAGGACACAGATGCACAGTCTTTTCTCCAAAACCAGTTTACTTTGTAAACACAGTCTTCAAAAGCATTGAGTTCTGTTGTTTGGCTCTGACCCCACCTAGTTCCATGTATTTTTAATGGTATTGCACCTCTTTTATTTCAGAAAAAAAGTATTATTTCAATCATAGTTTTTTATACTCACTCACAGGAAAATATTTTAAGAGTTAAGGACAAAAAGTCAGCAGTGGAATTAATTTTAAAAAGTCCTGTTCAAACACACAATTTAATCAAAAATCAGAATGAAAATGCACATATCCCAGCTCCTCTTGTTCGTTTAATCAGAGAAACTCCAAGTCTAAACGACATTTTCTCTCCTCAGGGCATGAAGGAATTTAAGTGTGACGTCTGCGCCAGAGAGTTCACCCTGTCTGCCAACCTGAAGCGACACATGTTGATCCACGCCAGCGTGAGGCCCTTCCAGTGCCACGTTTGCTTCAAGACCTTTGTCCAGAAGCAGACCCTGAAGACGCACATGATTGTCCACCTTCCAGTGAAGCCTTTTAAATGCAAGGTGTGCACTGCATTTTTTTTATTTTTATTTCCTTTTGAAGCTCTAGGCCAGGTGTGTTGACAACTGGACTCCTTTCAGGTGTGTGGGAAGTCGTTTAACAGAATGTATAACCTCCTCGGCCACATGCACCTCCATGCTGGCAGCAAGCCCTTCAAGTGCCCTTACTGCACCAGCAAGTTTAACCTGAAGGGCAACCTGAGCAGACACATGAAGGTTAAACACGGCATCATGGACACCACGATGGATGGACACGGTGAGCAACTTCCTCTGTCGTTGTAATCATTGTCTGGATTTAAACAAATTGAGTTATGAGCTGCAGAGGGTGACCTGTCACATTGTTGTCACTCACTCCCTCTCTAATTCCCTCCGACTGTGCGTGTGACATGGTCTAGTGGCTGAATATCTCTCTGCCGCTGCCTCCGTGTGTTTTGTAAATATAGCAGTGCCTGGATTAGACCTGCCAGCGTCTATCATTGCAGGCTGGTGCAGAGGAGGGGGCAGTCTGCTGTCTGTCATCCGCATGGCCATATGTCTTTAAGAAAAGCTTCGCGTGTGCTATTGAGGGCAATGAGGGATCATATTGGTGTTTTGTATTCCCTCTCCTCTTCATCAGAACCCCCCCAAGAGGCGGAAGGACACGAGGACTACGAAGAAGAAAGCCTGGAGTTCAGCGAACGCGAAAACCGAGCAAACAACAACAACACGCCAGACGTGGCTAAACTATCTCAAATGGAGTACTACGGGAAGAGTGCAGGCCGCTTCAGCACTGCATGAATTCCTAAAATTTCCTCAAACTCAAATTGAGAAGTGTGAACCAAGAAAATGTTTCATTTGTTTCTGCTGTCAAAGGTAGAGCTCGGATTCCTCCTAAAGGATGCAAGGAGGGCCAGCAAACTGCACATTATTATGCACTGGAATAATAATTTAAAAAAAAAAAAAAGTACACATTTAATCTAATTCCTATTTTTATCAAAAACAAGGAAAACTTGCATATTATATTAAAAAGGGAAATCTAAAATAGAACTATTTAGGTAAAAAAAAATCTATAAGTTACATGTTGGCATTAGAAAATCATCAGACTAGACTATTGAAGCACATCTCTAGTAACTGTTACCCTGCACTTACATTTTCAGACAATCCCATTCTGTCAGTCTGCTGGCATAAACCAATGTTAAAGTGTGGGGGGAGAAGAAAGGACCAAGTGTTTGTTCACTTGCCAAAGTTTAACCAAGGTTAATCATTCACTATGATTTCTACTGTGAAAAAGTCGACAAAAACGACTTTAGTCTGGTTTGAATCCTGTGATTTGTTGTACAATTCTCAGCGTCTGCGTTTTACATTAAAAAGCGTCAACCCGTATTGATCTGTAGTCTATGAATGTATCCGTTTCGGTAGAATGTTGTCAGAACAACCGTCTTAATCCCTGGGATCCCTTTACCAAAGAGCTGGATCAAGTCCGTCAGTCGTAGGCGCACACTAGTTTCTGGACTCATTTCATGGCAGCTTTTATCATCTCCACGAAAGCAAACTCTGTTTGATTCTTCAGAAGACTGCACCATTTTCCTTTTTCTGAACGGGTGAATCAACAAGAATTGTCCTAAAAAAGAAAAACCGGAGACAGAAATATTAAGTGCCCCGGTGTGTCTGCGAGAGCACGCCATCCATCACGCCGAACACCGGTCTCAAGTGATGGACGACAACCTCCCAACATGTGACAAGGCCGCAGACCTGCTGGAAAATGATTTGGAAATGCTCAATATATTCATTTCCCACTGCTTTACTTTTCAAGCTTGAAAGCTGCAGACAAGTGTTCATCCGCATTGTCAGTATACTGCATTTAAAAATAGGAAAGGAAAAAAGCAAATTGTTTTCATTTTTCCAGCTTCTATGTTCATCCCATCACTTTTTAAATGATACAAAGAAGGAAAAAAAACATCAAAACAGCTTTCTGTATTAGATTTTAGTGTTCAAATGAAATGAATAGAGTTGTATGTATAATGTTGTGTACCAAGAAATACTGTAAGATAATAAATTTATTTACCTTTGAGCATTTTCAACTGTTATTACTGTTGATTTTTCTTGAACAAACGAAACGCTAATAATGGGTCAAATGAGATTTTATTGGCGCATGTGTGATGCAGGCTTCAGTCTTGCTCAAGTCATTACACAGCGTTGAATACAGTACATTTTACAAAAATAAAACCTTGCACATGAATGGACAGGTAGCTAGGGGCCGTCAAGTGAGAAGGATAATTTAACCATTTAAAAAGATAAGAACTATCCTACAGATGGCATTTGTCTTCTGGAGTGGATTTATTGACCTTTTTAAGTTAAAAATGAGGTACAAAAACAGAAGAGTGACATTGCCATCTTCAGGTTCACCGCGTTCCGAGTCCTTCACTTGCCGAGAGCTTTATCCAGATTCGTCTTGATGGCGTCGAGGAAGTCTGTGGTGTTGACGTAGTGCTCATTCAGCTTCACACTGAAAAGGCAGGACAGGACAATGCAGGACCGCTTAGCGCAGATACAAAGTCTGGTAGTTGGAGCAACACAACTCAGTGTAAATGTAATATTATGACAGCACTTAGACAAACAACATCAATGCAACAAAAAAAAACAAAACACATGGGTTGTCAGTGTGCCTGATAAGGACACTAGCATCACACAGCCACAATCTTTGTTTAACATCATGAAACACGCTTTGGTTTGTCTTATTAAATCACTCCTGCTCCTAGTTAGGATGCAAGAAGGAAACTATTAGAGATAACATATTTACAAAAAAGTTAAATATATAAGACTTTCAAGACATTCTAAGAGCATTTAAAATCTAAACAGCAAACGATGCGGTTTGCTTCATAAGAATTTCCACCTTCCAGTTTAAACCACTACGATCTATTTTTAAGCCATTCCTGCATCAATTTTGCACTCCCCGCACCGATGACCCATGAGCTAATTAGCTAGCTGAGGTTAAACGATTTACGACCAGTTCCTGACCTTATGACACATGTTTTTTTAGTGACATCGCCTTGGCGAGAACATTTTTTAAGACCCATTCGCCAGATTTTAAGACACTATAATGCTTTATAAAGCCTCATTTCAGTTAGATTAAATGTGGGACCTTTTAGGACTTTTTTAAGATCCTGTGAATTGTGAATGACATTCTAATAGTTTCCAAACAATAAAAATCCTCCAGCCTGGAAGAAAAAGTTTCAGTACATTGTTTGAGCTGCAGAAACGAGCAAACAGACCAGATATGTAAAGGAAATGGACGGCCCACACAAAGTGGAGCTTTCTAAACTGCTTGAATTCTTGTTTGTTTCTGGATATTGATGAATAATCCTGCAGCTTGTGTGTGCTGCGCGTTTGCCAAAGATCTGAGTTTATTAGAATTCAGAAAAGTTGAAGTTGATCTTGATGCCCCAAGGCAAAGTCAATATTTGATTTAAGAATCTTAAAAAGTCTCCTGGCTCCACGTTTGATCTGCTAGAAAAAGAAAAAAAAAAAAAAAAAAAAAAAGAACCTGCCTCACACACTTGCTTTTTAGCAGCCTTTATTGACAGGAGTAACATGTCTTTAACTAGAAAGAGACACTGGAGTAAAAACAAAAACACTTAAACATTTTATAAGCTGGTAAATTTTCATTTAAAACTAAATTCAGTTATGTACCGATAATAGTAAATATTTAAATTAGAAAATCAATTATGGTGAATAAAACTATTTGTACAATGCTTCCTGTTTTAGGTTTAATGTCCCAAAGTAAATAAAAAAAAATGAATGAATTTTTTTTTCCAAACAAAACATCCTCTTATGAGCTCCTGTGTCATTAATCAGATTAGCTAATTATTTTTTATAACTTGTCTGCAAAATGGGAGCTGCCTTTTCCCAGAATCCACCAAGACATTTCCAAATTGACATCCCAGAACAAAAACTATTAAAAACAAAACAAAAAGCAGACGGCAGCTTGTAAATTCTTCTGTAAATAGAGAAGCAGCAATAATGGCACGTCTGCCAATCCGCTCAAATGAAATTACTCATTTGCATAATGTTTTTACATAACAAAAAGATTTATGAGGCGAGTTGTTTGGTTCGTCTTTTCTTTTTTCCTGACGTATAGTTATACAAACATTTAAAATTATCTGGAGAGCTCTGGTAAACATTTCTGTTACTGTGAGGAGAAAATTGTATATTTAAAAAAAATGCATCAGTAATTTTGCTTGTTTGTTTTCTTGAGCTTTTTACAAAGTTCAGAAACTGGAATGAGTTTGATTGAACTATGGTACAATTAAAAAAAGCAAAATAATGAAGATATATATAACTTTATATATGTGTTCTAGTAGAATGCATTAATAAGCTCCTCTCTCAGTAGCAGCTTTACACTAAAATGAATGCAGAAAAATCTGGGCAGGATCTTGGAAAGAAACCTCTGATCAATCTTTTAACTTATCAAAAAATACAAATAAACCCAATAATAAAATTTTTTTCTCTGTAAAATGATTAAATAGATTATCGGTAAATAGTATTTTTTTATTCCATGTGTAGAAGCATACTATGTGCAACCAAAAGAAAGTTAAAGTGATGCAATGATGCAGTGTCCAATCAAAAAAGACATTTAGTTGTTTCTAGGAGAAAACATTTCTAAATACCACCTAAAGACCAACTGAGACATTTTTTGAACATAGACTGCACAAAAAGACCTTTTTATAAATAAACATGTTAAACTTCTTAACGCTGCTCGTAACACAAACTTACTTGGACAAGCCGTGGATGCAACCTGCGAGGTCCTTGGTCATGGTGCCACTCTCGACCGTCTCCACACACACCCTCTCCAGAGTTTGAGCGAACCTGTAACAATTACAATGTCTTAGTATTTTTGCCTTTGTCTCCTCTTGGGATTCAAAAATGTCTTTCTACAACTGACTTAATAAGATCAGGATTGCCATCGAGTTTGCCTCGGTGCTCCAGGCCTCGAGTCCAGGCGAAAATACTGGCAATCGGGTTTGTGCTGGTCGGTCTCCCCTGAAAATAAAATCAGAAAGCTGAAAGTTTAGCAAAAGTTTTGAAGCAAGCATGTCGTGTTCTGTTTCTACCACATGGTGGCAGTAGAGCTCCACATACTACACACTGAGGAGGATGCTAAAGGAGTTTGCTACTTACTCTCCTCTTCAGTTTATTCCAGTAAAATTCTACAGAGCTGAAGGGTGACAGAGACCTACCTTCTGGTGTTCACGGTAGTGCCTGGTCACCGTGCCGTGTGCTGCCTCAGCCTCGATGGTTTTACCATCAGGACAGATGAGAACCGATGTCATCAGTCCCAGGGAGCCAAAACCTAACAAGAAAAGGAAAAAAGAAAAAAGGTTTTTCTCAAGTGCAACCTGCTGTTGGAAGCAAATCATTTAACATAATTTAAATTAAGAGGCAGAAATGTTTTGCTTCTCACCCTGTGCAAGGATATCAGACTGAACGTCTCCATCATAGTTCTTGCAGGCCCACACAAAGGCTCCTGAGGACTTCAGTACTTGTGCAACCATGTCATCAATAAGCCTATGTTCGTACCAGATCTTCAGCTTGTCGAAACTCTGGTTTGTAATTCCTGACATTTGCACATAAAAGAACAATTTGTACATCAGAATATTGGATATATATTTATATTCAGTTTCTGTGTGCACTCACTTTTCAAAGATGTCCTGGAAGATGTCTTTAAATCTGCCATCATAGGCTTTAAGAATGGTGTTCTTTGTGCTCATGTACAACGGCCACTTCTTGGCAATGGCGTACTGGAAGCAACTGTGTGCAAAGCCTGTAATAGACTGGAAAAGACAGAAAGCAAACATTTTCTAAGCTGCAGGCTTTATCAGCTGTAAAAGGGTTAACAACCTTCCCCTTGTCGAGATGAAAGTCATCGACGATGACCTCTGATGTTGTTTGATCAAACAGACTGAGTGGATGAAGGCAAACAACAGTAGCAAGGCAGGCCAAAAACAGGATGCTCCACAGCACAGACTGAGCCTCACAACTCTCAGTTGAAAGAAAGGTTTCATAAAGAATCTTTTAAATAAACAAATGAAAAATAGAGACACATTTTCTCTCCTTTTTGCTCACCTCATCGGTGTTATACATGCCCATTCCGCAACCGCCAGCAGGAAAGTCAAAAACTTCCCATTCCTTGGGAGTGCTTCCATCAGAAGGAGAAAAGATCATCTTGAATTTACCGGGCTGGTCGACAACAAAGTCGGTCGCCCTGTACTGTAGGAGAAACACAAATGCAGAGAAAGAGTGAAGCTCAGACAGAGAAACTTCACTTTCTAAATGTGCATAAAGACTCACCTGATCACCAAAGGCGTGTCTGCCGATAGTGATGGGCTGTGTCCAGCCCGGAACAAGCCTGGGAATGTTCTTGCAGATGATTGGCTCTCGGAAGACGGTGCCTCCCAGAATGTTCCTGATGGTTCCGTTGGGGCTCTTCCACATTTTCTTCAGACTAAACTCTACAGTAGGAAAACACACATGATGGCAGTGTTTAAACATATAGAAAACAACCACATAGGTGCAGCCAAATAGGCCTACTCTGGCAGATAAGCGAAAGAAGAAAATGCTCACAACATTTGCCGTTTTCTTTTTGTTAAGTGGAGTTTGCAGCAACGCCTGCCTATCTCCTCACAAGCAAACTAGAAGACCTTTTCAGTTCAGAAACTGACTGAAAGCTCAGCACATGTCAGGATCTCACAGCTCTGGTAGCTGTGGTCAACGCTGATGAAGATGCTGTAGGCTCTAGTATTTAAAGCTGCCATGACTTCACTGGTTTCTTAATAGAAAATGAATGTATGGCAGAAGAGAGCTATGGGCTGTCGGGTACAGAGTATGTGACAAAGTTGTAGCAGACTGTAGCTCTGTTCATTTGCAGACTGCATGTGTTTTGACCGCTCGAAATGATTAAAATATACATCAGCCATCTGAAAGTTTGCTCGAGACCTTCCACTCTGGCTTCGTCGGGTGTGATGGTGGCACATTTAACCGCCACGTTGTACTTCAGCGTGGCGAGGGCAGAGTCGATGGTGACCTGGTCATCAGTCTGGTCGCGGTATGGCAGCCCCAAGTCATAATACTTCAGTTCCACGTCGACATTGCTTAGAATGAGCTATAAAAAAAAAACACACACACACACACACAAAAGGTAAATGATCATCTGGTGTCTCATGCAACAACTAAACAGTCTCAATTTCTACCAGTTTTCACATTTTAATGGGTCGATATAACAATAACTTTTATTGTTGCTGTTCCGAGCCTGAACCACCTCAGCAATCCTGTTCCCATGTGAGTCCATGCTGAACTGAGACTCACAGCAGTGCTTGTACAGACACCCGTTATCCCTAAATGTGACATAATTACCTTCTCTTTAATGAACTCCCAGATGATGCGGGTCATCTCGTCTCCATCCATCTCCACCACGGGCTGGGCAACTTTAATGCGCCGGTCTGCATCTGTTAAAGAGACGAGCAGGAAGGTTTCCGATTATTACAAGCAGAAAAAAAAGAGAGAGGCAGAAATCAAACATGTAAAGTGAAATCTGGAAGTTTGTGTCATGTCAGCCGGACAACCGTTTGAAACATTTGAAGAAAGAAGACCTAAAGTCTAAATACCATGACTCACGTACGCTGACACTCATCAAATCATTTGATTTCAGAGTCATTAAAAACAAAAAAACACATTTCCTTTTTAAGATATGACTATTTGTTAAGTGTTAGAAACATACAAGACAAGCCTGTTTGCAGCAGCAAATACAATACATATGACATACAATATCTATTTTCATTTGGGTCACTGTAAATGTAATTCAAAAAGGTGTGTTTTGTTTTGTTCAAAACAAATAGTATAGACTCAGGACTTCTGGTTTCTAGCTAGACTCTAGATAATAAAGCAGCTGCTCTAATCATATCTCTTTTCCTTCTGCTTCAAAGTGTGGGAGTTCTGCCATCGGGACGACTACTGTGAACTGAAAAGTACAGGGGGAGGTGCCAGGGATCAAGTTCTCACATTTCCAAGTCAAGCTAATGCCCCCTGTGCTGCTACAGACGCCTTGCACCAAACTGTGGGCGTAAATGTTCCGTTTACATTGAAAATTTACTTTCAAAACAAAACTGGAATGAAGTCAAAAGCTGAGTAGGTTCTCAACTTTTTGGCAAAGACACACAAATGTCCAAACCCTGACTCGTGATGTTCGGGGCCAGCTCCACTGGTGACTGTGCACACTGAAAATAACTTGCTGGGAAAAACAGCTGCGGCCGCTGAGCTCCACAGATAAGACATGAACAAGAAAACAAAAAGACAAATCAAGAAACACCTAATATTACTCAGTTCTTTCTTTACTGTTAAGTCAAAGCACAAAGCACAGTGATCAAACTTTGATCTCTGAAGCTTCTGAGAATCATCTTGTCATATGTTTTATAGCGCGTCCACCAGAGGTTGTATACAATAAAAAGGTGTCGTAAAATGAAATATCAAATCTAAAATAAAAGGTGAAATAAATAAAAAGATGTCCATGATCCATTTCTATAAAACTATCCAGTCTTTATATCTCATTTCGTTAGTCCTTTATAAAATGCTGGCCTCTCTGCAGATACTTGCTGCACTTCTGAATCGTTTTCTAGCTTTTCTTTTGCTGATGTCTGCTGCTATTTGTTTATCGTGTGCGCTCATTTCATAAAGGAAGAAAAGGATGCAACTCAACGGAATCCAAAAATTTGTAGCTATAAACTAAGAATTTAGTCTTAAAAATTTTAATTTATGAACAACCCTTAGTTATTAAACAATCTATATAAACAGTATTTATCAGTAATGACAGCAGTCAGCAAGACAAACTTAGCTTAGCAAATTTCTGAACTCCTTTCCCTTTGCTTATGACGTGCAGCATTGATAGCAGTCATGCTTTCTGACTAGTCGGCTCTAAATCTGCAGAAACGGTTTCCATCTGACTGCAGGTGGGGGAGGGCGGGATTGAGCCCAGGCGGTTATGTAACATCTGTGTGTGGAGTATGGAGGGAAGCTGAAACAGAGTCATGCCCAAAAGCCTGCAATACATCCTGTAAAATGTGCCTTTTCAGATGAAATCTCGAAAGGACGCCTAGCATTACTAATATTTGAAGACATTTCATAACATTTATTTTAGTTTTGTTTTATTTGGGCAACTCTAGTATACATGGAAGACGCTGGGATGCAAATCTGTTAAGTCGAACTGCGAGTAGTGGCTTGATTATTTGTTGATATTTTTGCAAATGTTGCAAAATAAATAAATAACACGGAAAAAAAAAAGAATGTGGAATAGTCGCGTTGGAAACCCCCTGCTGTACTGACACATAACATAAGGTTTGCGCAGTAGAGGAAGACAATAGAGGCAGCTAATGGAGATTCAATTGTGACACCAACATATTTATAAAAAACAAAAAAAAAAGTCTAAATTTCATTAGGAATGGATCGAGATAAAATGAGCTAAAGTAAAACATAAATGATGCTTTAATTGCTAGTTAGCAGGAAAAAGGATGCAAAGTTCTGATGCTACGTTTATGCCAGGCACGTTCAAGAACCTGCTTAAAGCATATTCAGAAGCCCATGGTGCCGCTACCCAACACGTGCACGTCCGCCACCTACAGTAGGAAGACACTTGATGCAAAATGTCGTAGGGGTGAAAACTTTGCTCCAGGCTTTTTCTTTCACACTTCTGTTTCGATATATGAAAGACTTGGTGTCATTTATTCAGGCCGCAATTTTTCATTTCTCTTCCAATTTTTAAAAAAGGTTGGCACTTCCTTGAATTGAAAGGGACGCCATCCATATGTCACTACCAAAGCAGAGTCCCTGACTGGTCAAAGGTCCATCTGCTTTAACTTTAAACGCACGTTCAATGGGAGAGTTTAGAACGCGGAAGCCCAAAACCTGCACATACGCCCATTTCCGTAGACTTTTCATTGAAAGTGGTTGCTTGTATGTACATCGTCAAGCGTGGCGTCAACATAGCTGAGGCTTCAACAAAAAACAGAGAACTCTAGTGATTAATTGAAGCATAGAAGACATTGGATGTCTGAAGACGTAAAGCCTGGACTTTGCTATTTGTTTAAAAGAGTAAATTGTAGTTAAAAAAAAAACCTGAATATTCCCCACACATATAAGGAGCAAATTGTTGTTTCAAGTACACGCAGAAGACCATTTTCATTCAAATTGAACTAAAACGCTCAACCACGGGTCTTTTTTTATGCTGCAGCCTTGAAACATCAACTGTCAGAATTCTCTTGCCTGCAAATCCAAACACCAGAGTACTGTACAGTGTTCACTTCTCACCTACGTATTTAACGCTTTAAACACTCTGACTGCAGCTTAGGGAGCCTACAACTAATTTTAAAACTCAAAGTAGGAGAGCTGCGCGCCAAGCATAACTTAGACACAATAAGGGCAGGTGGTTAAGAACAAACTGAAAGTGTGCCTTAAGATGACTTAAAGGGCAACAAACCAGATGACCTCTGGTTAAATTTCAACAAAGAAGCCACAAATCGTTAAGTTTTAATCCTTAACTGAGAGGAGACAAGTCACAAGGTAAACAAAGCGAGCCTGCAGACTAGAGTCTATGCTCACCGCTGAGCCATATGGACACTGATAAATCAAATGATTTTTAAAAATCAAAGCTAACAGTAGCAGAGTTTCTTATCTTTATGGTCCTTAAGCTAACCCGTTGGCCCGGATTGCACACACACACACACACACACATTGAGAAAGTCCTGCTGCTTCAACTTGTGATGATTACAACTAAAGACAGCAAGAAGAGATGCTCTTCATATTTTTGGACAATTGTGACAACTTTACCGGCTCATTGCGCCTTGTCCCCTCAAACCAAACGCATTGATCTGATGCTTCAACACTTGACTTTATTATTCCAAATAACCCCTACCAGCTAAGTGTACAACCGGCGCCATGTTGATCGAATCTGTTAAGCCAAAGCTCCTTTAAGATTGTTTACCGCGTTTAAACCTGCAGGGATTTAAACGGCTAATGCCTCTTCCCTCCATCAGAAACACAGATGATCATGCATAGCTCTTCTGTATATATATATATATATAACATTTTCCGACAGCCATAATAATAAATAAGTGATTTGGATGTGTGGTTGGCAAAACAATACGACCAAGCGGAAAAATATGCGCGCCTGACAGCAGCAGCCCAAAAGGAAAGCAGCATGTAGGACAGGAGAGCAGGGGCAGCCATTGCTCTCCGTGAATTGGTCTCGTATTCCGTGGCTGACCTTGAGAAAACTTTCCTCAGCCCACTGTCCCACGGACTGACACCGCAGCCGAAGCGCGCGACGTCTATTTTGGGTCATTTATTTATGGCAATTCAATTAGTAGGGAAGCGCGGCCGCGAGCGCTGCGGCGAACATTTCCGCAAAAAGCGTAAAAATCGAAACATCCTTCTGCAATTTGTTCTTAAAGAAAAGTCGAAGCGGTTTAGGCCGTCCGATATTTTGTTTCACTCCCAAACACGCGCACATTATCATCATTTAGCCACAGATGATGTCCTTTAAGTTAGTTGGAACAGTGAAACAAAGAACAGCCGGGTTCGTGGTGGGGGGTGAGCTTTGCCTGTTGTTGTCACGTCACGTGCACATATTTTAATTTATTTAAAGACTGGCTTTAAGTGGTGCGAAAGCTTGAAAATGGGAGTCGTTTTGAGCTCAGAGAATAAGACGCCGCTAAAACAGCATCCTCCCCGGATAGCTAGCAGCTCACTCAGTTTGGCTAGCATAGCTATGCTAGCCGGCGGCTTCCAACGGTCAACCTAATTCGCTACCCTCTACAGCAAGGTGACTTTGCATCATGTGATGGCACGCCGCGCGAACACCACTAAATACGAAAGTGTGAACACAAATATGGAGTCAATTGTGAATAACGACCCACACATCGATGCCGGCCCCCGCGTACTCGCTTTCTCTTTCTCTCTCCCCGTCTCCGTCTCTTCTTTTTACTCACAGTTTCGCTGCTGCAAAGTCTGGCAATTTGCAGCCGGCGCAAGCACTGCGGGGTTTCTGGAGAACGCGGTCCCAGTGGCCCTCGACACAGAGGCGAGCACTTTCAGATACCCAGCCATGTTTGGACGACCCAAAATCACTTGGCGGTTAACACTCGACGGAACTCTGAGCGAATAAGGGACGATGTGCTCCGAGGATTTCTGCAATATAGTCCACCGCAGCACCGCCCTTCTTCCCCCTCCCCGCCGGGACACGCTGAGCTTTACGTCAGAGGAGCACATCCATGATTTGCCGCGTACGTCCTTGTCTGGTCCACGTCGGTCGTGCGGGATGAACAGCTGTGCACGATCGTCCACATCTGTTTGTGTTTACCTCCGCGCGCAGGAGAAATTATGTGAATGAACACCCCAGGGCCCAGTTTATCAAGATACTTCTTCCCAAATGCAACCCAAAACAAACAAATAAAGAAAGAAAAGGAATAGAAAATAAAAGAAAATATCAAAATGTTGTGGGTTAAAGAAGGAGCCATGAAATGACATATGCTCGGTTTTTATTATTTTATTTTTTCCTGCAATTTATGACTGCTTTATCCCATACTGCTTTAAAAATAATCAAATAATAAAACATGTTTGCGCTTAGATAACCTCTATGCATTATTAGGAGATCACAGAGTTATTACTGAGGTAATGATTAACTTGAACTTAGATCGCTTTTGTGTCTCTCCTTTTATTTATTTATTTTTTTAACAAGTTGTCTCTCCTTTAGAAGTCACTTTAATTCTTAATCTTGTATCTATTTTGACACTCAAGATTACATCTAAGGATAGTAGCCCACCAAAAATATATAGAGAAAAATTAAACCACAGTCACATATCTGCACATGTGTTTTTCAGCTTACTTAAATAATCTATAGATAATATTATACATAACATGGAAAAATCGTTTTTTGTATTTCAATCTCGTGTGATAAGTGCAAAATGTCAAATTACGGATATTTTTATATCATATTTTCACCCCCCCCCCCCCCGGAATATGTCCATTATGGTAGGCTACACCATTTATTCAAAGAGCATTTTGATAATAACATGCATAAACAAACAAAAGATGCAATAATATCTTTATAACATTCTTGAACCAAAATTTGGAATTTGGAAAATTTTTTGAAAAATGTTGATTCTTTATTTAGTCAAAAAGCAATAAGTGGCACCTTTCTTTTAGAATGTCCTACTTATGCAGATTTTTGATATAACAAAGTTAGGTTGTAAATATTGTCTTTTTCCGCTTCTTTTTTTATTTGGAAAATATTTTTACCCTTTGTCTTTGTTTGTTCTCAGTAGGGGTTCTTGGGGTACTTGATAGAATTGCAGGTACTTCAGGCTTAAGAATAAAAACAAAATGTAATATTGATTGAAAAAAAAAAACAGAAGAAGCACAAAAAACACAATATTTACCAAAATATGCTGGGAAAAATAGGTACAAAGCTGATTCATAGGTCTAATTTTAAAAAAAAATATTGTGTCGTATGGAATCCTTTGTTAAGACCCCCATCTAAAGATTATTTTATCCTAGCTTTTTCTGTGAAGTTTTTCTGTGTTGCTTTTGTATCGAAAAGATCTCAAGCAAATAAAGCTATCTATTTTTGGTCTGGGGTACTTCTGTTAAATAAATAAATAAATAAAAGTTTCAGGAGGGCTACATATTTGGAAAAAATAAAATAAAAAAACTAAATCGTTTAGATCCACTATCTTATCCCAAACAAACAAACCATTATGCCGGTGAGCAGAAACAAACGACAAATCCATAGAGATCTTGAGTTGTTCACAGAACATGAACATGGAAGTTTTGTTCCAAAGGTATCCAGCAGAGGGCGCTCTAATTTTAGCAGAGCAAGCTTTCCATTCTGGTGAAAAGGACACGGGCATGTGCAGTCACATGATAGAGTTGATGGTAAGCCAACAGGCAGGTCACCTCTGCCATACTCTGTGCATATGAAGGTTAGGTGCTCATAAATTATATGACAAAAATCAAATAAGATTAGAAAAAAAAACAGGCCTATGCAAAGTTTATGAAACTTTATTGAGAAGATACTTTTAACTTTAGGCCTGTTTAGCCTTTCCTTTCCATATAATGAGAGACTAAAAAAGTATTCAATTTATTACAAGGCAAAACACAAAAGCAGTTGCATAATTCTGCACATTCAATGACTGCGCTTGTATTCTCTGTCTGTTAACGTGTCTGCATGTCTACATATTCTCTCCTTCAGCTGTCCTCAGATATCAGGCTGTAAACTCTAACATCACATCTCTATATTTACTCACCCAGACCACTTCATAGAGCTTCAAAGTTTGGATAGACAACATGTTCCACTCTCATACAGACCTGTATACCCCTATTAGTAGTAAAATATATAAATATTGATACAGAGAACCCTTTCTCAGCTGTAGTTTCAATCGCTTAGAGTGGAAAGAGGAGGTTAAAGTGGTGTAACGTTCTAGTTCTCTTGTAGAGATAAAGCAGAAGAATGATACCTGTTTAGGTTCACATGAGGTAAATATGAACGATGTTACAAATACAATAAAATAAAAATAAAAAAATCACATAAAAAAAGGAAAAGGACGCATTCGCGCCATCTCCTGGAAGCCTGTAAAGTTTGATAATACTACGCTGGTGGTACTGCAGTGACCTCTAGTGGAGAGTCGTAGAACTTAAAGTCCCCTAGGTTACTTTTTTTTTTCGAGAACACAAGGCGAACATTTTCACACAAACACAAATTATATAATTGATATATTATGTTCACAAAATAAATAAATGAATAAAGTGAACTGTAAAATGAATCGAAAAAAACTAACAGCATTCTCCTGGATGTCTTGTGTTTACTTATGTATTTTTTTTTCTTTTTTTGTGTTCGGACATTTTGGACCCCAATAAATTCAAATTTCTAAAAAAAAAAAAATGTTAGAACTTGTGGACCTATACTTGATTTTTTTTGCTTTGTCAAATTAAATAAACATATACTTCCATTTTAAAGTGTGTGCCAAAATGAAAATATCATCATTATAATCAAAACTAAATGCATATTTGTACATGTCTGTAAGAATAGCAGACTACTTGCGTTTAAAAGAAGAAAAGTACAGTAGAAATAGAAAACAGCTGTTTAAAGTCGGATTCGAACCAGCTACCGAAAAGCGGAAGTTCCCTTCCTGAACATGTGGTGCGCCACTTCAACAGAATGCAGCCGCCTAACACAGCAGCCCTGTAATATGGAACAAAACGTATTTTATTTTTCTTTATACCTCTAAGCAGTCATGTTTAAAAGACTGAGTCTACTACTTTGTTTTACCTTTTGTTTTTTTAAGAGTGGGCTAAATTACAGCAGACGTTATTACATAATCACTTTTTTGGGGGAACCAATCAGAATTGTTCTCCGAATTCAGAGAAGGCGGGACTTCCGGTGTTGCGCACCCTAACTCGGGCGGATGGGCAGGGTTATCTAAGGTTTTTCTTGTTTATCTCGTTCCTTATTCTTATCATTTGGATCTTAATGAAGTTTGAACGGAGTTCTTCTTTCCCCTTAACAGAAGCAGAGCAGTAATTAAATCTCACAGCAGACAATAGCTATGGAGAAATCGCTTTTACTCCAGTATCCGACAACTATTGCAGTGGTCACTCTGACAGGTAAACTAACGTGTTTTGCTGATCTGGACCTGAAGTTCAACACATTGTTGTAAAATCTGTCTACTTTCTTGTAATCTGTGATTATTTATTAAACAGACGCTATCTCAATCCGATATAGTTTTGTTTTTTTTCCCCCTACCGATAATTTTTTTAGACATGTGTATTAGCTTTCTTTAAATATTTATGCAACTTTTCAGAAAATATAGTTTAAATTGATTTTAAAAGGGGACATTTTAGTGTTGTTTGATGCTATAAAGACTGTTTTTCTTTAGGTAATTTGCAGGCATAACCTTGAGCACAGGGTCAAACCAAGTGGTGCTTACCTTCAAACTAGATGACTAACCTGTTGCACATTTAGCTCGTTTTTTGTTTTTCTTTAGCATATTTGTGGATCTATTCCATTTTTAAGACTGGTACTAGTGCTGCATCTATGTTTTTGTAATTGCATGTTTTCACAGGAGTGGGCCTTTTTGCCTTTAAGAGATGGATGGCAGGGGGTGTGTGTTGCAGCAAAGTCAGACTGAATGGGAAAACCGTCCTCATAACAGGTGCCAACACCGGAATCGGAAAAGAAACTGCAGTGGATCTGGCTCAAAGAGGTCAGTCACTTGCATGGATTTTCTATAAACATTTTTTTTGGGATGAATGTACAGTACAGACCAAAAGTTTGGACACACCTTTCTCATTCAAAGAGTTTTCTTTATTTTCATGACTATGAAAATTGTAGATTCACATTGAAGGCATCTAAACTATGAATTAACACATTTGGAATTATATACATAACAAAAAAGTGTGAAACAACTGAAAATATGTCATAGTCTAGGTTCTTCAAAGTAGCCACCTTTTGCTTTGATTACTGCTTTGCACACTCTTGGCATTCTCTTGAAATAAAGAAAACTCTTTGAATGAGAATGTGTGTCCAAACTTTTGGTCTGTACTTTAAATCCCCATTAAAGAGTCCTATGATCTAGAATCTGTGTTGCAGGTGCGAGGGTCATCATGGCCTGCAGAGACATGGAGAGGGCCAACAAAGCTGCTGAAGATGTGAGAAAGAGGAGCGGTAATGGAAACGTCATTGTGAAAAAGTTGGACTTGGCATCTCTGGAGTCAGTGAGACAACTTTCCAAAGAAGTTCTTGCAAGTGAAGAGCGACTGGATATTCTCATCAACAATGCAGGTGGATGAGGAGAAGTCCATCTACTTAAAGACCCACTCCGATTAAAATGGTGTTTTTAGAATGTTCTTGTGGCCGTTTTCTGAGGATGGAGGAACAAATATATAAAGAAAATTACGCCTAAAATTGCATTTCTTATTATTGTTTTTATTTTCAAATTGTTGTGAATTAGGAGCAGATGAAAAAAATGTAGTTTGTAAAAGAGCATATTTGTGACGAAGAAAATACAATGGGTGGGCCACAAGCTTCTTTTTCTGCTCTATTCTAATAAGATAAACCTTTGTTTGTCCCGCAATGGGGACATTCCAATGTTGCAGCATTACAGGTAGAATTAGAGCAGGATAAGTATGTACAAATTAAATGTGTCACATGTTTATAAAAGCTTACAGTAAGAGGAAACATTGAGAATCGCACCAGGGGTAATCATAATGTGGTTAAAAATTGCACAGCATATTTTATAGTGACATAGCATAAAGTGACTGAGATGAACAACTTCCATTGAGTTCACTGGAGCAGCTCTGTTTATAGAGTCTCTCAGCAGGAATGACCTACGATGCTCCTCTTTCAGACACCGGGAGTGGAGCGGTCTGTCGCTACACCCCAGAGCTGGCATGGTTGGACTTGAAGCTTGCAGACAAATAGAAACATGTACATCTTTGGTTTCCTCACTGGAGCCGGCATCTGGCTCAAAAATGGAAACATAGCTCCAACATTGCTTGCCCTTTTTGTTGCATCAGTAATGTTAGGTCAGGGTTGTGAGGGGCTGTAAGCTAGCAGGAGAGAGTGTAGACCGATAGCTTAGTTATAGGTGACGTGAATTCCTGGCGCTCTGCAGAAACTGTGTCCTTGAAAAGGATAAGTTTTTTTTGGGGGGGGGGCTAAAAAAATATAATCAGAAATAAAAGACCATTGGAAACGCTTTTAGAATAGATCAAGAGGATTAGAGTTTAGGCTCTACATTTAATGAGGCAGCTAATGCTACAAAGCTAATGTCTGTGTGCTTCGTTCCAGGCATTATGAGCTGTCCACAGTGGAAGACTGAGGATGGATTCGAGATGCAGTTCGGCGTGAACCATCTTGGCCACTTCCTTTTGACAAACTGTTTGTTGGATCTTTTGAAGAAGTCGACTCCGAGTCGCATAGTTAATGTCTCCAGCTTAGCACACGAAAAAGGTGCAATCTGTCTTTCAGTTTCAGTTGAAAGGATGTCGTGAAAACTGTGTACCATACAGCGTTTGTAAAAATGTGTGTGCACACAGGTGAAATTTATTTTGACGACATCAATTTGGAGAAAGACTACCATCCTTGGAAAAGCTACCGTCAAAGCAAACTAGCCAATGTCTTATTTACACGAGAGTTGGCCAAGAGGTTGGAAGGTATTGTTCATTATTTGTCTTATTCAAGGTGTTTTGTTCAAAGGATTCTAAATGTTACAAACATTGACAAAATGTGTCTTCATTCTGTCACTTCACAGGAACTGGAGTAACGACATACAGCCTCCACCCAGGAGTGATTAAGACAGAGCTTGGCCGACACTTCATGCCTACTATACCCCTGTGGAAAAGGGTTTTGTTCAAACCTGTCAGTTTCTTCATCAAGTCTGCTTCACAAGGGGCGCAGACAACCATCTACTGCGCTGTGGAGGAAAAGCTGCAAAATGAGAGCGGCCTCTACTACAGGTCAGTCTCCGGGTGTCAATAAATAGACGGAAAAACCGAAGGGGTGTAAGTGAGCCTGTTCTCTTTTCTTCCAATGTCTCTTAATTCAATTAGCTTCATATGCTCAGAAAATATACAAGTGTTTTTTTATTCACTGTAACTTAGTAGTAGGTTAACCCTTGTGCTATCCAAGGAACTTTAACTTAAAGACAGTGCGCTAAACCTTTCTTCTTCAGTGATTTGTGATCTTCACTGGTTTCCATGGATTACATGAAATCCTCTTCACCTTTATCCACCTTTGTAATGGTAGGGATAACACGTCAATGTAAGGGTGGGGTCATTTTGACCCCACAAGATACAAGGGTTAAGCCTGATGTCTGATATCTTTCGCAAGCTGCAGGTAATGTTATTAATTAAGCTTTGTCCATTAATGTGTCACTAGTTAGGATTTCCTTTCCAGTAGGAAGGGAAGATTCTTAGTTCATAAAAGTCATCTATTAGATTAGGGCTAAAGAATTTTAAAATCAATCCTGAAACGCACAAGAAGCCAATGATTATAAAACCGGTGTAACATGTTCCTGCCCTCTGGTCCTCATCGGGACTCGTGCCGCTGAGTTCTGCAAAAGCTAATAATGAAAACATTTTTTTTACTAGATTCACCACCTCTAGAGGGTTGATGGATGGTTTTTGGTGTTTGATTGTCTGCATTTTTGAGGTAGTCTGACATATCTGGAAATATTTTTGACATAAATGTATATAATCATTTTGCAATATTAAATGTGTCATCATAATTATTTCTAAGGTGTTTGGCCCATGCTAAAAGCATAGAAAATAATCAGTTTCTAACATAACTTTATGGGAATTTAAACTGCTAATTTTCATCATTTGGTCAATTTAAAAGTTAAATTTACTCAATAAATTGATAAATTTCAACTGTATAAAGTTCTTTTGTCTTAGTTTTTCCACATAAAAATAAATATAATAAGACTAATATTTATCATCATCAATATTAAACATAACTCCTGCAATTCGGTCTTGTTATAATGAAACTCCTTACACCGAACTATATTTTATCAGAACATGTGGTTCATGGATCAGTGATCCATGGATCACTGATCCATGTGGTTCATGGATCCACACGAATCATCCGAGCACCCCTAGCTTCTGGTGTCAGACCGCCAAAAAGTGAATAAAACAATGAAGCTCAGAGACGGGAGTGCCCGTCATCAGCACCACTGCTTTCACTGAATCTCCCATGATGCATTGCGTTAATGTGACGGCGTCTCTTACTGCGCTGCTGTTAACTGTCGCAACAAACCCAAACATCTGTTCTAACAGTTAGTAATTTTTTGATGAAATCAGAAATAAACAGTTTGGTTCTTCTTCAAGGTTTGTGTTGGAGCACAAAGGAATTACAGTCAGAAATTATGAGAATATAACGTTGGTCTTCATGTCTAAAATGTATCAAGCATGCTGTGATTATATATTGGTTCAAAAATTGCTTTTGCACAAATGCAAAAAAATATTTAAAAATAAACTACTGTTTGGAAAGAATGTTATCTTATTTGGTTTTCCGTGAGGTTACATAAAATTGCATTTTTATACACCGGCGGGGAAATTAACTACCTGGGCAGATTTTCAACAAATTCAGTAGAAAGTTTTTATTGAAAAGTATCACAACTTTAAGGAAAAACAGCTGCAAGTTCAACATTTTTGTGCCTCAGCTATTACACTAAAAGGACGCAAGATCGTGGAGATGCTGTCCATCAAAAAAGACTGCAGGGTTTAACTCGAAACTTTGGTTGCTGTTTGTCAAGGAAAAAGTGTACCTTGGCTCAAAAAACCACTGCTCTAAAGTATGTCAAAGTGACACAGACAAAGACAGCATTTGATCTGAATCAAGCCTCTGTGGACTGACCTGAAAATAACGCACCACCTGACCTTTGAGCTTTAACATTTTGATCAAGAGGAAGAAGGAACAACATCGATAGTTCACAGTATTTCTGGAGGGGGGGATGATAGAATTCATAAAAGATGACACATATAATAATAGACTGTTATACATATATTTCTGCAATTGTTTCTCATTAAATTGTTTTTTTTTTTAATGTTACAATAAACTCTAGAATAGAATTAGAGAATACTTATAGAAGAAAATAGTTGGGAGGATTTAGGTCTAAAACACAACAAAATGTAGGAACTTTACATCGTGGAGTTTTATTTCTTGAATGTTATGAAGTTAGGTGTCTTCATTTGTGTATGAAGTTATTAGGATTAAGGAACAAAAATACCTGAACACCTAATTAATGTTTTTAGAAATGACTTTTTCATAGATTTCTTTTTCAATTCTATTTCTATTTTCGAATCATAATTTCAGGTGAAAAGTAACAATAACGTCCTTTTCTCATGCATTAGAACAGTATCTTTAAAATATTCCCTGCAAGGTAATTAAACATCCATTTAGTGTCAGGAGCTTTTTAATGAGCATCAGTTCGGAGTTCACAGTCCCTCAAACGTTGTTTTGCTCTGGCTCACATGAGTTTTACCTTTTTCATTGGCCTATAATTAACTTTATCTAAAACTATTAAGTGCAAGTTGAACACAAAAGCCCTAACAAAGGTTTTCTCAGCAGAAAATAGCTACCTGCTAAATGATGAGAGCACAAACACTGACTGGAAAATCAAAGCAGTTATCTGAAATAGATTCAAAGACTCGCTGAAGGGATTACAGAGATGCTGGTTGAGTTAGAGATCCTCTTAACTTTATAAAGATTTTTAAAAAGTGATTTAATGTAAAATTACATTGGAAAATAAATTGGTTATGTTTTAAACCAAACTTTATTAAATTTGGTTTAATATCAAAACTCTGAACATGGTAAGGCAGAATTTTCAAGTGTTATAAGTCCATATTTTCTTTGTTTTAATGTTTGTATAAACATCCAAAAGGAAAAATGCATCTAAATTCATTGCATTTCCTGCATAAAAAATGCATGGATGAATGCCTACAGCAGACGCTGGAGCTTTAAGGTGCTCCTATGTGCTTAAGTACTAAAGAACTTTTAGAAATAACTCCTACAACTAATTTTGAACAGAGATCAAAATATTTAGGTAAGACTAAATAAAGTAAAAGTTGCCAAATTAAGCCATATATGCCAAGTTACCTGAAAACAAATTTGGGGGAAATACTGCTACAGATGCAGTTATATTTGGTAAAGCTGCTTAAATTACTGCAAAACTATTGGGATAAATTCTTATATTGGTTGTAGACATTGTAATGATTGAATGATTGAAAAAAAAGAATTGTCTAGAAAGGCTTTAATAAGGTAGATAGTTTCAGTTGTTAAACTTTTGGATGTTTTATTTATTTTTTTTAACCTGAACAACCATAGGTAGTTTCTTATTTCAAAGATCCAAAAAGCAAGTTAGTTTCTCTTGAAAAAGGGTTTCATTTTGACACCAGAAATTGTCAAAATGAAACCCTGATGACTGTAGGTGGCCAAGTATGGACAGAAGTGCTTTCTAAGCAAATATCTACTTTTTTTGGCACATAAAAGCAATGAATAAAGAAAAAAAAGCCTCGGTCTGGCTGCGTAATTTTACTTGTTTAGCAAAACAACAGCTAGAGAAAACAAACTTTAAAAATTCTTATACTTCAGCCCTTTATTGCTAAATGAGTAACATTTGTGTATTTGCTCATTTGTTTTGTTTGTCTAAAAAAAAAAAACTTGCACTCTACAGCTTATAAATGACTTTATTCTGTTTTTCTGCATTTCCTGTAATCCATTACCAAATTAATTTGATCCCATTTACTAAGAGAGCGATGCATTTTCAGCTGCTCAAGATAATGACCATGAACAAACATTGCTTTATTTCCCTGTCAGTTGTGTGATGTTTTACATTTGTCGTTCCTTAGCGAGTTATTAACCCACTTGTATGACCAAAGGAGCAAACCTAATTGAGTCTTTTGCTGTGATTGCAGTGACTGTGCACCTAAGACTCCTGCCCCCCAGGCTCTGGATGATGAGGCAGCCAAGAGGCTGTGGGATGTGAGTGCCTCCATGGTCGGCCTCGCTCAGTCGCAGACGCATGGATAATGATGAAAGGAGCCACCTAAAAAACTTTCTAGAGCTCCATGGAGTGTCTGTGATTGTGAGTTCACAAGAAAAAAAATGTAAAAAAAAAAACACTTTCATCCACAAGTGATAAACATTTATTTCAAATATACAACAAACTACTTGCAAAAATACTATGGATAAAACTATGTTTCGTTCTTAACAAATCACATCTTCACAGAGAAGTTACATGGAAGCGGTACGATCTTAGGTTTGCGATTAGCGTGAAATGACATTTTTAATCAACAAATGTCTACGTTGAGCTTGGGCTCACATGACATTCACCGTTGTTTGGAATAAACCTATAAGGATTAAGTGTGCTTTGACAAGCTTTTCTAACATCGCTAATGATTACGCTGTTATTGTCTTTCTCCTGGGCAATAGTCACATATCATAGCTTGTTCTTTTACCTAATATTAAGGCTTTATGTTTATTCCTAAATATAATGTTATTAACTTGTTTCATAAGGGATCAAAATGTTAAAATAAAACACATGTTGATTCTATCAACATAAATAAAATGATTTGACAAATAAATCTGTTTTACTTTGTGTGTGTTCTTTATCTTGAAGGCACTTTGTACACAGTTGCTACAAACAGTCACATTTCTTTTCACTCGAAGCTACATCTCAAACAAAGGCACCATTCTTTTTTTTTTTTTTTCTCCAGAAAGTGGTGCTAATTACATGTGCACAAAATGCACTCAAGTGGCCTGATGGCTACAGATGGACCCTGTATGTTTCCCTACGCACTAAATGGTTTCGTAAAAAGAGCTAGTCTGGAGGAAACGTACCAAGGCTTGGCATCTACATTCAGAAGTGTACGAGATATACAGGAGGTGTAAGGTACAAAGATAATTCTCATGGTTGTCACACAGGGAAGAGATATATCTATATTGCTCAGTTTAAATTCTTCAGGATGCATCCTTCAGCTTCTACATGGCAGACGAAGCACTGGATATGCTTCCTGACAGATGAGTTATGCTTGTACTCCCACACTATTTGCTGCAATAGCGCCATCTAATGAGCAAGCTCTTCGAAATCTGAAAGCTGCTTCATCTGTTCCACTTGCATAGAGTGCCTTCTCACGAGCTTCTTCTTTGACTTGAAACCTCCTCTCTTTGGTGTGTTTGGTGCTACTGGAGCTATGGATCGGATTCCTGTGGCCAGAGGCGAGGAGGGCTTGTTGCTGGCCCCGATGTCAGGAATAGGAGGGTTCGGGTTGATGTTTAAAGGGGGTAGGTGGCCAGGCCGGGTGTGGGAGATGTAGTCCAGAAGCAGTGTGCCCGAGCCTCTCCGCTCCAAGATGCCGGGCACAGGCCTGCGTGCAGTGCTGGGAGAAGACGTGTTGGCGTTGCTATCCAGAGACTCCCTGGAACTGGTGAGCAACGCGAGTGGTGAAGTGTTGAGCTTCCTTCGCTCCACTGGGACTTTAGGAGAGTCTAACATGGCTGAGTCGGAGTAGAGCTGGGAGTCTGAGTCATAGTGATCATTTCCAAGACGTCTGCGGTGCATTGTGTCTCTCAGACTGATGAGTCCAGTGCTGCAGCTGCTGCTCTCCTGCTCTGTGGGCACGGTACTGCGGCGAGCCAGTGGCTGGTGCTGGCCCAGAGATCTTTCGTACGACTGTTTAGACGTTGGAGGAACTGATAATGAGGGCGTCATTTTGCAGGCCTGGTCACCTACCAGGGGCAGAAGGCTGTCCTTGCCGTCCACGCTGTTTTGTCGTGATAGCGTTGACCTTTTACTCAGAGATAGTCCGTTCACCCCAGCAACAGCATCCTCATCAGAGCTGGCCTTTTTGCTCTCCTCATGGGCAGCGGCTGCAGCCAGGACGGACGGAGCAATCAGCCCCCAGGGTTCTGATTGGAGCCGCTTCAGTTGAGGCAAACGCGCTCGCTTGGGGTTTGCCGGACGGCGAGTCGGAGAAGTGGGTCCGTTTGTGAGCTTAGCAGCTGCACCAGAGGACTTTATCTTGGTCTGGAAGCTGAAGACTGTGTTTTGATGCTCCTGCTCAGATGCAGGAGATGCAGTAACATCAATATCGGAAGGAGAAGCACAATAATCTGAAGATGACCTCTCAACCAGCTCTGGAGATGGAGGAACGTTTAGATACTGTTTAGTAGTTTTAGTGCCAGATGGGGACTTGTCTGTAGTGATTATAATCACCTCCTTCCCTTTAGCTTTACAAGCATCCAAGAGTAATTTTAATGTCTCCTTATCGTCAGCATTGATGGCGTAGACGAGAGCTGAGGCCCCGCTCCTGTCGTCCAGACTGGGATCAGCCCCATTGGTCAACAGGTGCTCCACCACCTCATGACCGGCTTTATGGATGCAGGCGTGCATCAGAGCTGTCCGGCCTGCCTTATCTTGTATGTTAGGGTCAGCCTGGTTGTCCAGCAGATACTTGACCAGTTTGGACTTGCTTACACTCTGTGGGTCTGAGTGTGTTGACATGCAGGCCACCATGAGCGGCGTCTCCCCTCGTTCATTGCTCTCATTGATGTACGCGCCACCTTCCAACAGGAGCCTGGTGAGTCTCAAGCGTCTGAGCCACACAGCCTTCAGGAGAGAGTTTCCGTCTGTGCGCAGCTCCAGAATGTCAGCCATTTCCCAGCCAGTCACGGATCTTTTCAGCATTAACTTACAGCTCGAAGCCCTTTGAACACATTGTAGAATTAGTTCAGCTTACATTACAAAATCTTGTTAATAAAACTCTGTTTGGTTTGTTTAGCTTTTTGCAAAATCATAACAACCAGCAGATGGCAGTCTGTTCCTATAGAAGAAATCTAAATAAACAGAATTCTTATTGTTTCTTTCGAAATAGATAAGCTCCTTATTTTAAAAAGCTGGATGGAAGCAGACTAAACAGATTTTTTTACTATATCAATGTGCCAAAAATCATACCTGTTAGAGCTACAAACTAATTTAAACCGGTCATGTGGGGTTTTTAGGACATAAAGATCAAAACGGATATTTTATATAAGTTGCGCCTTTCTAGATGTGCGCAAAGTCCTCGACAGATGCGCATCTTTCATACTAATGAGAACATTAGCAACAGTAATAATCCTTTTAAGGAGGACAGACTTAAAGCAGTCGCATATCTCCATTTTAAAAAGTGCCGTGGATACATGGTGGCATTAAATTAGCACTTAGAGCCGCCAGAGTCGCTGTCCTTGGTGCTGATTTCCTAAACTTGGAGGTAGTCACCTTTTTGACAAATAATTACATCGCTTTATTTATATAGATATCTATTTTTTTCGTTAATAAAATTAGGGGCAATGCTAAACTGCAGGAATCATGCTTCTATTTTTTCATCTTGTGTGACACGAAAAAGAATAATAGTGTAAATCCTTCAGCGGCGGTGAAAGAAATAAAACAACAACATTTAACTAATCAACCTCAAACACATTTAACTGTCTAATTACTCAGAGAAAGACAAACTTGTTCGCATACCTGGTCAGAGAAGATATTCTCCATGTTCAAAGTGTCACCAAACAGGAATGGCATCGGTTTGGTGGGGAAAAAAAGACTCAAAACAAAGTTTGTCCTTACAATATTCTTATAATTTGGTCGTGGGGGGCTTCTGTCGACGCGTCCTAGTTTCGCTGAGCCGAACCTCTGTCACCATGAGCTGTGTGGCTTTTGTTCCGGAGGCACGTCCAATGGGGAGTATTCCTTTGACTGCGCACTCAAAGATCACAACCTGGAGATGCAGCGGGTTATAAATAACTTAGTTTCTTGCTTGTTGAATGAAACGTGTGTTCTCTTGACGTCATAGTCGACCAAAATAAATTGCGTCTGATGAAAAACCTCTGTCCTGATCTGCAGTTCTATCTGCGGGACGCAAACCAGCGCCGCCTCCTAAAAATACGCGCGTCTGTCTTATTTTAACTCTACAGATATATATATAACAGAAAGCGATTTGTAAACAAATAATGCTATAGTTTGCTCATGATACAAAAAACAAGCACCTGCCTTTATAATGCTCTGGCACAAACTGTGCCTTGGTTTAAAGTGTGAACCATAAATCCAGTGTTGCGCGTCAGTGTTGGAGTAAAGGCTGCCTTCATGTGTCATGTAAGGAGCCCAGCAAAGACAGTTCAGTCATGGAATGTGACAAACGGATCTGCTCTGCATCCCCATACTGCAGCTTCTCACAGGAAATTCCAATAAGTCACACTTGTGAGCTCTCTCATTCATTAAAACAACAGAACAACAACGTTTCATGCAGAGTCCCTGTAAAATTGACATTTTTAAGTCATCAGTGTTCTTCTACCTTTTGTATGTGTTTTTTTCTTTTTGGATATTTGACAAAAATGTTTATACTTATAGATATATTTACAATTAAAGAGGGCAAAACTTGTAGCAGCCATCATAGCTATACAGCCTAATAGGGACATTTCTATTTTTAGGTTGCTATGAGACAGCACAGAGGCAGTTTCTAATGAGAACAGTGATGTTCTCAGCCCTGCAAGGAACAGGTAAATCAGACACACAACATTCCACCAACAACACAGGAGCTTTTATGACATTTTCCCAGCATTCAAAGGCGGTGTTTTTCTTTTTTTCCTCCTTTCTTTTACTCATAAGTAAGCTACCAGCGTCACGTTCAGTCATCAGGCCTTTGACCCCTGTTCTTTTTTTTTTTTTTCCTCTGAGGCGAGGACTAATCACTTTATTACCCGTCCAAACACCTGACATCTCAAGACTCCACTTGTCAATGCTGGCAATAATTTCTCACCTGTGATTGGCTGCTCCTCCCTGAGGATGTGTTGTTTACAAGGCACACAGAGAGAGTGGTTTTATAAAACACAGACTCACTGTTGTCACCAAGTATAAGGATGACTCTCCTCCATATATCTCTAGGAGGCATTAGGATATAATCTTTTAACAAAACAATATTACTTTTTTTTTTTTAGATAACCACAAATGGATAAAATCTCCATAATCAGTTGGCCTTTTCTTGTTCACAGGAAATAAAGAGCACCAATCCTAAATTTAAAACAGAACAACTACATTTCTCCTCCTGCTGTTAGATGCAGAGAGCTGCTCCAGCAGACACATGACAGACCGGGGACATTCATTAGCAGTGGGAGCCACAGGGGCGTCACTGGTCCTCATATGGTGTGATCTTTGCCCTGACAATGATGTTGTCAGTGGTATATTAAAGGGGGAAATAAATAATTTAAATGCTATCACCCCTGGGAACACTTTCCATTTTCAGATATCTTATTCCGCAGCTGCTGCTCTTACCCTTGCCATTCTAAATATAATCTTTTCTTCTGTCTGCATTGTAAGGTTTTTACTCATCAGACCGCTGCATAGTTCAGGAGCTATTTATACCACTTGTCAAAGGAGGATATATGTGAATAATACATATATAAATATATATATATATATATATACATACACACACACACACCATCCACATATACATTTTAAGATTTATAATGTTTCAAGGCGAGTTTCAAGAGACTGTCAGAGAATGCTATTCAGAGTTATAATGGGAAAAATTATATCCAAACTAGCTTTTTTTTTTAAATTAATAGACTTTTTTTTTCATAGCCATCCGTTCATTAAAGGACTCGCTTTGCAGACATAATGAAACAGTGCACCCAATCAGTATTCAAGCAAATCTTTAAACAAATGTGGTAAAACCTCATCTCAATTGTTTCTTGCTTAATATAGTTTATCTTTTTTTCAATCTGTGACAACTTAGAGACAATTTAGTCTTTAGGTTTATGCAAAATTGTTTTGACGCACTTACCTGTTTTTGCCTAATACATATATATATATATATATACATATATATACATACTTTTAACTGTGAAACTCCTTACCTTGGAATTAAAGTAAAAGTTTAATTTGATGATCTTTATTACCAAGGACTGACATGATAGTGCTAAAAACTGCGATTAGATCTGAACTTAAGTAGTCAGAATAAGAGTATAACCTTGGACTGTCATACAATCCAGTGAAGTTCGATTGTTCTGGCACTCTGAAAGGTGGCAAATTTCCCCCTTTCAACCTGTTAATTTCTTTTACTCGTCTGAAAACCCATGAAAACTGTGAAAACTGCAAAAAGCTGTTTTGTTGGGGATGTATGGTTGAGAGTGGCCACCTTCTGGAGTCTCTAATGGTTGCTGGGAAACTGCTAGGTATCAAGAAATAGTCTGAAACATAACACCCCCAAAACTGTGGATTTGTTGTTTTGACACTTTGCCTTATAGCTTCGTCTCATCCTCGGTCCAGTCTTTGTACTGAGGTTAGTTAGCTTGTTGTCACCAGCAGCCTCATATCTGTCATGCAGTGGCTCTCCACAAGAAGCCAACAGAATAAAGATCAGTGGTTTCTGTGTTGACACAAGAGAAGATCATTGTTTTTTGCTGTTGTTTTTTTTTTTTTTTTTTTAGAAAACTGTCCCATAAGAATATTTTCTTTGGATATCAATCTTTAATTTTTCTCTCAACACAATTTAGATTGGAGCACTGAGAAGATTTATTTTGCAGATTTATCACCTGCATTTGTTGTGCTGCTGCTTTTCTTCTTCGGTGGTGTTTATCTCTTTAAAGACAGAGTTTGACATTCTCATGGCATTTGGTTGTCTCTGCGATTGTATCAAGCGGACGTGTGGGCTGCGACAGCATTAAACTGGCACGAGCCCTGCTGCAGCTTAGCACTGGACCGCTCCTTGCCTCCCTCCTACCTCGACACATTTAGGAAAATGCCTCCAGTGCAGCCAAAAAATCCAGACCCTCCCCCTACATCCCTCCACATATGCTGCAACAGATTACACACTCCCCACCACCACCACTTTCTATCCACTAATGATTACAGCCCATTAAGAATAACACTTTGATCTTTTTCGTATTGAAAAGTGCTACTTTCTTGTGCTTGAAATTCTGAAATGGTTCCATTCTCCTTCCACCTTGTTCTCCATCCTCTCCTCGTCTTCTGTTCTCCCTCGTCTCACTGTGCAGACCAACACCTGCCCTTCTGGCGAGCAGTAATAGAGTTGAGCATTATTCAAGAGCATTATACAGCCAACAGTTTTGCTGGGTGATCATTGTGTATGTTGGTTGTATCCTAGGAGATTGGTGAATATCTAATAAGGAGTTTGTTACTCATTTTGCAGAGTGGGCACTTTGATGTCCGCCGTGTTGAATTTTCTGTTTTAGCTCAACGTCCTCCTAATGAAGCGCAGGGCTTGAAGCCTCAGAACTGGTTGCTTATCAACTCTACAGGCCTCTTATTAGGAGTCGTTGTGATTCCTTTAATTGGATCCTGGAATAAGAGGAAGCGTAATGAATTGTCAGTAACCAAGTGGAGGAGATTTATGCATAGATGACAGTTTTGTTAAAACTGTGACTGTACATCTACATCCAAACTGAAAGATAAAACTCTTTATATCAATTAGTCTTATGAATGTTAATCTGCTTTGTTTTTCCAAAGAGATATGTTGCAGTTTGCACATATTTATTTTTTTTATGGAGAATTTGTCACGTTTTCGTGCAAATTGCACATGTGGAATTAAAATGCAATCCAAGCTTGCATGAACTTGAACCGTCTAAAAATGATCTGAAAAACCACAAAAACAAAATCAAAAAACAAAATTAAGACAAAGCTTTCCAATGCACTCTGTAAGTGTTCACTAGTCAATTCAGGATCATTATTTTCTGTGGTCCCCCAAGATGCTTTGTATTACAACGGCCCCGACAAGCAGTTCACATCAACCCAAACCTGGTCCCCATAATTAATTTTTTACAAATCAAAATCAAATGTTAAGGGGCCTATACCACGCAATTCTTAAGCCTTCTATAGTAATAGTTATTATTGAACAACCACCATGTTATCAATGAATCAAAAAATTCATTAATATCAAAGCTGAATATTGTTGGAAGTTGTTTTTAATTTGTTTTAGTTTTAGCTATTTTAGCAGGATATCTGTTTGTGCAGGTGACTATTACTGTGCATAATTATTAGGCAACTTAACAAAAAACAAATATATACCCATTTCAATTATTTATTTTCACCAGTGAAACCAATATCTCATCATTCACAATAAAATATGAAAATGAAATTTGACATTCAAACAAAACCAAAACAAATCAGTGACCAATATAGCCACCTTTCTTTGCAAGGACACTTAAAAGCCTGCCATCCATGGATTCTGTTAGTATTTTGATCTGTTCACCATCAACATTGCATGCAGCAGCAACCACAGCCTCCCAGTCACTGTTCAGAGAGGTGTACTGCTTTCCCTCCTTGTAAATCTCACATTTCATGATGGACCACAGGTTCTCTATGGGCTTCAGATCAGGTGAACATGTCATTAGTTTTTCTTCTTTTAGACCCTTTCTTGCCAGCCACACTGTGGAGTACTTGGACGCATGTGATGAAGCATTGTCCTGCATGAAAATCATGTTTTTCTTGAAGGATGCAGACTTCTTCCTGTGCCACTGCTTGAAGAAGGTGTCTTCCAGAAACTGGCAGTAGGACTGGGAGTTGAGCTTGACTCCATCCTCAACCCGAAAAGGCCCCACAAGCTCATCTTTGATGATACCAGCCCAAACCAGTACTCCACCTCCACCTTGCTGGCGTCTGAGTAGGACTGGAGCTCTCTGCCCTTTACCGATCCAGCCACGGGCCCATCCATCTGGCCCATCAAGACTCACTCTCATTTCATCAGTCCATAAAACCTTAGAAAAATCAGTCTTGAGATATTTCTTTGGCCAGTCCTGACGTTTCAGCTTGTGCGTCTTGTTCAGTGGTGGTCGTTTTTCAGCCTTTCTTACCTTGGCCATGTCTCTGAGTATTGCACACCTTGTGCTTTTGGGCACTCCAGTGATGTTGCAGCTCTGAAATATGGCAAAACTGGTGGCAAGTGGCATCTTGGCAGCTGTACGCTTGACTTTTCTCAGTTCACGGGCAGTTATGTGGCGCCTTGGTTTTTGGCCTTGGTTGCTTCTTGCGACCCTGTTAACTATTTTGAATGAAACGCTTGATTGTTCGATGATCACGCTTTAGAAGCTTGGCTATTTTAAGAGTGCTGCATCCCTCTGCAAGATATCTCACTATTTTTGACTTTTCGGAGCCTGTCAAGTTCTTCTTTTGACCCATTTTGCCAAAGGAGAGGAAGTTGCCTAATAATTATGCACACCTAATATATAGGGTGTTGATGTTATTAAACCACACCCCTTCTCATTACTGATATGCACATCACCTAATATGCTTAATTGGTAGCAGGCTTTCGAGCCTATACAGCTTGGAGTTAGACAACATGCATGAAGAAGATGATGTGGTCAAAATACTCATTTGCCTAATAATTCTGCACTCCCTGTATGATAATATATTACATTAAATATTAGTTCCTTTTATGAGCTCTTTTCTAATCATAAGCATGCATCGGAATGGAGAAGAGCAGGGAGCTTGCAGCCCATCCATTGCAGCTTTTGAGTCACAACTACAAGCTTTTTCCAATGGAATTTTTGCATCTACTCCTGATTCACAACGATTTAAATAAATAAAAACACTCAGAAACACAATTTGAAGCTTATATTTCATTATATATGTCCTCCATCATAAGAAAAATGCTACAAGAAGATTTTAAAAACAACAACAACATAATTTTCATTGGAGTGGGTCTTTGAACTACAACTAGATAAATCAACCAGTCAAAGAACATGCTGTACATCCAATCACAAAGACACAGAATGAAAATCACACAAATACGTTTCAATGGAAATAAGCAGTATTAAGCAGTGTTATGGTGCGGGGTTGGTGCAGGACGCAAATGCAGAGGTGGGAGGCAGGTTGTTCCAAAAAACAAGGGATTTTTAATATAACAAAAGGCGCTGCCAAGCAGGGAAACCAGAAAACCAACTGACGGGGTACACAGAAAAACAGGGTGGCAGAGAGTATGGACCAGCACAAGAGGAAGGTAGTGACAAGACAAATACATACTCATAGGACTGATGAGATACAGGTGCAAACGATCAGGGGAGAATTGGACAAGGGAAGGCAAACTGAATCTAAGACAGGCAGGGAGAACCTTCAAAATGAGACAGGAAGTTACAAACAGAACCCAAACCACAACAAATTGGAAGGGTTATCCACACTCCTGTTGACCCCAAATAACTTGTGTGTCCTACACTCGCACACACAATCCATTGTCTTCATCTAACATGCATTGGGTAAAATAATTAAAGTCTGACAATGCATGTAGCTTGTTGAACAAGCTTTTACAAGGCCGTTCGCTGAGATAAAGAGTAAACATTGTTATAGCAAAAACATATTCTTTACATAAAAAAACATATTGATATAAAATAAACAAATGACAATAAACCTGGCAGATAAAATGCAACCTTTGGATTAAAAACAACCAGTGACGTAAAGTACGAAGTCATTTCGCACCTCTCCATTTAACCATGACTCATGATTTGTGGTATTAATGTTAGTTCATCATTTGTGTTGTGCTGCCAGCAATATTGCGCTGTGCCAGTCCATGATACAAATAAATCTGGTCATTTAAAAGGTGTTTTTTGTGATGCGATTAGGATCTTTTTCCAGATGTGGAGTGACATTATATCACTCATAATTTTATGTAAAAATTAACCTGCTTCTGCTGTACAGAAATTAAGATAGTAATGGTATGTATTTTCCATCCCACAGCCTCTACATTGAATGCACATTTACATGCCTTCGTGTATAATTACATTGGCTTTATGCCTACATGTTAAAAGGTTTGTGTGCTCCTGTTTTAGATGTTCTGTTCTATTTAAACATTATTTTTTCTGTGTACTGTGTGACAGGCTTTTAGTTTCATTGCCATATTTATTAGCGATAAAAATCTTTAATCTGCTGGCTTTTAACAAACTTCAGCGTGAGCTGTGTTCTGTGCTGTGAATTCATCACAAAGTGTCTTAGATATGCCAGAAGTTTGGGGCTGTCAGAGTATGTGGGTACATTAGTGTGAACGAGAGGCTGTTTTGACAGTGAGATAGACAACTTCACTTCCCCGCTTGTAGTTCACACCCCTGAGACTGTGACGTATTTGACACCATGAGGCTCTCTGACCAAAATACACCTCCTCTGCGGCACAATGTGAGTAAAAGAGCTTCTTTTTTTTTGGAGTATGTTTTTGTCTGTAACGTTGCTCTGTCCTTGAGGATGTCTCTTGATGAGCACAATCAGACATGACAGGAGCAAACAGCCGGGCTTCGCAAAAAAACGGGTCCACAGTCGATGACAGAACTAACAACAGAGCCCCGGCTAAACATGGCTTTAATGCTGGATACCTTCTACCTGTCAATTGAAAACCAAATCATTCTCCTTTGGGTTCATCTGTTATTCATCTCCAAACAAGTGTCTCAGCCTGGTCTGATAAATTCATGATACTGTCTAATCATTATTCTTTTTCAACAATAGAAGTTTGTTCAGAAAAGGTCTCAGTGTGGCAAGACTAAAGCTTTGCAGCTAAGTCCTCTCAGCTGTTAGCAGGTGGAAAGTGCTGGCAAGTATCAGAGGGCAAACACAACTCAGTAATTATTGCTGGGTGCTATAAGAATGGAGTGGTGAGGCTCTGAAAACTGTCAGAGAGAGCAGATTGCAGTTTCTCACAGATGAGCTGTTCTTACACACATCTTGTTTGAAAAATCCAGAGAAGGCTTTTAAGTAAGACACAGTGGTTCCAAATTGGCAAAAAAGAGAAAATGTCAAACCAAAAAGACAAATGCACTTAAAATAAAGCAGAAACTTAGTCAAGAATATCTGAATATGCATTAAAGTCTTCGCATCGAGAGAAATGTCCAAAGCCCAACATGAATCATGAAAGCGATTGATGCGTTGAAGAAGTATTAATAAGACAGTGAAATTACATGAATGCATAGACTATTTTGGGGGTTTTTTTGTGTTCAAGTTTGTGGATAAATTGTGAATAGCTTTGCTGCTGTGATGCATTGAAGCTTTCAAGGTTTCTGTGAAAGAACAATTCAGTTTTTATAAACAGAACCAGAAATCTTTAAATGCTCAAGAATTAGTCTAAGCTCTCTGAGTTAATATTCTATCCTTTTCACACATATACATTTACATTTGTTTTTTTGTTTGTTTGTTTCATTCTCCTAAAAAAAATAACCTATTTTTGCTTTATCTGTGTTCTTCTTCAGTTTAAACAGGCTGCCCAATTTTTGCAAATCAATGGATGATGCATCAAGTGAAGATGTATTTCTGTAATAAAGATGGACAAATCTTTAGCTGTTCGTTCCATGCAAAGAAAAATGGCACAATTGAAGCAAAATATTTGAGGCTAATGCATTTAGTAAGCCTGCATACTATAAATAATACTTCAGTAGGAAGAGATGTTAGGAATGGGAGTAAAAATCTATTTGTGTGACAGAAAAATTTCAAAGAAATGAATCCGTAGTCTTAGGCAACTGGGGTCTGGGCTGATGGCGTCTTGTGTTCCTGGGATGAACTCCAACAAAAGGATGTGTAAACCTCAGAGCCTAGACACAGAGGCCAGGCCATTCTATCATTCCAGGTGGAGAACAGAGTGGAGAAGCCCCAGCGTAACTCCTAAATTGCAGAAACAGATAATCATTCATGAGCATGGTTGTGATTGGCTGAAAAGAAAGGCGGGCATTTAGCTATTGGTTAAGGCCTAATTGATAATGGTGTGTAGAGTGATGTAACAACCCAGTGTACTTGTAACTTAGGTAGATCTTTCTCAATGAAATTGCATCAACATTTCCCTTATGTTGGTAAGGCTAGGGGTTGATTGAAACCTCCACTGTACAGCGTCATGAAATAATAGAGGTGTAAAGATTAATTTATGTAGTTGATGAATCCATTTATACAGTAGGTGCATGCACTCGTATCGGGTAACAAGAGTCCAGTGTGAACCCTGTATGCTAAAAGCACGTTCAAGATTGAGCTGATCGTGGGTTCGACACATGTGAAGGTAGCATAAGACTCTTTAAGGAAGCTTCAGTTTTGTAGTAATTAAAATTCAGTCAAGTGATAAAATGCATCATGACTGAATCAGATGTAGCTGGAAATGCATCACGGTTCACTCAGTGATAGTCACACCAGTAAGCAGGCATTGAATCAAACTGACTCTATCACAAACTCCACGTTTTTTTTTCCTAGTTGCTGCATGTACTTGCAAATAAAAAGCCTCTAAAAGCAATAGATCAATCAGCCCCATCATGCTAGCAGCATAGTATCACCTGTTTATTTCTCGCTCTGAAAATCAGTCTGATTTAGCTGACACAGTTGGCTGAGCTGCCTGTGTTTGTGTCCTGCTGTTTTGCACACACAGAACACAGAGGACTTGTATCAGAGGTTCCAACAGGAGGGAGAGGGAGCGAGGCTCCCTCAGCTTGACTCACAACTCTGCAGCTTTGTAATCCCTTTTTCTGTCTGATTTCCCTTCAAAATAGTCTTGGCAAAATCATGCTTCAGTAGTGATCTGAACATAAACAATGCACAGAGCATATTTGATGTAATTAAGATAAATTTGCACAGTAAAAGGAGAGGAAAAATTCATTAAGAGTCTGTTTCCTCCTCTGCTGGAGAGGCTCAATGCTGGTGTTCCCTTGGGCAAGGAGCTCTCATACCTGACTGAGCAGATCGAGATAAGAACCAGTTATCTTTGCCTCACAGCACTTCACATCCCTGAGGGAGATCACTACTCTAAGTAGACACAACAGCCTGGGATTCTGTATGACCAGAATAATACTGGTGTCTTTCTAGATCCCTTATCTACAGTCAGTTTTGAACCAGGAGCCTCTTAAAATACAATCATGTCAGCAATCACAGTTTTTCAACAGTTTTCACTGTCGTTGTGTAATTTCTATCTGTCATTTTGTGCGAAATTTAACACTAATCCTTTGAATCAGAAACTGTAACTTCTTGCTCAGCAGATCAAAAGGTGCACACTAATCATAGAGCATTTATGTGTACAGCAAAAGAGAAGAAATCCATTGAAGTGATGTGGTACCAGAAATTCATGGATGTACATTATCTCTGAGATGATTTTCTTTTTCTTAAGAGAGCCATCCTGCTTTAGCATTAAACTCCTACACTGTCAGAGAGACACACAGGTCAGCTAATGGAAAACCTTTTTTATCCACACATTCTTCTAGCTTATCAAAATCTGGCACTTACATGACCCACAATGCAATTCAACTCCCAACACATTTAGGAAGTGAGATGGGCTCATAGATGAAACACTTTTTTTCATCTTTCAGGCATAAACACTAGCTTTAACGTATGTTACAGATTTTTTTAAATTAAAATATAAATCTGTCTACATGCATCATTTCTAAAGACCAACTCCAATGAAAGTCATTTTTGCGAATGATGGAGGATATATATAAGAAAAATTAAGATTAAAATTGTGTTTGTGAGTATTTCTTTAATCAAATTATTGTGAATCAGGAGCAGATGAAAAAATGTCGTTGGAAAAATTATGATGTACATGCCACAACCAGTAGGCCACGAGCTCCCTGCTCCGCTCCATTCTGATGCATCCACTGACAGACAAATAGATCAAAGTATGTCTTTGTTTTCCTCATCTGAGCTGACATCTGGCTAGAAACTGTACGGCTGGATATCTCCAATATTGATCGCCATTTCTGTTGCTCTGGTAATGTTAGGTTGAGGTTGTGAAGGGCTGTAAGCAAGCAGGAGAGAGTGTAAACAAAAGAATGATGGAAAATGAAGGCAGGCTCACACTGCACTAACAGTTCCGCCCACAACTCAGAGATCAAAAGATGATTGAAGAAGGACTTTTTGTGAGACTATAACTGTAATACTGAGTTCATAAGGTTTTTTTTTTTTTCTTGGAAAGGTCTGTGAGCAGATGGAAGATTAACTTCTGTGTGCCATTTCTATTAGCTTGCATTCTCCCAACTTTTGTGTAGAATCAAGTTTGGCTGCAAAATGAAAGACAGTGGTCCAGCTGGCTCTTCAGAACCAAATCAAATGTAGAATGGCACTCTCTCTTGGTTTGTAAACCTCATGGAGGTAAACCCCTCACTCCATTTGATCAGTCTTCATTTGCATGTCTCTCAGCAGAACACAACTGAAATCAACTAATAAATAATAACTATCTAAAGTCTTTTGTGTTCAGGATTCCCGAACCTCAATTCTTCTAAGCTGTATCTCTACTGGCATGTGTCCCAATGAGTTGGAGACACTCAAGTTCTGCTGGCAGGCTGTCCATGACACAAATGTGTCAGGTTCTCATTGTGGTGACTCATCTCCACTCTCGTTTAGCCTCCTCCTTGTGTGAAGTTTTGAGAAATGTGACCGAATTTTTTTTCTCAATATTTATGTCAGCAAGTTTGTTTCCATTAAAAAAGCACAACGGCTATAAGTGCTTCAATATAAAATACATATTTTTTTGTAAACTATTGAACAGTAAAAGATTGTCTCTGTGTGTCTCCTCTCTATTCAGGGGGATGCACCACAGCTCCAAACTGAGGGGAACCCTGATTTAATTAAGACTGATCAAAGGGCTCCTTTTGTATTTTATTGTCTACATGTATCTCAACAAAAACAGCTTCAAAGCGTAATCTGCAGCAGCTGCGAAATCAGCAACAAATATGATGCATGCAGATGGACACGGAGCTGTGCGTCCTTTTGAGGTGACCCACCACATCACTGAACAAGAAGACTGGTCATTTATTTAGACTTCATGTATTGCTCTCACTTTGATTCAAAATGTCTTCCCAAACATGCACACAGCAACATTTGATGGTTGGTAACAGTTTGTATTTGCATAATTATGCCTGGCATACCCTTTTGGAGATGCAGACTGTTGTTGAGTACACACAGCCGGCTGTGTTTGTCTTTTTCATCCCAAATTAACGAATAGATCTCTTAGAAGTAGATTAGTTGCTTCTAAATCAAAAAGTTTAAAGCACAACCCCACAAGCATTTAAGAACATGCTGGCAAAAAAATTTGAACGTTTTTGTGTCACATACCTATAGTCCCATTTTTTGGTAAAATTTGAGGTATTTGAATCAGCAAAAGAAAAATTGAAAATGAGAAAAAACAATACATTTAATGGATGCTGACCCAACAGCTGACAGATGCATTATGATTTCAACTCCATGAGTTGAGGACTGGCAGTGAATAAAGGTGAGATAAAACTCATACCTGTGTAAACAGTTCTCTGACCCCTTCTTCAATAACATTGTGCTTCTCATGTCAGCTGCCCATCGAGTGTGACACCAAGTTACTGGACCTCCTGAGCTTGCTCAATAATCTGACTTTTAAGATATAGATAGAGCTGAGTTTCACTATTAGTATTATATTTAAAGATATTACTTTTTGGTTTTTCCAAAATTCCCCACACCTTTATTTTTACAAATCCAGTGCACTGCTAGTTACTATTCACACTATAGTTTGATTCAAAATTCATTTATATGAATGATGTAAAATAGATAAGGAATAACAATAGATGAGTTATTCTCATTATAAGGGTTTGAAAGTTTTTCCACCAAAAGAGTTTTTTGGGATGTCATGGAAGCAGACATTTTGATATAAGCAGGAAAAGCCCCTCTACTGCCTCTACTGGGATTATTATGGGTAGGGCCGGGCAGAAAACACGGACCAAATTATATACAGTGGGTTTTTAAGGACATTTTGGTTCATGCTAATGAGATAGAGGTCTCGGAAACGTGATTATCAAAAATGACACCAATGGTTATACAGGGTTAAGATATTTTCACTAAAACAACCTGCTCTTCAGGTTTTGGCTATTACAGTTTCTTTTTGTTTGTCATTCAACTGTGCAATAACCTACTGTCGTTTCCTGAACTTTAAAAGCTCAGTCATCTGCTTTCTGATATGCACAATTCTCTCATCACGTTGGTCTTTCATCATAAATCTGTCCCTGCTGTGACAGCAGAAACCAACTGAAGTTCCTGGAATATTCCTGCGGGCTGCCACAGTGTGGCATCATTTAGAATCCATTGATCTTTCATTGATCCATCAACAGCCTGTTTAATGCCTGAACACCTCAACTGAGCTATGAGGTGATCATCTGACTCATATTCGCAACTGTGCTTTCATGCACACAGCAAGTTTAAAGAAAATAGCAGAAAAATAATAAAATTCTTTAAGAAAGTTACAAAGAGTTATTAAGATGTGAAAACTAAACCAACACAACTTTTATAACTCTAAGTTGTGCGTGAATACAATGGAAGAATTGATCTATTTTTAGGAATGATTTATGTGATCCTCAACCAGGACAGCTGACTGGAGAGAGTCCGAACCACGAGGGAGCCGTGAACAGAACTGAATGGGGTCACTTGAAAGAAAAAAAAAATCCCACCAGCTGCCTCATTAGCTCTAAGGTGCAGACACAAGAAAACAATTATTCACGGTTCCTGTATTTCGATTTTTACTCACATATTTTTGTCTTGTACATAATAATTAGAATATTATCCATCTTTGAACATTACACATGCATAATGTTGCCATATTTCTAAGGCAGGAGTCTTAACCCCACAACGCAAAAAGCTCTTCTGTTGCCTAAATCTGGCAAATGCAGTAGCCACAAGCAAGTTGTATCTTCATTTAAAATTTAACCAGTAATTTTCTCTACATTTTTTTTTTACTTGTGTCACGACTTGGCAACTATCTCAGAAACATCACTTTGTAGTTTGTTCTGAGCGTGGCAAAAAAGCTGACAGCATTGTAATTGCAGTTATGAAACACACAAAGAGACACACAGCTGTATTATAATTATCAAGGAGCTGGACAAAAATACAGTATAATTACTCAGTCATTTGAAAACAGTCTTTACTCCAGGAAAAGTGGTCTCCCACAATTTGGTTAAATCTATCGTTATTTTTTGTGGTAGTGCAGGCAAGAAGTTTGAAGTTGATTTGTTGGAGAAAAAGTAACTAAAAATATCTCACATGGAATTAGCCTAATTTGCAGACATGGTCTGATCGGTCAAAGATAAAAGCACAATTCACTGTAAGAAACTAAACCAGGGGTCAGGACCCCCTGGCTCCAGAGCCACATTTACCCCTAAAAAAACTGAAATGTTTTTTTTATTTTAAAAAGTAATGTATTTTTTAGACTTAAAGGTGAATCAAGCAAAACAAAAGACTTGGATAAATTTAACTTTATTCAACTAATTTACAAACAGGTGTAGTAGTATGTGTCACTCTGCAAGGCTCCTGACTATGATAGCCATAATGCTACACAATCCATCACGAGATGTGGCTTCAGAGTTTACCGGAGTACAAAAACAAATAGACAAAGCACTATGTACCATATCAATCTGAGTTTAGTAGGCTCAACCTATATGGAGCATATATAACATTATAAAGCATTAGTTAGTTAGGTTTACCAATTTATTGCTGAGATGCACCAACAACAGTAAAATAAGCTTTGTACAGTTTTTTTTTAAATCACGGCTGATATTACACTACCTACAACTACATCAGCTACGTTTAGAGGATCCTATGTGGTACAGGGTGTCAAAAGTTATTAACAATGTTATGTTTTATTTATGCCCCAAAATAGTCTATTTATATTTATCATAACAGTAATAATAACCTAAATAAAAGGAAATATCTTGTGTTTTTAGGAGGTGAAGTCAGACCTCCACTGGGTTGTGGTCAGTAGTGAGAATTTTTTTTATGTTATTTTATTTTTTTCTCTTACTTGTCCTGTCCAACAGCTAAGCAAACAGATGAGAGCTGAAACCCTTTTGTGTTGGACATATTTTACTTTTACGACAGGGGTTATGAATCTTATGACACACCAGAAGTATATTTAAATAAAGCCGTTTTGTATTTTCAGCTAAACTTTATTCATGTTAACTATATTTGTAAATATTTTTAGTTGGACTGGATGGAAAAGAAAAGGAGGAAAGAAGAGAGAGGGATGACAGATAAAGGGGGGGGGGGGGGCGTCAGAAAGCAACAAGTTGCTTGAGCTTTAAAATCACAACTGACAGGTTAATAGACATGAAAAATCTGAAACGGGCGGGGCCTGTCCACACACACACACACTCAAACGTTACAAACTCACCTGTTGGCTCACAAGTTTACATGGACATACTACCACTGACATTCACACACACATACATTCAGACTAACACGTGAAACATTTCATTCAGTCAGGTAAACGGTTTGTGCAAAGGTGACATAGCACCTGTGCTCGAGTGAGTGTTTATGTTCTTCTGCGGTGGATGATGGAATGTAAAAAGAGGGAGAGAACCCAGCCGCCCCCCCCATCAAGGCCCCCCACCGCAGCAGCAGCGGCAGCCGGGACCCCCCAACATCCACACAGTACAGCACAGCAGAAAGAGAGAAATTTAACTGAATGGTTCTTTGAGTGTTTAAGGTTGCAAATCACTGCACTAAATCTTCCCCTGAACTCCAAAAATTCACTCCTAGTGAAGAACAACAAACATTTCATTAAAGCTGGCAATGGCATTTTGACAGAAAATATTTTCCTTTTTTTATTATTCCAGAATCCCAAAGAAATCCGGAAGGGATGGACAAAAGCATGCAATCACCCAGGTTTTGAGCAGCATTAATTTTAACTTGCACAAAGTAATACTTTTCACATAGTAATGTATCAAGCATTAATTTTCCATTCTCCAGCTAGTTTTGTCTTCATTGATGGATACAATCTTCTATCAGTCTGTTTTGCTGTTTATTTGTCAACTAAAAAATAAGCCTCAGTCATGTGTTTAAATATGCACACCACATCAGATGTTCAATGAGTCAGCACTTCCAACTGATAAGTAACCTTTCCGGTAAAACTGACTCACGACCGCACAGAACTTCAAGCCACATGCTCACCAGCTACACCAGCTGAAAAGTTTGTAAAAAAGACCAAATATAAATACTGTTTAAACAGTCATGGAGCCAGCTGTTCATTTTTCTGCTGTGGAAGTTTGACCTCACTATCACGTCAGACGGCATCAGGTGCGTTCCCTGTGCACATCAACACTTTCAGTGGAGGAAGCTTCTCTATCAAATTGTATGTGACAGTTCTTGTTGTGCTGGCAGAGTATTTGTTTGTGAGCCTTGGATTTTGGATTTAGCTCATGTTTTATGGTCACCTCATCCAAACAAATTCACAACAAACATTCATGTCAGGAGAGTGGCCTGGTTTATATTTATTTGGATTCAATTGCCCACGTTGCCAGGCTCGTCAACATGTTTGGGTTCACCAGATAAACCAGCTAAAAACTGAATTTTGGTATATTCAAATTTGAGTTTTCGAATTAAACAGCTGGCACCTCCATGAATTGAAAGGGACATTGTCCAAACATTGCTACCAAATCTGAATCCCTGATTGGTCAAAGTACAACCTGGTTTAGCTGGCAACATGCGTTCAATAACCACACGTTTTATACATAGAGCGTGGTCGTAAAAGCTTGTTTTTAACACGGAAGCCCAAAAGCACATTTATGTGCCTTTAGACTTTTCAGTGGAAGTAACTGCTTGAACACATGGAAGGTGTATTCGTAAATTTAGAATGGGAAGGACAATGCTGTAGGATACCCCGTTTCCAGTGGACAAAATCTCCAAACGGCACAACTGACTTAAAGTGACCTCAAATGTAACTTCTTTCTATAGCCTCTGTGCATTTTTAAATGTTAAAAGAGAACAAAATGTGTTATGACGACTAAATCGCTCATTATTTATAACATTTTGAACCTCATTCTTGAAAAAATATATTTTTTAAAACTACTCATTAGCCAGTTAATTTAATTGACCATAACTTTTTTAACAAAAAAATGTGTTTACTTTGTCTGTATGATATAAAGATTCAAAAAATTATTTGACTTATTTTTTGTTGCCATTTTTACTTGTTTTTGCTAATGTTGATTCTGTTTGTTTGTTCATTTTACTGTGTTCTAGTCCCAATTATCTATTTAATAATTACACATGGTTGGAGTTAATCACCTGTTGCTAGCTGTGGTTGTAACTACATTCTTTTGAGACTTTCTATTAATTTCCTAATTGCGATTCTGTTTAGTTGTCATATTTAGGTTTAATATTTTCCTTTTAACATAACATGCTTTCTCCGGTATAGATTTGATTCCATATTATGCAAAAAATCTTTAGACACTCACACCCCCCACCACCACCACCACCACCACCACCACAACAGAGCTGTTTTTGACTCTGGTTTGCTGCAAAATAGACTATTTGTTAGGGCGCACACATACAGGTGCTGCAGTGCTAGATGAGGACAAAAGAACTGGTTCATATGTTGGCCTGATTCTGTTATGCGCCAAGACCAACAATATATTTTTAAAACTGACCAGCAAATCAAATAAAAGCAAATAAAATATTAAAAAATAATGAAATGAAAAATAATGAAAAAAATAATGAAAAATGTAAATATATCAGAATCAGAATCAGAATGAGAATCAGAATCAGTTTATTGTCATATGCACAGCTTTTACACCGACATACGAAATTATGTTCCAGCACAACCTGAACAAGATCAGACATACAACAAATACACATATACAGTTCAGAGTTGACTGAGGCCGCTGCAATAACTGCGCCGCCTTACTAGGATGGGTTTAGATGGGTTACCAATGGGGAGGGTCTGGGTCATTGGTGACAAAAAAATGTCGTATCTCAACACTGTATGTTACAATGTGTAGATCAGTGTTTTTCAACCTTTTTTGAGCCACGGCACACTTTAATCTCGACAAAAATCCCGTGGCACACCAGCATCCAAAAAAAAACAAAAAAACAGAAGAAACTCATAGTCTGTATTGAGCCACAGCCCCCCCGCAATCTCACGTGCATTTTTGTGATAATTGTGCCAGAAAAAGCAGGAAGTTGCCGCTGTTTTTTTCTAAGAGATGAAATAAAAGTTAAGTTAGAAAATTTAGAAACTGTTTGATGTTTGTTCGTTGTGGTTTCAAGACGTTTAACAAGGACGAAGCCGAGACACTGTCCCTTTAAGCCAATGCATCATGGGAGATGTAGTGTGAAAACAGACGTAAAATGGCAGAAGGACCAGCGTTTCTGAGCTTCATTGTTTTGTTCACTTGTGCTGGATTCTGTGGAAAGCTACACTGCCAAAGACGAGCTTTAGCTGGTATTTTTGTTGGAACTGAGCGACTTTTTGAGCTAAATTGGAAAAAGGAAGTTATGACTTTAACCACTTCTGATTGGTCAGACTGATGACATGTGATTAAGCCTTCAAGAATGATTGGCGGAGACAGTTAAAGGGGCGGGACTTTTCCCCAAAACAGTTACAGCTGCAGCTAAATCGCGGTACCGTCATTCTTATCAAAATGTCTTTAATAGAATCAAATAAACACAAAGAAAAAATAATTTTGTGATCTTTTATATTCCTAACTACTCAGTGTTTTATCAGGACCTGTTTGGATGAACAAAGAGCTGATTTCCTGGACATGGTAAATGTTTTAGATCAGTTAATGAGTTAATTTCCCACGGCACACTTGAGTATCGCCCATGGCACACTAGTGTGCCGCGGCACACTGGTTGAAAAACACTGGTGTAGATACAAGAAAAAAACTACACCGTTGAAAACACAGAAGCACATATGCAGACGACACACAGTACATGAGGGAGGTATTGGGGGGCGGGGCCCTCTGCGCTGCGAGCGCTGCCACGTAGCGGCGCGTCCCAGGCATATTTAGCAAACCTGGAGAAAAGTTAAAGCACAGACGGATTTCAGAAGGATGTACAACTGTTATTGAAAGAAATTGAAATCGTTGTTCAATACATGTATGTGAATACATGTGTGTAAGCATCCACGGTTGTCTGAATGGGACAAATTATAACATTTTACTTAATAATTTACATTTTTTGACAATGTAGCAAAACACAATGAGCGTATTATATTTAGCTATGGTATTGACCTCATGTTACCTGCTACCTTGTTCCTTGTTATTTGCTAGCTTTTGTCCAGCTGCTTTAGGTTTCTTTGAATCTAACTGTAAATTGTGAGAACAAACTTGGTTGAACTACATTTAGAATTCTTAAAGATACTTTACCTTCCATAAAAATGGAATCAAGTCATTTTTTTGAGCTCTGTAAGAGAAAAGAGATACCTCTTTGTCATGTTTGTTTCTTGCTCCCATCACATCACATTAAATTTTAGTTTTTAATCAACTCAGCTGATTTGTGTTGGTTTTCACTTTTTCATAACCTAATCCTTTTCATCTCATATTTTAAATGTTTGTTCTGTTAAGACTCAGTTTAAGTTTCACTTAAAAAGAAAATCATGTTTAGTTTTATTTAATAAATACACTCCCTCCATCGTGCTGCTAGTCGTCGGCAGCAATCACAAGTCCTGACACCCAAAGGTCGATCATCTCAGCGCCAGTAAGCATTCTGGAATCACTGATGCCTTCAAGCATTTTTTTTGTGTTTTGCAGTCCACAAATGAAAAGTAAGATAGTTAGCATTTAACAGCCTCAATAAAGAGCTAAAACTTCTTTATTTTTTGAAAGTGGGGGAAGTTTGTATAACTGCAGAGATACACTGAAGTAGAAAAAAATCATTGTAAAAATAGTTACAAATCAGTAATATTATTTATTTGGTTTTTTTTCTTTCTTTTTTTTAATACATTTTAGCATTATTAGTGGTAGCAGTAGTTTTTCGTTTGTTTGTTTTGCTTTTAGTTTTAGAGGCAGGGCTCATAAGCTTCTGCCTGCCCTTTTTCAAACACGTTTTGTAATGTTATTATCACTGTTGTCGTTGATATTGTTACTGTTGTCATCTATAAGTTTGTATGATTTAGATTTTATTCTGATTATTAAAATGTTTGAATAAATAAAAAATAAAAAACTACAGTAAAGGCTTTGGTTGTGTTTTTATGATTGTGCACCATCAACCAGACACCTCATAGATTAAATTTGGTCACCATAGGGTGTTAAATTGGCGCAGTAAAACTGAAGTTAACTAAGATTAAGCCCAATAAAAATGACAGTCCTTCCTTGAACATTTTTATACCTTTTGCACATTGGTGACATGAATTCTCTTTGGAAAGTGGCCTGACTTCTCCCTGCTTTTGTTGCAGGTCTGCAGTTATTTCAGCAGTCCTTAAATGCTGATACATTTTTCAGGGCTAAACGGGGTATGAAAAACTGCATGCTGCGACAGATATTAAGGGCAACAAAATAACAGGAAGAAAGAGCAGCATAGGATCTACAGCACTGGCAGTGTGCAAAGTAACTGAGACTAGTCATTTGTACTATAAGGCCGAAAAAAAAGCTAAATTTAAATAAACGTTATAATAATTATTCATCATTTGGTAAGTGTACTTTAGACCAAAAGAAGATAGAGCAATGTCTATTTTTATCAACTGTTAAGGTTTCTATTGCTGCTTGTTTCACAGAATGTTTCACACCCATGAGTAAAAATATAACACAAACCCTGATGTTATATTAACAGAAGGTTCTATTTAGATCTGTTTCTGTCTCCATCTGCTCTCTTTAGCTTCAGTAGTTTGAGTATTCTTGAAACACTTGTGTGTCAGGATTGCACACATTTTTATCTTGGTTTTTCCTGGGCTTTAATTAAAATCAAAGTGACAAAAAGTATATGTGTTCCAAAGGAGTTAAGCAAACACTAATGGAAGCAGGAACAGAAACAGAAACAAAGTGATAGACCACAACTGAGAACACAGCCAAATCACATTAATTTGCTGTACTTTATTAATTCAGATTGCAAAGCACCAAAAATTATAAATATTATAAACTTTTTTATTTTTTCTAAACAGTGTTGAAACAGTTTGAAGCACTGCCTACTAGAGACTGTAAGTACGCTAAGAACTGTAGAAATTTACTTTTCAATACTTCTTGGTACATTTTGCACTTTGGATCACTCCAGTGTTTTCTCAACAGTGTAGTGTGAAAGGAGACCAAACCAAAAAAAGTGTATTTTTTTATTTTATGATTAATCAAACGAGGAAAACTTAAAAAACGACTGTTTATAAAAAAAAAAATTCTAAAAAAAAGAATCCTCTCTGACTGGAGAAAATGTGTAGATTGTCTACTTTAAACTGTAAAAATCTCTTTGCCACTGAATGTAAAACAACTGTATCTGCAATTATTTTATTAATAATTACTTCTGTTTTGGTGCAGATGTGACCTTTTATTTTCTTTTTACAGATGTTATAATTTTCTTGGTAATGCACTTGTTAACTGACCTTTGCAATTTTGTCCTTTAACATTTTTTATTTTTAATGTGTTCTTTTAAGATTAACCTCACACCTCACACCTCATTTTAGCCTATTGTTTAAATTATCATTGAAGTCCTGGTTCCTCTTTATGGGATAAAACGTAAGAATTTCAAAATTTAACACATGAATTTTATGTATTTCCAATAATTCTGAGTGATAAGCACATCATTAAGTTTTCTCCCCCAAGTGTGCAGTCCCATAGGACTTGTTTTCTTTTCCTAAAATTAGCTTAAAGGCCTGATAATTCTGCTTGTGAGAAATTTCCCAACAAGCAGATAGTAATGGCTCAGTCTTTGCCCTTTGTGTTCAGTGTCTTCTTTGCAATATGCTTTTGCTGGTGGTGGCGGCTATCTTCCTTTCTACGACTTCATGGTTGGCATTGACACTGTGGCGTTTTCTTTTTTGTCTACGCACATTATTGTAAAAAGCTGAAAATGCTTGCTAGCTGTTGTGTTTGGATGTAGACTGAAATGCGCCTTTTAGACAACTTTTGCTTTGCTGAAGTTGTTAAAATCCTTTTTTTTTTTCTCGGATTGAAGCATGCTTTTTTGTTGGTGAGAAAAAATGCTTACACAAATAGATTTACTATGTTGTAATGCAGATGAACAGAGAAATTGATTAGTAGGAAGTAAGTCATTCAAGAAGTAAAAATGTTACTGCCTGGAAGGAGATCTCCTTTGGTTATTTCTATTGGGTTTTGTGGGGTTTATTTGAATTTTCTTGGAAATCATGAAAAAACGAGCAAGTAACTTAGACCAATAGTCTTTAAAAAATGATATATTTTAAAACCTGCAATTTTTCTTTTACATTTTTATTGTATTTCCTGGTTCAAAGTACGATAAATGTATCTGGCATTTTTTTTTCGTTTTCTTTTCCTTTTTGTGTTGAAGGCCTAAAAGTTAAAGCTACAAGGAAATGCTATTTTTTGTGCCCTGTTTTTGTTGCTTCTTTGATTTTTTTTTCTTCAGTAAATGAGAACACGCCACAACATTTTTATTTTGCTGCAAAAGTCAAAGCTCATATTTAAATGTACGGGAATCTGTGCTGTCAAATAGAGAATGTTGTGTCCGTTTTGCACAAGTGTGGGGCAAAACAAAATTTTTTCTCTGTAATTTAAGAAATTCATGTAAAATTCTCAACTCTTGCTTACTGCTTTCTCCACACAATAGATGTGACATGCTCTCTCTTTGCCTTCATTTTCAGAACAATCAGTTCTGCCTGTAAGTGCCACCGAGCTGCGTCGCCACGTCTACCAGCATAACTGCTGATCTCTGCATGAAACACAGCCACATAGAACAGGAGCATTATGATGGAATTCCACTCTGTCAGTCATTCCTCCTTCTGTTGTGCACAGATGATGCAGCCGAGACGGCTCTTATGGCACAGCATCTGAGGCGGTTGATGCCTTCGTAAACACGGTGCACGGTAACAGATGGAGCTTCAAGCACTGATGGGTGGTCTGCTGTTAGTTTAAGATAATGGGACTGTGTAACCCTTTTGCTCTTAGGTGCTGCTCATCTTTTCCTCTCTTTTTAGAACTGTGAGGAAGCAGCCCATTTACCATCTTTTGAATGTCTTGGACGTAATTATCTCTCTGTGAGTGCTGTAAATTTTACTCTGTAGGAGTGACCTGTCTGTAAAAAATGACACTGTATGTCACTGTGTGCTCAGAGTTAACTGGAAGACTGAGAGTGAAAAAATAAATGTATATGCAGGGCTAAAAGCATTAAAGAATTATAGCTAAATGTATGGAGATAAGCAGTTTCTACTTTGCTCTCCCTACTTGCACCCATCTTCTTTCACCTCTGTTTTTTTTATTGTGTCGTCATGGTGATGGTTTTTCGTCGTTGAGTCTAATTAAAGAGAGAGCTTTAGATGTATTGACTATTTTGGCTCAGAGAAATCCTCTTTTCCAATACCTTTCCTCGTGTCGTCATCAAAAGGGTAACCTCTAATTAGACAGATACGCATGCAGCTACACCAACCGGAGCCCATGTGGAGAGAAACAAACGCCATCGCAAACACAGAAGGCTGGCACAAACTTTTATTTATCTCTTCACCATTTGTTGTGCCTTTCAGCGAAAACTGCTGTGGGAAAAAGAAAAAAAAAAAGAAAGAAAAACACTGTGGCTGATATACACACACAACAGACATCCGTAAGAGTTTGACTAAACCATCACACGTTTGGAAGTATTAAAAATGACAAGTTTATCCTATAGTATTTAAAGTGAAGTTTATTAACTACATTGTTTCCATAGAAACCAGGAGAAAAAGGATAGGAAAGGATTAGGCAAACCTTCTCAGTTTCAACATGGCTTCTCACCTCATGTTTTCCATGGCTCACATTGAGCAACATTATGCAACACAAGAATGTTAATCAGGACTGTGACATTTAGGCAAAGCACCACCTTTTTCAATCCTAAATATATTTTTTATAATGCCTTAGCCAACCTCTTTGCTAAAATATTGAGTGTCTCTGTAGTGGCTCAACACATCAAGGTGCACAAAAAAGAGCTTAAAGATGGAAGAAAGGTTAATGAAAACACACAAAAAAACAGCCATTGTTGTGCAAATCACAAATCTCCAAACTAAGAGACTGTGTATAATGGCTTTATGATGGCAGCCAAGCTGACAGAAAATAAAGACATCAAAGTCTCAAACATAATGTGCTTGTACTACCTTAGAATAAAAGTCTTTGTTCTGCAAGAAAGGTGCTTTAATCTACTCAAGACCATCGCAATGCAAATTCACCAGAAACAGCTCTGTAATTTCACATTACACATACATTTGAAGGGCTGTTGAGAACAAAAAAATCAACGAGTTGTGTTTTAATCCAGTTAGTTTTGCCTGTTAAAATGTCAAAAAGCCAAAAATAAAGCTGATAAATTCTCATTCTAGACAAATAAGGATATTAATTGTCAGACATTCATTATTACAAAGCACCCCCCCACCGTGTAGGTCATCTTTTAGCAGCAGGAGCTGATGGTACACATCTGACCTAATCAGTCAGTTTGACTGGAATAACTTCCCTCCATGTGATTCTATTATATCCAGAGAGGGCATTGATATTTTTAACGTGTTAACTCCACATGCACTTCCCAACTCAAAAGCTGTTCCACTAAAGTAACAGAACAATACCCCCTTGTGTTGTTGAACAAAACTGCAGCAGTCTTAAAAGACCTTATTCCCTCATTTGATTGTCTATGTGTTACAATATTGTTCTTATTTGTAAATGTCATAAGATAAACACATTATTATTGTTGCAGCATGTTTTTTCTCTAAGGTCTTGAGGATATTAAAATTGCACCACATCATATAAACTCTGAAATTAACAGTTTTTATAATTTCAGAAATCATACTCCAGTGATTGAGACGGCTCCATGTTCAGGAATCAAGAAGATGAAAAGCACCCGGATGTTCTGATCAAATGCTCTTGAATAACGGCTCATCAGCAGGTGTGAGCAGAAAGGAGCTGCCTCCTCTGTCTCATCAAAGCAAGGCGTCCCAGCTAAAGTATGCAAGGCTGCAAGTGTGCAGACCACAAGATAAGACAGGATGATAGAGATATTTCTGCACAAACAGCTAACTGCTCCTGTGGAAAATGGACGATTCAGGCTGGTTTCTACATCGACAGGTACTGAGCACCTTGAAGATGACCCGGCTCTTTTTGGCAATAATGGGTTTGCAAATATTGGACCACATAACACGACATTTCAAGAAAATCCAGAGCTGGGCAGCTAAAGTGTGTAAATAATTAGAATTATTGAGCTGAGATGAATTATTATGACAGTAGTGCACCAGCTATCAGATAAAACTACTTTTATTTTCTCTGTCTCTTGTCAATTTGTGCTCGATAACGCTCTATTTTTACAATGGGTAAATCACAACTGTTGTTTTTTTTGTATAGTTCACTATTATTTCAAGTGGTTTTTTTTACAGGTATTAAGCAAGCCACACTAACTCAATTATTTGACTTAAACAACAATAACACTTTTCTTTTTAATATGTTTACATCAGTAAAAGTCCAGATTTTATTGTTAAAGTAAAATAAAAATATCTTCTTACCTGCTACTGCAGCTCACATTCTAGATTTTACTTCACGTAGTTCTCATGACAGATAAAACATTTAAAATCTGCTGGTACATATTTATTTAAAAATTGTGCTTTACTGAAACATTTACATTTATACCATTTTTTATATTCTGGACAAATAAGGTAAATCCAAGTATTTTTACAATTATTCTTTAAGCTTTTCATTGGAACATTAGATAACATAAAATAAGTTTTCTGTTGAACTAAAGATTGATTTATTAAAAGTTCAGCAAATGTTTAGAAAAACATATGGAATTTTGTTTTCAGTGTTTGACAAATCCTTGATAATAAAACACTTTCAGGAAGAAAACAAAGTCCTTCAGCATCAATAGATTAGCTTAGAAGTAACATGATTCTGAACAGTCATATAAATACACAATAATGATGTAATGTTAGGCAGCACAAGGTTTTTAAAGTAGACATTTGTGTAAAACACTTGGATGTTCATGTTTTTTCTTCATATCTCCTATTTTCATAGTTTTTTATTGATGGAACAATTAGTTCCACAATATCCCTGTCAATTGTGTCTACACTCAAACCCAATGAATTGACATTTAGAAACAAAAACAAAAAAATAAAAAATGAAAGAAACACAAAGGAAGAGATTTTTTTTTACTTTATTGTAGAACAAACACAACCTTATCAGGTTAATTCTTTCTTTCCTGTTCTGAGTTTATTGTATTAGAAGCATAACATGGAATGGAATGCCAGCAGGCAGCATGTTGCTTGTTTTATGTAAAAACAAGTACAATACAAAATATTTTTAATCTCCCTTTTGTGATGGATTTTAAGCTAAACAACTGTTCATAAATCACCTATTTAAGTAAAACAACTAGAAAATGAAAAAAAAAAGAGTCTGATATACTGGGTGGTTTGACAATATGCCACCACAAATATACATTTAAAATTCAAGTAAAATAAATATAATTATCAGTTCCAACTAAATAGAAAAAAATAATGCATTTTTAGAGCCGTTTTGTAGCTTAAGTTTCAGTGAGTTGTAGATTATTTAGCTCTTTAAATTATGATTATATTTTAAAATATTTGGTACATTTTAGAAAAACATAGTTGGTCATAAAGTAACCAATTTAAAAGGTTCTATAAAGCAAAAAAAATAAAAAATCTTAGTTAAAGACTACAAAGTAGTGAGCAAGGCTAAATGTAGCCAACTAAGATTTGTACAGTTGAACAAAGAGATTTTTGGGGTTACGACCATACTGAACCAACCCGTTAGTTAAAACGATCGATTTTCCCCCCAGTGGCAGCATATTGTGTCCAGTTATCAGTGATGGAAAGTGCCAGGCACATACCCTTATCAGTTCTCCGTCCAACAAACGTTTGTCAGATAGCTGGGCTGGAAAAGTGATAAGGAGATGTGCTTGACAACATTGTAACAGCAATTGTCTAATAAGGCAAGGATTTGTGAGCCAAACCAATTGAAGCTGACCTCTGAAGACTGAAAAAGTTGTTAGTTCCTCGTCTGAAGCGGTGCGCCATTTGTCCGAGAGTTTTGTCCTCTTAAAGGTCGGCTCAGCCGTAATCTGCATCCGACAGGCAAACTAACTTTAGGGACACATCCCACAGTTTTATGGCACTGGGGCCCCACCTCATTCCTTTGCTGTCCTTCATCAGACTGCCTCAAAATGAATGAACGCTCTTCTTCCATCAGCATCCTGAAGGAAGTGTCAATAAAATGTAATTGATTTAAATTAAAGTCCAGTCAAAGTTTGACATTATTTTGTCATGTTTTTTTATGCTGCTGCTCATACTCCTGGACTTATAAATGAACAAATCTTAATTAACTTCTTTAATTCCACCTTCCTATTGTTTTATATAAGTTTTAAAGCCAAAGTCACTTCTAATCATTCCTGTTGAATGTATGTCTGTGTATCTAATGTATGTCTGTGCCTTTACACAAGCTGACTAAAAACTAAATAAATTCCTGTCTCTTTAGCATGTTGAGTGATTTGAGAAAGACTGAATATCTCTGGATGCAAAAGCAAGCTTCAATAGTTTTTTTTTCCTTTATGGTGATCTTTGATTCAGAAAATGTTTGTTTTTTTCTCCAACTACAGAATTATGTCTCATTTTTGATCAATAGTTGGTCAGCCTCCACTTTTAGTTCAGGGAAACAGTTAGAAACATTTTGACTTAAACTTCTAGATTACAGTCGTAAAGCTCTAAAGTTGAATCGTGGATTTTAACTTTTTTATTTTTTAATAGAAATGTGATCTGATTCAATGTATTCGTTCTTACCCAGGCAGAAAAGTTGTTGTAACACCTAATAGATTAAGTTGTGAGAATATTATGGAAAACCAATCTCTTCTACTTGTTGATGGAATAAAAAGGCTTACTGGTAGTTGCTTTTAAAGGGAAATTATTTGTATGTAACGTTTGCTGATTCTTTCATTCTTAAAGCTGTAGAACTGTCTGCTGCACATGGAGACCAATTCTTTGAACCTATTTAACAAAAGTAAAACCTTTTAAAGCTACGGACACATGGCACATGTGACCAACGTTGAATAAATTGCTAATTCTTGAATGTGCATTTAGCCCATGGTGTTCACACTGGACAAGCAGGAAGGGGCTTCTTCTTCTGCCTTTTCTTTATTTATTGCTTACTAGCGCATGTCCACCACCTACAGTTGGAAGAGGCTTGGTGTGAAATGTCAAAGTGGAGGAAATGTCGCTCCAGGCTTTTTCTTTCACAGCTCTATTCTGATTCATGAAAGACTTGGTATAATTCCAGCAGGGGCCCAAACCGCAGTTGTGATCAGTTTTCAGATGGTTGGCAATTTCAAGAATTAAAAAAAGACCCTACCCAGACATCACAGCAAAATCCAAGTTCCTGGTTGGTCTTGTTTAATTTTCAAAGGTCAACGGCTGCGAGTTTCGTACATAGAGCCTGAAAATGGTAAATTTGGTTTAAAACACGAGGGTTATCAATGCAGAAGCCTGAAACGCATATTTGCACCTTTACATCTTTTTTTTTCCTAAGTGGTCACTTGTACGTGTGTTGCCAAGTGCGGTGTGAATGCAGCTTGAGGGGCTGTAAAACAATAATTTATGCATTTTTTCTCAGTGTTCAGACCTTTACCATGCCATAGCATTTCAAACTTGAAAAAGGTCTAACTGTTCTGAACCATCATCCCTTTAGGTTTTTTAGATCAGGGTCAGCAGGGGTGAGTGAACAAACACATGACTTGCTTTGACCCCTCTTGATTGTTATCTTTGGACACTTACAGCTGCCAGAGGAAAGACAGCAGACATTTCTGTGTGCTTTAGTAGTGGTTATCTCGCCTCCCCTTAGCCTGAAAGTCCAGCGCAAATTAAACACGGCTGACTCGATTTTTGATCCAGTTCCGGATTTCTTCTCCACACCAGCCGCCAACAGCAGTCACATGGATGAAGGGAGATCTGCCAAGCATCTCCTCTGCAGTGCTCTGTCCTCCTCTGGGATTAGCTGTGCTGCATTCCCACTGTCAGCAGCACCATCATGCAAGCGTACACGGACAATTCAGCAAACGCAGGACCATGGCTGTCTGTACAAACAAGCACAAGGACGCGTTCGTTGTTGTCCCTATTTAAGTCTCACAGACTAACTAAAGTCTGGCATCGGGTTTGTCTCATGTTTTCTCTAGAACACACAAAAAACAGTCAAAAGATGCTTCTTAGTAGTCACTTATATAAAACAGAGGAATGTTTTTATTGTTTTGGATTTTGAGGTCAAAATAGAAAAAGAGGCCCTCTGTGTTCTTTTTGCCTATAATAAATAAATAAATTATGTACATGACAGGCAAATGAAATGCAGAACAAAAACTGCCACCAACTCAAAGACTAATTCGTTTTACAATTTTTTTTCTCACCTATTGCTTTGTTGGGCTAGCAATGAAAATTTCCTTATGAAAAATTATTTAGTTAAATATATCCTTAAATTACCACTTACTTTTTCTTATTTTTTCTTGTGATAGCATCTAGAAGAGCTTTTATTTGCAAAAACTGCTGGCTCTAATTTCTCCTCACAGCATTCCTCAAAAGCAGAGACAACATGACATATGTGGTCAAATAAACCAGTTTTGCCCTGTTTTCTGTTACTGCCTATGCAAACTTCACCAAGTTTCCTCTTTTTTTGCCTTAAAGGTCACCTTCCAGAGGATGGCACCTGGACTTTTCTATTTGTTAAATAGCCACAGATAATTACATCAAAAGCAGAAAGGGGATTTCCTCATCACATTCTTGTCTGTAAACAAAAAGAGGCTCTCAATTTAAAGGAAGCTTTATTAAGCCCTTCCTAAAGGGACCAGGTAATTCCCTTTAATAACACCCAGAGAGATAACAGGCGGGAGCCTGGGGATTGGCTGACAGAAGATGATGAGAAAATCTAGTCATGGTAAAAATAAGCTGGCTTTTGGAACCTCAGAGGACAGAAACCGGTGATCACTGCCAGCCCCACTAAGTCGCAAATACTCATTTTTCTGTCCTGCAAGCCTCCTGCAGTAATGCTGTGTGATCTGACATGGAGCACAGTGCACAATGGTGGCTCACACTAATCTCCAGCAGAGGGCAGCAAACGTGCATTCTATTTTTAGCAGTTGACTAAGATTTCTAAAGGGGATTAGAGGCTTCCTGAGGATGCTTTGCTCAATTTGCAAGGGAGTAAAAAAAGCCAATTTTTCTCTGACTGAGCATTAAAAGGAACTGCACTTTTAACATTTATCAGCTCCCCAAGTTTAAGCAGCAAAACTCTTTTCACAATTAAATAAATCACATTCAGATGGACTTCTGCAGTGTCTTTTGGCAAGATCACCTCACACAGCTACAGCACCTTGTGTGGTTTGATTTGATATTTTTATAGGCTGTCTTTGAGGAACTATTGAGTGCATTCTCTTCATTTCATAACAGTGGATTGTGTTGTGTACCAGCAAAAATATAAGCAGTCAGATCTGCTACGTAAGTGGCTGTCCAACACACCTCACATCTCTGATTATGCTTTATTTGCCATGTTTTTATTTTGCACCCTCTTTTTTTCTGCTTGTATCCATGGAAACATGTTGGGTTTTTACAGGAAATTGATGCATTTCACAGTTTCTTGGTCCAAATTGTGCTCGCTGTGTGGCTGGAAGACCAAATGTCCTTCAAACAGGGATTTCTATCCTTTTGTGCGACCTATGGGTTTCAAAATCCTATGTGGGGTTTTTTCTGCAATCAGTTCAACATTCACCTCGAGTACAACCTGTGTGTTATTCTGGCAACTAACTAATTCTCTCAAAAATTGAAAAACGGTTTAATAGATGTGAAATAAAGTTCAAAAGCAGCACATGCTGCATCTATTTTAACCCTTGTGCTATCTTAGATGACCCCGCCCTTACTTTGACATGTTCTCCCTACCATGACAAAGGAGGATAAAGGTGGAAAAATTTCATGTAATCCATTGAACCAGTGAAGATCACAAATCTTTGAAAAATAAGGTTCAGCGCACTGTCTACTGGGTCTAGATGACCCAACTCCCAACGGTAAAGTGCCTAGGATAGCACAAGGGTTGAAAAAACACTTGTGACACAAAGACTAATATTATTTTAGATTTAAAGACAGTGAGGTTTCATCTAGAGACTCATAAAAGCAAAAGTATTAGTGCATGGCCGAGTCTTGAAAGCAAAAAAATAGTTACAAATTACAAATTACAGTGAGTTGCAAAAGTTATGCGCAAAATCTGGAAACACTAGAAATGCAACAAATACAGTTTAAATTTGTATCTGGGGAAGGAAATTGACGCCAATAACGCCTTCCTCATTCATTTCATTGGTGGCAACGGTTGATTTTTAAGAGTTATGAGAGAAATGGCAGCACAACAAAGTCTTGTCTGCACATTTTGTGAATAAATGAATAATCAATGAAATCAACAAGACAGCAAAATTAAATACAGTTGGATAAATATTTGTTTGCCAGATGTGAAGAAAAAAATGAAACAGAATAAAATGTATTTTTATCGATATCTAATTATTTTTTTCTATCTTTATTTATAGTTTGTTTTTAGGAATTTTTCAAATTACATCAAATGAAAGATCTTAATTTAATTATTGTCAATTTATTTCCATTGTCTTCCTGTATTGCAGTGCTCTATTGGATATAAACACTAGGTGGCAGTGGCAAATTGCACATCTTCATGATGGGACAGTGGAGCCACCAGTTTTATGACATGTGACCAGATTTTTTTAAGGTTAATTCAAGAAAGCAGGAAAACTGTATCCATCCAAGCATTATTTAAAGTTAAAGGGGACAGCCACATCTGTGATCTAAAGACTTATGGCAGCAATTGACTTATTCTTTGATGGACTTTTCTTTAAGATGTTTTTTAGTGTAGATGTCAGTTTTCAGATTCCACAGTAAGCATTTGTATTTTTTTTTACTTTGCAGGCCTTTAGTTGATTACAAGGAGACACAAAGGCTTTTGTGCATCATTCTGCAGATACTCAAAAGCCACAGCACGTGAACTTTTGCACATTTATTAAAATATAAACACATTTGAAATGTTGATGCAGAAATGTGGGGTCACATCTTTTTAAACATAGGTGCGTAAAGGTCTGATAACTTGTCAAAAGTTTTCTAAATGTATTCCCTAATGAATTTATTCAAGGGGAGGTTTTAAGCTCCTAACAAAGATAAAACATAAATTCTAATGAAAAATGGGTTACCTAACACTCAATTTACTTTTGGGAGATTAGAAATGATTGAATATCTTTATAACTTATTAAGCATTCTAATGCTGACAGGCAGCTCACTGCATTGTTTTAGACTATCTATTTAACAAAATGACCAATAATTTAGGATCAAAATACAATTGTGATTTAAATATTTGGAAATGTAAAGAGCAAATGGGTTTTTGACTTTTTGGTCTCATGGGAACAACTTTATTTAAATGATTGGTCACTGTGACTTCATAAGGATGATTCAGGGTTTTAGTTGTGATAATAGATTAACATTAAAATGACAGTTCAAAAATACAGAATGCATTTCTACAACCCACTGCAGCAAAAGAAAAAAAAGGGAGAGAAAAGGGGTATTAAAGATCACAACCTCAAATATCAACTCAGCACAGCATTGCCAAGTCTTGTTGCTATGGAGATTGCATCCTACTGCAGGTGTGAGTAACAGCAGAGGAAGTCAACTGTGTTTCCCTCTCTGTGTCTCTTTCTGTGTCTTATAGGGTCTTCGCTGCATGTGTCAACCCATGTGATTGTTCCTGCCTCCATACGCCGTAATAATCAGCCACGATTAGGGAATTCGCAAACTTCCTGTCATCTGCTTTGTCTTCATTTTAGAGTCCACTGAATCTCAGTAGGGGACTCGATTGTCCTCTGATATGGAATCTTTTTACAAAGTCTTTCAAGAGGCAACAACAGAGGACTTCTGGACTGTGCTAATGTAATTAGCCCTCAGGCAGGGTGTGCACAGTGCAGCCTGAAATAAATAGATGCACGCAGCCAAATACTGCTAGGAGACTTTCAGTGAACCAAGAGGCCATTGCTTTAACACAGTGGGATGAAGTCCAGTCTGAACAACAAAAAACATGGTATGGTAATATACGAGGTGACGGGTTTAGTATGTTTAGAAAACAACTTTTTTTTTTTTACTTGTTCAGATGATCTGTACAATGTCATAGGCCTGGAAAATGCATATTTACGCTATCGAAACTGAGAGAAAATTCAAATTTGACCATAAAATCAAATATTACTGGTACATAACCCTCAGCAGTCTCTGAACTTACTGGTGAGTTTCCAATCACATAGACTGTTTTCAGTGACATAGGAATGACACTGCAATTAATGTTTTTTTTTTAAATGTAACCTATAGGTTTATAAAAGTTAATAAGATAATTATAGTTACGAAACAAAATTGTGATAAATCGTTAGAACCTTGAGTAGTGTTTAAACTAACTTTTTGTTTTCAAATTTCCCATAGTTTTGATTTTGTTCAGCTAATTTTTTAAGTTTTTATTTCATTGCTACATGTTAGGTCGTTAAAAATAAACCATAAAAACAATTTAATTTAAATATTTAAATTTTGGGGACTTCGACCACTCGGAATTGAGAGTTTTTGGACAGTTTCAGGTTCATTGTGGAATTATTGTGTAATATAATCAAAAATGTATCTGTAAAAGAAGAGGGGGTTGTAGTACAAAAAGGATGGATGTCAAGCACTGCTACAAAAAACTATTTTCAAGATAAATTATAGGACAAATTGTAAAGTAGAAAACACGCTCAAGAAGGAGTCAGACTACTAAGGGCTAAAAAGAAAAAAGCAAAGTGCAATTAATTTCTGAGAAATTGTTGTTAGAAGAGTAAATTCACTTTTATCTATTTGAAGCTAAATATAAAAATAGTTTTGGATTTTTTTTAGGATTTTCTCAACTTGAAAAAACAAAAGTAAATCAAACAAACTAAAAAATGCATTCAAAAGCATGCACTGCACTAAGCTTGACCTAATTCTTTTCATAACAGTAAATGAAAATAGTATTTTACAGCAAACAATATAATTTCTAGTCTAATAAAATATGTTTCCTATTGCTCTAAGTTGAAATGTAATGTTCAGTACTGTGCTGCTGTTATTTTATTGACTAAAATCCTTAAACAGATTTTTTTATACACCCTTAATACTAACTTGTCCATTTCAATCAGATTTAGTGGAGTTGTTATGCACTGCAGGCGCCAACCGCTCAGCTTCCTTGTGGGTTTGAGTCTAACAGAGGAAGACTGCAAGAGGCTTGTTAATCCCGGCGCTGCAGCTTCGGTCTGAAGGCCACGATCATGAGGAAACATGCAGCCTCTGTATGACATGAGCAGACTTTGCTGATTCTGACCATCTACATATACAGCATGAAACGCTGGGATCCAGTGCGCTTGATCCATCCTTGTTATTAACAGGAACTGACGTTTTCATGGTTCAGGGCTCAATCAGTCTGCATAAGCCTGCACAACTGCACAAGGACATGTTAAAGCTCCCCCAAGTGTCAAAATAGTTCATAACAGCAACATTATAGAAAGATTCCAACTGAAGATAATTTGCATTGCAGGATTTTTTTTATTTTTTCAAGCAATTTACCCCAAAAAATTGTCATATGATTAACGAAAATTTTTTAGAAGGCAATCAAAACCAAATTCATTACTTTGCCCTTTCTTAGTATTAATCTGAAGGAGAAATATGAGAAAAGTTTTGCTAATCCCATGAAATTTAGATTTCACTTAATTTCATAGAAGTTAGTTGTTTTCTTCAAAATAAAATAAATTCTAATTTATCATCAGAAAAAAGCTGTGCTCAACACTTAGATTGGTTTTGAGTCTTAAAATCTGGAAGAAAGCATTTTCCTGATTTCCAATCTGTAGAAAATCTAAGAAAACATTAGAAGACAATGACAGGATGTAAAAACAGAGGGCGAGCTCGAGGACGGATTCATGCCTGTTGTACTGAAAGGGCTGTTGATGAAGTGCAATAGCTTATATAATTGATTTTATTGAGAGCACTCATCAACAATTGTGTTGGATGGTTGGATGGATGTTGAGAACCAGTGCAGTGACGGCTGGGACCAGACCATTAAGATCCATTAGTCTGTATTGATGGGCCATGCTGCATGATTGGCACGCAGACAGGAGGAGGTAAAGTCAAGGTCAACACATGGATTTTGTTTTGACCTGAGTCACCATTCACTGGAGGCATTATCGTTCACCTCTGAGTTTAGTTTAATTATAATTCAGTGCTGGGAAATCATTGGATTTCCTCGTAGTTCATTTCTTCTTTAAATCCCTGTCTGCTTTTTTTATTTTACATTCTGATTGTTGCTCCTGTTTGTTCCCATCATTCTATTAATCTCTGTTTATTTTACTCATTATGAGTTATCAAAACACAGTGCAAGTTCTACTCCTGCACATGGAAATTCATCAGATTTTGGTCAAACCAAACTAAAAATCAATAGGAACATCTGTGGAGTTGAAGAGGATCATGTGTAACAATGTGACTCAAGCTTTCTACTACTGGTACGTGCCAAACAGTTTATCAAGACTGTGTTTACACGCTAGATGACAGAGGTGGTGTTTTTCATAATTAGTCACACAACTGAAAAGATTTTGCACATTTTGCCATCATTTTGTCATAAAGGGTAATTCCCCCCCCACACATACAACTCATATAAAGATGCTGAATCTTAAATGTCACTAAGTTTCATCCTCTCAGGGCTATTCATGATTGTCAATCAAGAAAATGTATGAGGAACGGATGACAGCATGGCTCTCCAGAGCTGTTCTCGTCCTCTATAGCCTAACGACCCTTGTGCATTGAGAAGGGTGGTGAAAGTTGGAAAATATTTGCATAAATCTTCTGTCTCTTACTGATCAGTGAGCTAAGTGAAAACATGAGGAGGAGTGGATGTGTGAAATAAGAGGAAAGGCTTCTTGGAATAAGAAGCAATTATGTAATGGGGTACTTGTTTACATGTTTGCAGTGATTTCATAGAAGCTGAAGGAAGACACCCTGCCTTCGCTTTTCAGGCTCTGCCACATTGCATTAATCTCTTTATTCATAGTGACTGGTAATTGGCCTACTTTAGAGCTGTGTTTGTAACTTCTGTGGACTTGTACTGTATAGAAGAGGAAGGTAATGGTGTCTGGGAAACTCCTTTTTTAGAAGCACACAAAAGAAAACCTGCAACACTTTTGTCTGCTTTCTGAAAGTCCCACTCCGATGAAAAAAATTAACATGTTCTTGTGGTATTTTTATGAAGGTGGAGGAACATGCATGAAGAAAATTAAGCTTAAAATTTCTGAATATTTCTTTATTCAAATTGTTGATAATCAAGAGCAGACGAAAAAATGCAGTTTAAAGAAGAGCGTATTTGTGATGTAGAAAATATACTGGGTGCATGGGCCACATGCTCTCTTCTCCAAGCTCTCAGCAACTGGGAGGGGAAGAGGGGTGCCATTGCTCTGCACCAGCAGTCCTGATGACAAATTTCTAACAAACTCCTGCCACTCTGCAAAAAATATGTCCTAAAATGAAACAAGTTCTTGATTGTAGCTACAAATTGAATAATCATGAGGAAAAGACCACTGGGAACGCTTTTACAGTTGATCAAAAGATGATTGGAGTGGGACTTTAAATCTAGAAACATGTAAAGTTTGTAGAGCAGTTTTGCAAGAGCATTGATTTCATTTCAAAACAAGCCATATTTATCTGAACCTTTACAGTTTGCTCATGTAAATGATGAGTCTTGCTCACCCAACAAACTGAGTCCTGGTGTACCACAGGGCTCTGTGTTTAGTCCTATCTTGTTTCATCCTAACATGCTTTTCATTGAGTAACTTTATTTGGCAGCACTGCTTAAATTTTCTTTGTTGTGCAGAAGATAATTAGCAAAACTCTGCTGTTTAACCCTTTTAACACCAGAACTTTAGCTCCAATGTTTACACGCTTTCGACTACAGTAACTCTTCAACTGTTTACGCAATTAACATAATTCCAGCGGACTCTGAAGCAGAGAAAAGCAGCCATGCACTGAAATGCAACACTTTACAGTAGTGAAGTGTTTACTCAAACAACATAAATCAGCTGATCCTGTTGTGGGGAAAAGCAGCTTTCTGCAGCATTTAACATTAGTAATGTGTTGCATATTGATGCAAAGTTAATACGAAAGGCCAGAATCCGCGCTAGAATCAGGTTAATCACATTGATTGCGTTAGCAGTTGAAGAATTACTGTATGTCTATAAATAAAGTTTAGCCATAAATACAAAAGGGGTTTGTACAGATATACACCTTGTGGGTCTGAAGATTTGTGATCCTCTGTTGTAACAGTAAAATCTATCCAACACAGGAGGCCTTTAACCCTTTTCTGTTAAAAAAAAAAGTTAAAAAAATAAAAACATTATTATGGTATGTCAAAGAGCACACGTTATTTAGGTGTTGCTGAAGACAACTCCTGTGACTCCTCCTGAAGATTTTGGCAACTTCCTTTTTTTTTTTTACTTTTACTAAACTCGGCTAAAACTGACGATGGATCTGAACATTTCAGGGATTCACTTGGCAAAAATATAATCACACTAGTTGGCAATACTGTGGCCTCTAATCCTAATGTGAGAAACCTTAGTCGTTTTTGATGAGGACTTCTCTTACATAAATCAAAATTCTGGAACATATTTCTTTCATCTTAACAACATGTCAAAATTTGGAGTATATTGTCTCAGAGAGATAAAGACATAAATTCATGCATTTTTTTATTATACATACTGAGATTCTATAATATTAGGCTCCTCAAATTTTTTTTCTGTAAAGTGTTCAGCCTTCAGCTGTCAGGATTTGTGGAAACAACTCTGTACTTTAGTGTGAAAAGCTGAAAACATATATATATCCACAAAGCTGCACTTAAAACTTAAATCTATAGTTTAGGACGTCATAGTTGGTCCTGGTTTTACTGCTATATATTTATTATGCTGGGGGTTGTTGCAGAATGCACTGTGTTTACCCACCTTACTCATTGCAGCCCTTACCTCAGTCTCTTATTTTTTTCATATTCAGAAATGTTTGTCATCATTTCAGTTTTAAGTTGTGTCTCTTTTGTCCTATAGCTCATTCTCGAGTGTTTTTGGGCTTCTCTGTCTCTTTCCTGTCCTCTCTGACCCCACCCAGTCACAGCAGATGGCTCCCCTGGCAGTCTATTTCTGCTCAGTTTTCTTATCCTCAGTTGTACATTAGCTTGCCTAATTAGATAATACCGTTTGCAAATATTTGTATTTTTTTGACGTTTTTTGCTTGTCTTTCTCTGTGGCTTGATGAAGTTTCAACTAAATAGTTACATAGGCAATGCAGACAGACACATGGTGGACTCAAAGTTCTTGCCAACGATCTACAGATGTAAAGTCAAAATGGAATGTAAGCTAAAATTTTGTGATTCCAACATTTAACACAAAGTAGAAATGTCTTAAAAACTTTCAGTTCTGATCTCATAAAAAAAGAAATAACTGTGTTTTAGTGAGACTCTGCTGACAAAACAAACTATGCATTTGTAAAAAGAAGCTTAAATTTGTTCATAAAGGTCTTTTAAAGGTGCTACTTTATTGAAATGCATGGACTGAACTGTTAAGCTGACTTTGAAAAGTGTAAAATTCAATTAAGTGCTTGCTGTGAATGTATTCTGTGTAACCCAGGGAGCTTGGACAAAGTGCCAGCCAAGTGGCATCCCTAGGCAGCAGCAAAGCACAAATCACAATGGCCTTGGCTGCTGCCAAGAGCTGGGATCCTGCCATCACACAGCCCACCAACACTCAGAGAGAATCTCACGGTCACTCATGGCAGACATTCCACACTTGCCGCTCACTCCTTTGTCACTCAGGTCAGCATTAAGGGTTTGCAATGCACATTGTTCATCTCTTTCTCTATAATTTATGTGCTACTCCTAAAATAGACTACTCAAATAGCATGCGCTGCTTCATCTCTGCAAGCAAAAAAGGAAGCATTCATGTGGAGCAGAAGGTGGCACGATTTTAAACAACCGAGGAGACTGAAGTCAGCATTTGACTTGTGTTTGCTTCACCCCTTCCACCACGATTGGATGTTAGTTAAAAAGATCAATCTGTGTGGTCGTCTCTAATGCAACCATCTGGACATGGATGGTCCTGTGAATCACATTGTAAAAAGTGTTTGTTTGTTTTTTTCCCAAAGACAGAAGCACAGAGGCACATATAAAATCTGCATGAATGCATGCCCTCAGTTCCTGCGTGCGGTCAAGAGCCCCAAGACTCAACAACGTTGCTGCTATTGCATAATAGTTGTAAATGATGAGTGTCGACGCACATTGTGTCCCTATAGCTGTCTAAAACAAAAAAGCGGGAACCAACATATAAATCCTGAGAATGTGACTCAGCACATCAAATTCAGCAGCAGCTCGTTTGTCATGACCAGTAGGATCCTTTTGCCTCAGATGTCCGGCATCTTCCATTCCCCCTCTGATAAGCTGTGAGTGGCAGCCAGTCTAACCGGCCTTGACGGAGGAAAATAAGTCTGAGTTGAGACGGAGCAGCTGTGGGAGCAATGCCTGTCTGGAAGATTGGGACCATCAGGGCGACGTGCAACTCTTCATACCCAAAATTGTGATGAGCACAAAGATAGCGGAGCAAAAGTGCCCACCCTGAAAATCCTTCATATGGGTGCCAGTTCTTTTTCTGCATTTCTGGATTCAGTGTTCATTTTGAGAGACATTTATGGAGGTGTATGGAGAAATTATGGAGAAGTTCCCAAAATGCTCTTTTCTTTGTTTTTTGTTTCAATTTGATGCAAGCAGAGGATAGAAGAGATTTTGATCAGGTTGTTTTAATTGCACAACTAATTCAAATTTCACGCACAATTTTAAATTTGTTTATGTCTTTTTCAATTTTATTCAAGAAATTTATATTTTTTTATAAACCAATTGACTTTTGTTTAATCATATAAAGCACCTAGAAGACGTCAAAAATACTGTCTTTGCTATCTTTAAATTGCAAAAACATCTTCCGATGTTACAGGAAAATACCAAGAATTCTTATTTTAAGAAAAAGAATTTTGTCACCATTTTCTGCTATTGAAAAACTGTCTCAATACAAATGTGAATAAAATGGCTAATATTTATTGCTTGCTTGCAACACATGAAAGAAATAATTCAACAAGTATCAAAAAAATATCAGAAAGGTCTCAGATTTATCATAACTCTTTATCCTTATGTACAATGTATCTGTTGGGTGATATTTTGTCCAGTAGCGATGATTTTCACACAAATTTGCAAAATGAACACTTTTTCACAAATCAATCAAACTGTATTCAACTGCTTTATAAAACATCATGTTTTAAAGGGATTTAGGATGTTTGTTTGCGTGTTGGCTCACTGACTTTGAACCAAATAGGATATGACTGCCACAACAGCCGACTTGTTTGTTCTAACATGACAATAAGCATGAGAGGGGGGCTGGATGAAACCCAGAAAGCTGTTTCTAAATAAAGGTAGCAATAATTAGTAAATGTCATTTGAGAGGAGTGTGGTGAATCAGAAGCCTGGTGTATCACATAATTAGGACTGGAGTGTTTTCCTGGGCGGCTCTAGGGGGACGAGGACACTACAGTAGCATCGTGTTCAATCGCTGTCGGCACCACAAGCTGCTGCAGAACACGCACACATGCACGCACAGATCAGTGTTCAACATGTATGCACGTCTGGTACTTTTTTTTTTCTGGACATAGACAGAATCCCAATTCATCCTTTGACTCTTCTTCTACCTGAACATAAAGGGTAGGAGGAGAAATGCAAATATTTGGCCAAAATTGACTTCAAAAACTGATGTTATTTTATTTTTACCTCTGAACTGAATTATCTGGCAAACTGATTGATGAAATGAAATGAAATGCAATATTGACAAGTAGGGTGTTTATAAATCATAAAACCATGAAAGAACCCCAAGGAAACTTTTACCTCCTAAAATTCTGAGAATTGATGTCATAATCTATAAAAAGATAAAGTAAATACACTTCTTATTTAGGGTTTGACTTTTGAAAAAAAAAAAACACAGACAACAGCAGTTCTGATGAGATCAGCAGCAAAAAGGTTTTACAATTATTTAAAAATAATAGCAATCTTCGTACAAAGGCACAAAACTAGATACAAAATAATCCATGATTGTTTCAGTTTCTAGATTTTTACTGTTGAGCAAAGGTGGGACTTTCTCTCATTCCTTTCCTTTGTTTTTTGGTGCTGTTTGTTTTGAAGGGTTGTGTTGCCCTTTCACCTGCTACCACCTCAGATACAAAAGGGCAACCAGGGTGTTGAGTTGAGATGAATGAAAATCAACAAGTATTTTCCAAAACTACAGCAGGGTTTAGAAAAATTCTTGATAAAAAATTTGAACTCTGGCTTTGAACAGTTTAAATGTAATTGTTTTTTTTTCCAAATCTATGAAAGTGGCTTTTTACCCATAAACAATTAGGACAAGGAAAATTTTCTTCTTTCAGTCTTTATGTTTTTGTTTGTTTTTTTTTGGTAAACTTGAAGACTGTTGACACTTTTATGTTCAATGTGAGAAGTATTTTGGAATGATGCATTTAGAGAGCCTTTGCTATTGGTCATTTGGCCAGTAAGCTACAAAACTACACGGCTGCAAGTCGTAGTTATTTCTAGATATTGTTGGAGCAGATAATCACTGAAGTAAAATCTTTGCTTTTGAGTATGAGATGTGAGTTGGTTCGTTTTATCTTGACTTCAACTCCAACAGGTGTTTCAGAATTGCTTCTTCTTGTCATTTGCCCAGGCAAACTCAGATCTTAGACAATTTTAGGAAGTTCTTCAAGAATGTAACATTGATAGGGGTTAATGAAAGGAATTGTCTATTACAGTGCATGTGTCCTTCTCCCACTATGTGTGAACTCATGTACTGATGTTTAGAACAAAGTCATTCATTATATTACATTTCAAAAGTTGATCAGCGATTATTGCATCATAATCTAATAACAACAGACTTTAAAAGTCCGTTTATTATGAAAAAAGCTTTGGACACACTGAAGATCTGATGGGATCAATCTCTTCAAATTAAGTGATTACAGTTTGTACCTAAACCCAGACTGCAGTGCCTGCTGGAACCTAATCACCTCCAAGTGACGCAGTGATCCTCAGTCTGACATTCTTGCATTGCTAAAAGTATCTTTGTGATGAGCTGCTGCACAAAGCTGAAGAAGTTTCTCAGACATATTGTTCAAATAATCCAATTAATGCAGCACTGTGTTGTGTTAGACTTCAATAAAATGCACATTTTAAAACAGTGTTATCCTGGAGCGAATGAGGATGGGCTTTCCTGTGTAACAAGCCACCTTGTGGTTACTTAGTGAGCTGCACCGGCTCCAGTTTCTTTTTGAATTTCCCATAAATTAATTACAGTTGTGGTGTTGTCCCTTTATTTTAAACCTTTCTTTATAGTGTTGGGGTCTGAAAAGTAACCGTATCCAGAAGAATGATGAAGGAAACGCGAAAGATGAAAAAATGAAATTCCTGTCTTCTGATGTCTCACTGCATATGGAATGAAGAAAATGTTTATTTTTCCTGTGTGTAAATATGCTCAAAAGAAAGTGTTAAAACAGGTTGTCAGTTTGTTTTCTAAGAAAAACTGTAAAAATGACTTCATGTTAATGTGGAAAAAAACTACAAAAGAAGAGAATTTATATTTTATTGTTTGAATTTGAGATGAGCTAAAACTGATTCCAGCTGATTTCAGAAATACTTCTATGAGTTATCACTGACATTTCTAAACAAAACACCTAATATGCATCTTTCCTGTCTCCCAGACTAAATCAATACTTCAAACTCAACAGGTTTTACAAACCAGGAGTAAACCTATATAAGCTGTATAAAAGCAGAACTTTAATGAAGCATTTCTGACTCTGTGGAGTCAGTTCCTTGTCCAGCACAATAGTCAAATTGTGCTGAACAAGGAACACAAGGCTTCTGGGGGAGTGAAATAATACATTTACAGCGTTATGGACCTCTAACATGAATGTCAATGCAAATGTAGTAAAATGAAGCTACTTGTATTGCTTGTATTTGTATTTTATAGCCGAGCTCACATTTACTTTCAGGCAGGACTTCCCTGATCATACAGGTCTTCGTATTTGAATAATGACTAACTATGCCGACAGGACCAGTTCAATCTAATCTAATTGCATATAATGTATACATTGTTTTCAGTCTGATTCTACCCACTGACTCATAACAAAATAATGAGCCAGTGTTATTGCAGACGACTTTGTATTACATGTACTCATAAGACATTTACAGTGTGCACATCAGCTGCAGACAATTCAGTGTGAAGGTCAGGGGTCTGAACCCAGAGGCTCCAAAGCCTCTTTATACCTCCATTATGACTCTAACAAAGCTAACAATTTGAATAAAAAGCTTTTATTTTAGTTCATTTGCTTTAGTTCCCTTTTTTAATTGTCAATATAAAATTATAGTACAATGTTTAATCAACTTTCTCAGTGGTTTATTATTTGAAAAAGTTAGAACATATTCTTATCTTCTGCTGCAAAACAGCCAAACTAAGCCAAAGTTTGTAAAATATAATTCCAGTTACATGCAGAAGTTTTATTTAAATACTGGATTCAACATCAATGCCGTTATGTTCAACAGTAAAAGAAGGAAAAGGATGAAGCTACATAGAAGTCCTAGTGATGGACAATACCATGTTTGTCCTGACAGTTTTGCATTTTTAATTACGGTAAAATAAATCTGCTGCAGCATGAGAATCATATTCGACACGAGATGTATTTTATTTTGAAAAGTACTTGTATGTGCTGTCAAAAGTAAAAGAAGTTAAGCTTGTTTTATATAGGAAAATATTAAACCGCTACACAATTGAATTATTGTATATAATTAAAGATTACATTTCATAAAGGACTTTCCTAATGACCCTAGAACGTAAATAAAGTGACATTGCTATTATGTTGCGATTCGCTGGGTTTTGTCTGGTAAGAAATTAACCTGAATAGCTCTTTAAGTGTTGAAGGTGATTAATACAGAAAACGTTTAGAAGGTTGTCACTTCAAAACAAAAATCAAAAAGCTTTTCTTAAAACGAATATCTGCTAAACAGCTAATATAATAACTGCTGCAATGTAATACAACTTTAATCCAACTTTATTTAAACAATGTGTGTTTTTTGCGTGTGTTTGATTCAGAAAGCTTTTTTAACCAATAATTGGATATAATACTTGTGACCACAATCCACTTGAATTATTTTAAAGCAGTTATGATTAATTGAAAGGAAACAGCAGATTGTTTTACTTTTTTGACCTGGAATTGTAGATGATGTCAAGATGTTCAATCTTTTCAATATTTATTTAAATGGAATTTTGATTTGGATTATCTGCCACATCATTACATAAACTGAAGTTAAACAAGCCACAGGTTAAAAATACAACACTTCCTCCTTCCATGAAAAGTTACGCTGTGACTCAGTTTAGAAAGATACATGAAGAGGAAAAGTGTGCATGCAAATGAAATGACAGAAGACAGATTATTGTTTTACTCTTGTAGACGAAAAAGCAAGAAATACATGAAACTATATTTAGTTGATCTGGTTTGTGGGGGGACTGGCACAGAGGCATATGTCATCGTTGATCTCTATTTTTTATTTTTTTCATTGTCGAAAAAATATTCTTTTTGTGCCAGTGTACCCATTGGATGTTGCTTATTCTATTTGAAAAACAAAGACAAGTTATCCCTCAGAAGATGATCCCTTTCTTTGCCATCAGTGCAGTTTGCATATTTGTCTGGAAAGGGAAAGCAACTTGTGCAGCATCCTGTAACGTTCCTCTCCAAGGTCCTGAAATCTGCTCTACCAGGCACGCGTCATGTGACTTCAGCCAGCACTGCCTAGCTCAGCAGCAAGCCTGCTGCTTTCTGGAGGTTTTTAGGAGAGAATTGGACTGAGAAGCCCATTGCTTCTCATGTTTTGTTTGCAGCTTTTTGTCCCTCTGCTTTACCTTTTTTTTTTAATTGCCCAATTGGAGGATGAGGAGCTAAAAAGTGTCCGGAGTCGCACCAAAGATTTTTAGGATGCTGGACTTGTGTGCCTCGCTTTGTTCCTTTCTTTCCACGTAAATACCAACACCGTGAATGCGTCGGACAGAGTGGACGAGCCTGCTGCCAGAGCCCCGCATTCACAAACTGAGCGTCTCCTCTGTCTTTATTTGACTTCACAAGGATGTAACGACCGACCTGCTGCGCGCAGCTGAAGCTCTTCATCAAAATGCAGAAGGGAATACGACTTAATGATGGGCATGTCACCTACCTGGGGCTTTTGGCAAAGAAGGATGGTACAAGGAGAGGGTGCTTGAGCAAAAAGAGCTCAGATAACACCAAATGGCACACAAAGTGGTTTGCTTTGTTGCAGAATATGCTCTTTTATTTCGAGAACGAGTCCAGCTCTCGACCCTCGGGATTATACTTGTTGGAGGGATGCATGTGCGACAGGGCGCCTTCACCCAAGCCCTCGCTGTCAGCCAAGGAGTGCTTGGAGAAGCAGGTACGGACAGCGTGTGCGCGCACAAATCTGCACTCCCTTTCCTTTCTGCTTTGTTGTTTGCCAGACTCGGAACTGCAACGCTGAATGCAAAATTACCCTATGAGCCACATTTGCGTGGGATGCATTTTTTTTTAATACATGCGTATGTTCACTTCGGATGCCGTTTCATGACGACCTCGAATTCAGTGCTGCAGAGGCAGCGCAGGGTCTTGCATTGCTCAATTGCTACTTATGTAATCCATGCATAGCTTTAATGATGAGGTAACAACATTAACAGTTAATGACATTGCAACAGGCCTGCAAAAATCCATGTATGCATGCGTTTTTTTCTTTTCTTTTTTTTTTTTTTTTTTTTGATGTTGCAGCAAACCTGCCCCCTCCCCACACCCCCCAACACACATACACACCTTTTCAGCAGGTGTTGTTGGGGGCGCATCGAAATGAAACAATTCGCATTTTCTTTCGTGTTTTAGCTATGAAAATTATTTTTATTTTTTAATATATTTTTTGTGGTGTTGAATGAACGATCTTGCTGCCTGCCTGATGTCTTTTCTAACAACAGTACCAAAAAAAGTTGGCACCTCAATGTTGCCATCTAGTGGTAAAATGGCAAAATTACAGTTGAGCCTCAGGACGCAGCAGGGGGCCAGATCCTTCTTATTTAATCTACAAAATCAAATAATTCAGTCAATATGATTCTTGAAGTTACATCGCAGTAGAGGTCTTTCTAAAATGGCCTTGCCATCATGTTTTACATCTTTGTGAACTATTGACACAATAATTAGCTTGTTAAATTAAACAAACTGACTGTAATCAATTAATTGAATTCATTTACTTTGATTTTCTCTGGCTGGATGTTCGATCAGAGAGACAACAGTCTGGATGACTATGGTTAACAGGCATGTTATTGTAATTATTGTAAATAAGCGTGAATAGAATGCTTCACTGAGCACTCTTCCTGTTCTATGCTTGACGCTGAAGGTATAGGGCTGCAATCCAAACTCAAGCCAGGATCTTCCTGTGAACAGCTGCCCTTGTGCTGACAAAGCAGAATGCAAAAAAAAAAAACCTCAGTGTCTTGCACTGTCAACAAAGACACGCAAAAAACTCCCATGTGAGTTTTCTTCATAGATTAACAAGTCCCGTTTTCTGCACATTAAGCTGTCTCAAAATGTATGATATACAAACATGATTTTGTTGTGTTTCACTTCTGTTGTGGTCTACCATGATTCAAAATGTGCACACAGTAAAGAATTAACATTAATTCGGATTAAAAAAATGTTGCCAATGTTAAAAAGCACAAAAAAAGAACAAAATCTGCATGAGCTCCTTTATATCTATATGAGGTTTTGCTTTGCCTTTACTACTTTATATAAATCCATCTTCAAATGCAGTTAGTTAAAATATAATTATGCCTGAACCTAAGGTTTCTATGGCAACCTTTTTTTGCATCCTAAAGCATGATGCAGTCAGGGGAGGCTGTAAAACAGAGAGGCAGTGCGTCACGTCTCTCTTATTAATGTGAGCAGTATCTGAGCCATATTTGCTTCTTGTTGTACCATGGAAGGGTTGCAGTCCAATTATTTGAAAAGCATCTCTCAGAGCAGCACTTCAATCAGCTGCACACGCAAAAAAAAAAAAAAAGCTGTTCACAAGATGCATTGTTATTAAAATAACCCTGTAAGACATGCAGCTTTTTGAAAACACACAGCAGGAGTAATAACGTTGAGTACTGCATTGAAAGCAGACAAATGCAGAATAATTGCTATAGTTTAAATCTCCAAAAAGCAGAGTTATATCCAGCTGAAACTTTTAAAATGTACTACAAAAACGCAATTCAGCAGAACATTTGTGCATCCATCTTCCTGCTAGGTCCTGTTCAGGGTCACAGGGGTACTGGAGCTTATCCCAGCCACTTTAGAGCAAGGGCAGGGCACACACTGAACAATTTGCCAGTCTATTGCAGGGCAACACACAGACAAACACATGTTTACACCTAAGGGTCAATTTAGTCACCGATTAACCTATAAAACACATTTTTGGACTGTGGGAAGAAGCTATAACTCCATACAGAAAAGACAAAGCTGGAATTTGAAATAGGACCTTCTCGCTGTGCGGCTGCAGCACTAACTAGTCCACAAAAAATATTCTTCAACAAAATTTAAAACATTTAAACCTATAACAAACTTCCTCAGATCTTATTTTGAAAGATGCATGACTCAGCTGTGCAACAGAAGTTGTAGTTAATGTTGCCTCACACCATGCATTCAGCAAGAAAGTAGTGGAATCATGTGGGGAAACCTCGACAACATACATCCTCCACGACAGAAATAGATGTTCTTCATCTGTAGAATAAATACACATGTATATAATTTATATAAAAAATGTATAAATGTAATCCATTTTCACAAATTTAAAGAACAGTTTTTGGCTACATCTACTTCATTTTTCAAGTCACTTCAACATTTTTTTTCAGAATCTTTGGGCATTTTTGGATTTCCAAATTCCCTTCCAGTATCAAATTAAAGTTTATGTTTAAGGCAGAGAGACTTTTTGGTTCCTGAAATTAGTATTAAAACATCTATTAGTGCTCCCATTTTGTGAAACAACTTTATTTTTCCACCAAATAATACCTTTTTTTTTCTTAATCAAAATCCGTTTTCACTCATGCAGTGGAACATTTAGCCCAGTTTTGCAATGGGAAACTTTTCTTTTACAAGTTAGACATTGCCTGAATGCATTTATTCCAGTTTTTTGGTGGTGAGTTCATTCTCCAGAATATGCACCTCATAAACATGGATTATACATTTATGTAAGTTAGTACAAAACATACATTAGTCCACTCTTGAAAAGAAAGAGCCAGAATCAGCTGCAACCGACAGTTTGCATTGACCTGAGTTGCTAGGAAACAGGTATCGGACTGTTACGTATGTACTGTACTTTGCGGCATCTCCAGCCTTTGTGTTTTATGGCGTTTCCTCTTGGGAATCAGAAATGTCCTCGCAGCAGCAGCAGACGAGCATGGCTTCTATAGGCTTATTGTATTAAAACACCCTCTTAGTGTGTGCAGCAACTAGGAATCACAATAAGCACATGGGCAAAAGTCTGGTAAAGATCCAGCCTGTACGAGTTTTTCAAATTATATCCAAAAGTGACTATCCCTCATCTCTGTGAGACATACATGGTAGATCTGTTTCATGGACCTGGGACTCATCATTCTTTCCCTCCTATCTGTTTTAGTATTATTTCACAGTCAGCTTCACCCATGAAAACCAGAAGGCACTTGAACTGCGCACAGAAGATGTAAAAGACTGCGATGAATGGGTGGCAGCAATATCACACGCCAGGTAAAGGCACTCATCAGTGTAATGTGCAGACATAGCAATTAGATATTTAATTGGTCGACGGAGGGTAAGGAATCTTTGACTGGTGTGCTGAGTCTGTCAACAGTGTTGCCATGGTTTCCCTGAAAGGGTTGGAAAATGATGAATATCACTCGATTGCATAAATGTGAACTGAACTAATGTAAATGCATCGTTCAAGCTGCAATACATGCGAGCTTTTGTGTGTGTGTGTGTTTTCATGTTTTACAGTTACAGGAACTTGGCGACTGAGCATGAGACTCTCATGCAGAAGTATCTTCATCTGCTTCAGATTGTGGAGACTGAGAAAACCGTTGCTAAGCAACTTCGACAACAGATAGAAGATGGGGAAATAGAGATTGAAAGGCTGAAGTCAGAGGTAATGATCACTCTGATGTGTTCCTTTTTTCACAAACTCAATTGAAGGGATTCAAAAACAACTATTGTAATATTTGTTTGTTTTCTGAATTGTGAATCAGCACTTTTTTGACAGTCTTATAGGATGTAAACCTAAACATCTTGTAAGAATCTGCTTTCTTTAAAAATGAATCGGTTTAGTTTAGTTTAATACATTTTAGTGATAGACAAAAAAACATCAATCTTGAATCTCTGCCTGCATTTATCTTGTTTGACCCCATTTTTTGGGTTAAGACAGGAGAAATGGAAGTTTTATTTAAAGTTTTTAGGAGAACTCCATCCCATTTTCTGTTGGCATGTTCTACATACCACTTACAGTAATTTTGTTTCTGTTTGTGTAATCTTTTTGGCACTTTGGCAGCAACAAGCCAAGTCACATCCACTTGTGTTAAAGTCACAGAAAAGGCAAATATCTCTGTGGGCAATTTGTTTTGCAACTTACATGGCAGCCGTTAGACAAAAAAGAGGTCATGAGAAAACGGATATTTGATTTGTAAATGTTGTGTTTTGATGCCTAAAGCGTTATTTATTTATTTGGTGCTAAGGCTGTGGAAGCAAAAAAACTAAAATCCTTCATCAAGGCCTAAATAAATCATAAATACACCCTGCTGTCTTTACTGCATGTATCACGCTTTAGTGCAAAATGGAACAAAAATAGATGTTATTATGTAAATCCTCTTGTTTCGACGTGTGTACATATTCAAGTGCTATAAATGGCTGAAAAAATGTAGGAATCCAGCATGCAGTGCGAGCGCAGACCTAAAATTACAAACATTTTTGGATAAAATCAATGACATCCTTCCTCTAATCATCAATGGCATCATGGTTAACCATCACAAAACAAATGCCTTTAAGATACTTAGGACTTTTTCCAAATGTGACACAGCCACACAAAATCAGGCAGGATGACTGTCAATAGACTCCCTTGCACGATTTCTTGATTGCACTGTCCCTCCTTTCCAAAACCTGCCCATGTCCCTCCCTCGCCTGAACCTGCCAGCGCCACAAATAAAAGCCAAACCAGCAGGGAACGGAGAGATTATCTTGAATATTGTGGTGTTTTTTTGTCTCATGTGGAAAACTTTTGAGGAAATGGAACCATCACAGAGCGAGGTGTTGAGGCCAGCAGTTCTCTGACTCCTGAAGGCCTGTGTTCCCTGCCGTCTTCCTCAGATCAAATAATCGTTTAAATTTAATTTGCAAATGAAATCTAATTATCCTCTGAATAAGCATGCATTCTGAAATTCAAATACAAAATGCAATGACAATAAATTAACAACTGTTGCTGTTTACTAGGTTTGAACAGTTTGAGGAAACTCTGAAATAGATGCGTGTTTTTGTTGTTGTTATGTTTACATCCACTAAAAGGCAAACTGCCATGTGTTTTTATTATAATTACAAGCGTTAGAATAGGTGCTGACAGCATGACAAATATTAGGAGAACCAGCATATTGAAATCCACTTGCTTAGTCAGTTTTTGCGTCAGGGCTGTGTTCACAGGTTCAGTCAGCTGAGTCACTTTGTTTACATGCATTTACAGTAAGTGAGAGGAAGAAAGAGTGTGAGGAGTAGTGATTTGTCTTCCTTGGTTGGCTTTTTTTTGCAACAGATTGCCGGACTGCTCAAAGACAACGAGAAGATCAACGCCAGCCCAGCAGCTGCCCCAAACGACGATGACTCTGAAATCAAGAAGATCAAGAAGGTGATGAACAAAAAATTTTTTAAAAAGAAAGTGTTTTTTCTCATATGTTTGTATTGGGGCTGACTTTCACCCAACCTGATGCAGGTCCAGAGTTTCCTGCGAGGCTGGATCTGCAGGAGGAAGTGGAAGACCATCATCCAGGATTACATCCGCTCACCTCATGCAGAGAGTATGAGGAAGAGGAACCAGGTGGTCTTCAGCATGTTGGATTCAGAGGCCGAGTATGTGCAACAACTTCATATCTTGGTGAACAACTTTCTGAGGCCTCTACGTATGGCTGCCAGCTCCAAGAAGCCCCCTATTACCCACGATGACGTCAGCAGCATCTTCCTCAACAGGTTTGCTATGGCATCAAATGTAAACCTGGTTCCTCAAATAAATATAGTTATAATGGTTATAAAAAACTTGAATGTTAAAAAAAATTGTATGACTGTCTTTTTCATGCATTGCTAAACGCGTTTTTATATTGCATGAAAATTGACATTTTTACACATAATTTTTCTCTAAAAAGTGACCAATCAGAATTGAAAAAAGCTGAATTTATTTAGGGAAGACACATCCTGGTTTGAAGGGTGTTTTTGTTTCTCCTAACAAAGAAATTAAATTCTTCCCTCATCTTTTTACACACACCTGAAAGCCTATTTAGTAATTATAAAGAAACCTCTTACCGCTTGTTTTTGTCCAGATGAAAAAGCTCAAGTTTGATTTTAAAGAAGCCGGCGCAGTGATATAGCACATTTAAGCAATGTGACCAGAACTTCTTTTTAAATATTGCATTATCACTGTGGATTATCACTTTTGTAAACCACACCCAGCAGCCAATCAGAATCGAGTTTTCACCATGTACCATGGTAAAAATTAATTTAAACAAACATTTTATTTATGTATATATATGTTTTTATTTCTCCCATTTAGTGAAACTATTATGTTCCTGCATCAGATATTCTACCAGGGTCTTAAAGCCAGAATAGCAAGCTGGCCAACATTAGTCCTGGGTAAGATACTTCCTTTATTCCTTGTTGGAAAATCAACAGGATATTTTCTCTTGATCCACAAGTCATTCAAACTAATATAATACTTTTATGCTTTCATTATGATTTATGTTTCTTTTGGGGGTTTTTTGGGGCATCATTCTCTCCAGCTGACCTCTTTGACATCTTGCTGCCCATGTTGAACATCTACCAAGAGTTTGTAAGGAACCACCAGTACAGCCTGCAGATCCTGGCTCACTGCAAGCAGAACAGGGACTTTGACAAACTACTGAAGCAGTACGAGGCCAAGCCTGATTGTGAGGAAAGGACTCTGGAGACCTTTCTCACATACCCGATGTTCCAGGTTAGTGCAAATGCTTTACAGTTACACACAGTCCATTGCAAAGAATACAAAAAAAGAAATTTAAAAAAGAAATAAGCAAAAAGCAGAGACATCTTTGCTGCAGAGGCATAAAATAAAATTACGTATTAACAATGTTCTCATAGACTGAGCCTTTTTTTCATTTATTTGTGCCACTAATCTAATATAAGTTTTTTATGCTGAAGAAATCAGACATTTGTGTCAATCTGTATCCACGCACGTATGATTTCTGCAACCTGGTTGTATGAAAAATATTATTCAAATAATAAAGAATTATGTGACATAATGTAATAATTCCTCTTTCAACTTATCCACAAAATGTTTTTCTACAATATGTGGTGAAATAGCATTTTGTTTGGTCTCAAATCTTAAACTAAATAGCAAAAAACTAGAATCTCACTTTTTTATTTATTAGGTGATATCATTTTTTTTCTTTTTTATTAAAGCAAGCCTTGTTTGGTCATTAATTAAAGTCTTTTTTAAAGATTTACCTCATTAAGAGCATGACCTTAGATGATCTTTAATTGTGAGTGGCAGACCCCAATTGAAGTGTGCTGACATCATCAGCTAATGCAGAACAATGTGTGGTCTGATTGAAACGATTACTTCATTGAGATCTGGTGGCAGCAGTATCATGATCCATTTCCTGCTTTAGTGTGCAGTTCATCCACACAAACCTCTCACCTGTCACAGCCATGATGATCTAAAGCACATAAATGATGCACATTCAAAGTGATTTAAAATTTGGGCCCACCTTTTTTTGGGCAGGTAAAAGTGTTTTCTATGAATCTTTAGATAAAGGACCAACAGCAGCAGGTCACCAACATTGCTCATTTCTTCTGTAAGAACATTTGGTGGTCATGCAGATGAAATCAAAAAGCTGTGACCTTACATGTCATTCACCTCACACATATGCAGGTTTTGTTCTTACGACTGAACTATAGCGATGTGGAATAATAGGTATCTTCAAAACTACAAATGACAACCACAAGTGCTTTAAGGAGGGACAGCAATCACTGCTATCAATCAGAAGAAAAGTTTCTCCTACATTGTCTTTTTTCTTTAAAGGTAATAGAATGTGTCTCCTAACCTGCCGAATACATCTACAGACACAACGTCCTTGCTATAGAACTCGAAAGCTATATATGTTCACACGACTCTATGCAATGTGCGGTCAAGCCACCACTTCTAATGAAAAGTCTATGTTAATGTGCGTTTTGGGCTTCTGCTTTCAAAACTCTCACATTCACGTGTTGCTACACACATTTTTATGACTGTTTTTGGACTCTAGGTAAAAAACACCCACTGAACACGCATTGAAACTTTAATCTGGTCGAAATCAGGGACTCTCTGATATATGGAGGGAGTCGCTTTTATTCAAAAAAAGTGCCGACCTTTTAAAAATTGACCATGAAGTAAAAATTGATAATTGTAGTTTGTGCCCCAGACGGAATTATGTGAACAAACCTTTATATATCAAAATAGAACTGTGAAAGAAAAAGCCTGGAGCAAGAGGCACGAGATTTACTCCACTTCAGTAATTGGCACCGAACCTCTTCCAACTGTAGGTTGGGAAAGAATGAGAAGCCCCCCCCCCTGCTTGTCCAGTGTGAACATGCACATGTTTAGCGTGATGTTGAATGTGTGTCAAAAAAAAAAGATTTGTCTTTTTTGTTGGCCTTGTATGACCTGCTTGTTTCTTGTGTTTTATCCTAGATACCCCGCTATATTCTTACTCTTCACGAGCTTCTGGCCCACACACCCCATGAACACATAGAGAGGAACAGTCTGGACTATGCCAAATCCAAGCTGGAGGAGCTCTCCAGGTATTTGCCACAATCTAAACAAGTATTGGGTCTCAAATATCATAGTTTTGCATCATACACAAGACTTGCATCAGACCATTCATGTTGGTATTGAAAAACCAGACACCAAGATATTTACGAATGGTATTCTTTCCTAGAATAATGCACGATGAGGTAAGCGAGACAGGAGAACATCAGGAAGAACTTGGCCATAGAGCGCATGATCATAGAGGGTTGTGAAGTCCTCCTTGATACCAGCCAGACGTTCGTAAGACAAGGTAACTCTCACCTGTAAGTGTTGAACTCTAGATGACAAAAAAAGAGGATTTCCTGTCCCCTCCACACAACATCTCCGACAGCCTGATCTCACAGACTGCCATGAAAATGAAAGTTGACGGTCTTTGAGGAAGAGCACACATTGCTCAAAGGATAAGTCTTTAATTTCCAAATGCAATAAGGCTGTTCTGAGCCAAGCTGATGATGAATCTGGAACTGTAAATGTCAGATGTCCCCAGCAGGGCTTGATGGGTTAGACGAGAGTAAACGGAGTTGGTAGTTTATGTAATCCTGGTTATTTTGCGTGACTATGCATGTTCTGTACATGTTTGTTGAAGCTATTTACTGACCCCTTTCTTAAACTTCACCTGTTTTCCGTTTGTCTCTGTTTTCTTTGATTTGTACTTGTCCACATTACCTGCTTGCAGGGTCTCTGATCCAGGTGCCAATGAGCGAGAAAGGCAAAATTACCCGAGGGCGACTGGGCTCTCTGTCTCTAAAGAAGGAGGGAGAGAGGCAGTGCTTTCTGTTCTCCAAGCATTTAATCATCTGCACCAGGGGTTCTGGAGGAAAGCTTCATCTCACCAAGGTAGGCTGTAGTTGCTGAGCGAGTAGTGCAGCTGCGCCGCAATCGCCTAAGTCAAACTGAGAACATTTCCAAACAGCAGAACACATCTTTAAAGGTAGAAGATGCAACCTGGAAAATACTTTGATGAATAAATTGTTTTAGTTATGCATGACATACACACGTGCACCCAAAATGACAAAAATATGTTTTAAAATTGTATCTAAAATTTACCCTGTAGAAGAGTTTTTGCACAAAATATTCAAGTTTCATTCTAATTCATATAATTTTTGTTCATTATGATGCCTCTTTTTTAGCTATAAACGCAAAAAGGTCTTCTGCTCTGACATTCAGAATTTGGTTGGTATCACTTAACATTTTTATGAATCCCACTTTTTCTTTTTTTTCTTTTCTCTTTGTTAATTTTCATTTTAAGTTTATTTGTATGAATAAAACACAAAATTTTAAAAATAAAAAAAATACATTAAAAAAACCTATATACGTCTCTACAAATAAAATGATGTTAACCACATCCCATAAAGAAACACAACGCATAATTATACACACAGTATCTAACAACAAATGATAAACGGAAATGGATAAAGAAAGGAGGCAAAAACATAAATAAAAAAACAGAACAAAAAGAGTCAGATCTTAACTGAGTTTCTGTCTTCCATTCATTTGTTTGCTCGTTCATGCATTATTGTGTTATGGAACATGTCTGCAATCATATGCATACATTTTTCTTTTAAAATATTCATTTGGTTTGTCATTAGACAACCTTAAACTTAAAAATCAAAATATTCTTCTACTTCACTCCATCTCTTGTTAAAAACATCTACCTTCATTTAAAGGGAGGTGGTCAGTTTTTCTGTTACGTAAACTTGTTTTAGTTTATTTTTCCATTCTTTTACTGTTGGTACTTTGATATTTTTCCGTTTATCATGATAATGTTTCTTGCAATTACTAATAAAATACAAAGCACATTTCTTTGTTGTAGAAAAACAGTGTACCTCATTTACCCTCTTTTAGAGCTTCTGATTATTTCAAGTCTCTTAAACATATAAAGTAGAAAATAGCAATAATTTATGCTTGTAAAACTATTTGCAAGTATGGCAAAACTATTTTTATTTTAAGTTGTCCCTTGCTTTGAGTCTGCCAATTTTTTTTTCACTCTGCCATTTTTGTTGTGGTACGCTTATTTCTGATTAATATTTTACCCTGATTTGGTTTGTATACGAATAAACAAATAAAGTAAAAAAAATTTAAAAAGGAATATGAAAAAATAGAAATACTGTGATTCCGGCAGGAGCAGTGCACATTTTAATTATTAGTAATAGAAACGCAAAGAATATCCTCAAACTGTTACAATCACAAAACCATCTGAGTTGCACCTGTCTCCAACTCTTTATGTTTTTAGTTGTGTAAATGCATTGCAGTGTTGATGAGTATGTTATAAAGAAAGTAACTGTATCATGTATTTCCAGAATGGAGTTGTCTCTCTGATAGACTGCACTCTTATGGAAGAGCCTGAGGGAACTGATGATGAGTGTGAGTGTTTAACTTATAATGTTGCTTGGAGCACAATGTGCTTTCAAGTGTGATGCCTTATACCCTGTTATACTTTTATCATAGTCGATAAAAAACCAGACTCCATACTGTTTGGATCTCCTAAACATTTGTTTCTCCAAGAGGAAGGGGGCACAGCATGCAAAAAAAGATTGGATAAAAAATAGCTTCAAGGAAAATCTGGAGGATTTGTCAGGGGTTTAAAATGAGATTATAGAAAATACGTACATTTACTGTCTCCTTTTTCATATCAGAGTTGATTTATCAAATAGATGATTAAGAAAATTGAACTATTCATGGGTTTGGGGCAAAAGTGAGCTCTTCTTCAAACATTCCCAATAAAAAAATGTTTCTTTCATGTATGATTTAATCTAAGATTAATGTTCCAACCATTGACCTTGCTCCTAGATTTGTTGGCTGTATGCTTTTAAAGTGGCCAAGAAAGTAATAAAAGCCTTAGCTTTTGCTTTGAGGAGACAATATTAATAGATAAGGAAATTATTTTGCACCTAATTTGTTTTTCACCCAAAGGTAATCCAGCAAATCATTTTCAAAAAATAAAATTGTTCCTGTATTTGCTCTGTTTGATTAAGTCTTTAAAAAAAGGGGGGGAATAACAGATTGTCTTTGTGTTCACCTCAAAGCCAAATCAGACAAAAGTGGCCAGGACATGGAGCACCTGGACTTCAAGATTGTTGTGGAACCAAAAGACAGCCAATCATTCACAGTCATCCTGGTGGCTTCCTCCAGGCAGGAGAAGTCTGCATGGACCAGTGACATCAGCCAGGCATGTCAACATGCATAACAATCTCCAGCGGAGAGACAAGATCTGAGGATGTCGGCCAAACTCACTAACATTTCCTCTGTCTTATCTGTTTACTTCACTGTCCGTGTCCTGCAGTGCATAGATAACATTCGTTGCAACGGCCTGATGATGAATGCCTTTGAAGACAACTCCAAAGTCACGGTGCCACAGATGATCAAGTAAGCCACATTTTGTTTGCATGTATTGCTGTGCAACTTGTCTCTTTTTTTCTTAGGGCCAGGGTTACCACACCCAATTGCCAATTTTCAGAAAATCAAAGACAAATCAAAACCAGCCAAACTTAACATCTCTAACCACAACAAAGATGGAGAAGGGAAAGGAGTTTTCCACAATGGCTATATATATGTATAGTAAAAGAAAAGCAATAATTTAGGCAACACATACTATTGTGTGGATTTTAAAAATGCTGTTCCACCCTGGCTTTTGATAACTAGAACACATGGTCTTTGCATCTGGTGGTGCTTAAACTAGCAGAGACACATAATTGACATTTAATTTTTTAGAGACCATGAGGGAAAATGTGCTTTTTCTTTTATTTCAATTAATAAGGTTAAGTGAGAGGACACAGCAGGGTGATAGAATAATCAAGTCTCAACATTTTTCCTTTTAATCGCAACTATTTTATTATTTTTCTCTGAACATTCTCCAAAACCTATAAACTGTGATAAATTGCTCATCAGCTTAGATCAATCTACACAAAGTTCCTTTTTTCAGTCTGAAAACATTTTTTGAGATTTTTATTCAGTTGTTTTTAACTATAGTTTGTGCACTGATTTCCGTAAAAACAGGTCAGACTCAAGTCTGTACTGCGATGATGTGGATATCCGCTTCAGCAAGATGATGAACTCCTGTAAAGTGCTGCAGATCCGTTACGCCAGCGTTGAACGCCTGCTGGAGAGACTGACTGATCTGCGTTTCCTTTCCATCGACTTCCTCAACACCTTCCTGCACTCGTACCGCGTTTTCACCACCGCCGATGTCGTGCTAGATAAGCTCATCACTATCTACAAAAAACCCATCAGTGCCATTCCTGCTCGGTGAGTCTCATTTCATTTGGCAAGTGTTGACGCTTTTGAGGATGGTGATAATGCCCCACATTGGGCGAACAAATCCCACCAGAGGTTTGTGGAATCGCTGTGGTTTGAGGCTTCAATCTAAGACAGAATTTTAGGATAAGGAACTTTAATATGCTCAATATCTTTAACCACAGGAATAGTGTATTTTTACATTTAAAAGTTGTTGTTTTTTTATTTTGTATTTAAGAAAAGGTCCAAGAACACACAGTTGTGACATACAGAGAGACAAAACACAACGTATACAAAAAAATCCAAAATTGATGGATTCAAATGACATGACCTAGTTCAAAAATTAACCCGTAGGAACTAGGACCCATTTTACCTTGAATAAAATGTCACAGCAAGAAGGCCCCCAGTTCAAGTTCCGGCTGAGGGACCTGAAACAACAACAATAGGGGACCTTTCCTCTGTGGAGTTTGCATGTTTTTGTGGGTTTTCTCCGGGGACGGAATTGGTCTTCCTTCATCTAAAAACATGCTTCATAATTAATTGGTTACTCTAAATTGTCCATAGGTGTGAGTGTGCATGGGTGCATGAGTGTGGCCCTATGACAGACTGGAGACCCGTCCAAGATGTCCTCTGCCCACGAGTGGCCGGGATAGGCTCCAGCAGCCCTGTGACCACAAAAGGGACTAAACGGATTTAGAAGATGAATGAATGTGAAATGTATCACAGACCAAGTAGACCACCAAATACATGTTTGATGTTTTTCTGTTACACTGATGTTACCATGGTTCTTAAGGGGTTTGATAAAAAGTAAATTTTTGAAAAACCCTACAAATCTTAGTATTTCACAGCATGAAACATAGTTGGCCTATGCAATGATTTTCTATAGAACTACTGTAGAAGTTCAAGTTTTAAATCTGCTCGCATTTATCAACAGATCAGGTCCATGGCTGCTGTCCTCAGTCTGATTTTCCTAAAAGGCGTTTGTTTGCTCTTAAAATCCCCCTTTGATTATCTTTGATCTATTTACAAAGTGTTCCCAGTGGTCTTTTAATAAGGATTATCCATTTTTAGCCAAAATCTAAAAACCTGTGTCGTTTTCGAGGACGTAGTTTCTGTGGAGTGGCGGAAGTTCATTAATGTTTCATGTCTGAATTGTGGGCAAGACTGATGGCGCAGAATTAACATGCCAACATTTCCCATCATCCCTTTGTTAACACTCTTGCCCCTCACACATCCAACCTAAAATTACCAGTGCAACTAAAATGGTGAGCAATGTTGGAGCTATCCAGCCATACAATTTTAGAGCCAGATGTCATCTTGGATGAGGAAAACAAAGACGTATATTGATATATTTGTCTGCAAGCAGATACGAAGGAATGGGAACCTGTGGCTTGCTGTAGTAGGTTCTACATCACACCTAAAATTTCAATTTAAAACATTTAAAAGATGAACTCTTTTTACATCCTTGTTAAGTCATGAAGTCAGAGAGCAGTGAACAGACTCTTCAGAACTAAACTGATTTGTAAACTGTTGGAAATCAAAGCAATGCCTGTTTACAGCCCTTTAAAACCACTTGGTTACACTCAGCATGTGCGGCTAAGATCATTATATACTTGCAACTTGTAGATATTTTACAATGATTTAATAGAAAGATCCTTCCACCACAGACCCGTGAGTGACATGATGGCTAAAGCACAACTTTACTTGAAGTTTTTGTGTGTTTCATGAACTGTAAAGAAACATTAGATGAGGCAATCCTTCAGCATCAGAGTGTGCATTTTTGTGCAGATTGAAGTCACAGCAGATATTTGATCCAGTCCCTCCTGTTTGGCTGGGAGTGTCTCTCCACTATCTGTCGCTCTATGGCAACCAACCTCGGTGCTGCAGAACCCCACCCTCCCCTCCCGTCTTTTCTCCTTGTCTGCAAAGATCCATAGCGTGAAATATTGACAGAATGCTGCTTTGGGAGCTTACTCTGTTCTTAGCATTCCTAGAGCGAGGAGGACGCGACTATGGGATTTAAATCTGGGAGAGCTCTGCATGTCCGCACCCTGCTCTCCATGTCACTGTAAGACACCTACACTTGGCTGCTTGTGTCAGCAGCAGCCGTGCGCACTTTCACTCGCTGTGCTATTTATGGGAACCCGTGAGGTCGGCATGAGGCTGGTGGGGAGTGGTGGAGGTTTATTAAAATGCTGCAGTCTGCATCTTGCCTTTAAAATGTTGAGAGAAAGCTCAAAAAGATTTGTGATTGCTGACTTGTTTACTAGGTGGGTGTGTTTGTTTTTTAGCTGGGCTCTTATTAATTTTTGCAAATATTCTAACTTAAAAACACACACACACAATCCTCTAACAGGGGTCACTAACCTAGCGCAGTGTTTTTCAACCTTTTTTGAGCCACGGCACACTTAAACCCTCACAAAAATCCCGCGGCACATCAGCATCCAAAAATTTTAAAAAAGGAGAAACTCTACAGTCTGTATTGATCTACAGCCCCTCCACAATCTCACGTGCATTTTTGTGATAATTGTGGCAGAAAAAGCTGGAAGTTGCAGCTGTTTTTTCTAATAAAAGTTCAGTTAAAAGATTTAAAAACTGTTTGATGTGTGTTTGTTGTGGTTTTGAGACGTTTAACAAGGAAGACTCATTGTGCGCTGAGACGCTGTCACTTTAACCCAATGCATCATGGGAGATGTAGTGCAAACAGCGGACAGTGGGAACGCAGACAGATTCGCGAGCTTCATTGTTTTGTTCACTTTTTCCACGGTCTGATACCGGATCCCGTGGAAAGCTACACCACTAAAGACGAGCTTTAGCTGGTATTTTTTTGGAACTGAGCGACTTTATGAGCAGAATCGGAAAAAGGAAGTGAAGACTTTAACCACTTCTGATTGGTCAGACTGATGATGTATGATTAAGCCTCCCAGAATGATTGGTGGAGACAGTTAAAGGGGCAGGACTTTTCCGAAAACAGCTGAAGCTGCGGCTAAATCACTGTACCGTCATTGTTGTCATAGTGTCTATAATAGAATAAAATAAACACAAAGAAAAAAGTATTTTATAATCTTTCATATTCCTAACTACTCAGTGTTTTATCAGGGCCTGTTTGGATGAAAAAAGAGCTGATAATCTGGAGAAGGGTACAGTAAATGTTTTTAGATCAGTGAAAGAGGGTAATTTCTGACGGCACACCTGACCATCTCCCACGGCTGGTGTGCCGCGGCACACTGGTTGAAAAACACTGACCTAGCAGACCGCTGTCCGGATCCGGACCCAGACCCTGGGTCATGCGAACTCGGATCCGAACTTGACGCAAAACTAATACGATGGGCACCTCATTGCAACCAACACATTCTCACTCCCAACTTGTCTTACCTGGCGCGGAGGGCCCCCTCAGTGTCACTTTTTCCTGTTATGGGTGTCCATAATTCAACGTGCTGCCTGTTCCCATTAAATCAAATATATTTAATGGGAAATATATATATATATATAGCTGCTGTTTACAGACAAAACAGGAGTTTTCTTAGACGTATAGATTTATGGAGATAGTTGTTTCCATGTACCAAGGCGCCCTGCATAATATGCGGTGACTGACTCGAATATTTCTTTTTTTGTTTTTTGTTTTTTTTTCTGACTCAAATATTTCACATAAATACAATAATAAAGATGCAGACGATGGATTTACGTTTATATTATATTTAGAATATACCAGTTTTCAGATGGTTTTCTTTTTATTTAGATTTATTTATCCGCCAGATCTTTAAAGTTGGACGCTGCTGAAGTTGGCATCCGGTTGTTAGCCTTCACTTTGACATTAAAGGAAAATCTTTATCACAAAGTGTAAGTTTAAACCAGCTGCAAATATTTGACAGAGAATGAAGATTTAATCAAATAACGTTGCTAACCTGCTGAAGATGTTTCTGAACAGAGGAAACTTGTAAAAGGGACATTTCGGAGTTTTCCTTACAAAAAGGCTGAATCAAGCAGGAATTTTACAGTTTTGAAATGCAACCCTGATAGACTGAAAGGCTTCAATCATTGTTTAAATTAAACAGGTGTTTAATTTGTGTAAAAAGCTTATGAGGACTAGTGGATCCGCCTTTCATCTAGTTTTGTTGGTGATGTCGGCAGTTCCTGTTGTGTGTGTGTGTGCGTGCGTGTGTGTGACAATGTGTTTTGTTACCTTAAATACTGTCAAAAAGTTTTAAATTATACTGATTTAATTTGAAGCGAGAGTTGGATATTAATTACATGCAGACGTGCCACCAATCCTCGGCTACTTAAAAATATATTATGCTGAACGTATAGACATTTTTTCCTAGACCTTAACTTTAAGAAATGTTTTTTAACTGGACCTCATAAATTTTAGTTGAAGACCCCTGCTCTATGATCTAACAGTGTTCGTCTGTTCACCCATTCAGGTCCCTGGAGTTATTCTTTGCCAGCAACCAAAACAGTAAACTCTTGTATGGAGAGCCACCTGGCTCTCCCAGGGCTAGCAGAAAGTTCTCCTCCCCTCCACCTCTTGCTATCGCCAAGAACTCATCTCCAAATCGCCGCCGCAAGCTCTCTCTAAACATTCCCATCATCACCGGGGGCAAAGCTCTTGACCTGGCTGCCCTTAGCTGCTCCTCGAATGGCTATGCAAGCATGTATTCCACTATGTCCCCATTCAGCAAAACCACACTGGACATCAACAAACTTTATGTGTCCAGCCCTATTGCAAGCAAAATCCCAGACGAGGGGGAGGACAAGAAAGAAAAGGTGGAGGACACTTCTGTCTGCAAGCAAGGTAGCCTGGCAGCAGTCATTCCGAGGAAAATACTGTTGAATTTGGTGCAACAAGCATGTGGATGACCATATTGTTCTCCATCTTTTTTGTCTCAGATCTTTCTGTTCGAGAAGAAAGTGATAATGATCAAAACCAGAGTGATGACGGTGATGCAGAGGCGTCTCCCACCAAGTCTCCCACCACACCAAAAAACATCAAATGCAAAAACTCCTCTGGTACGTTTAATAAACAGTAGCATTTCCACACAAAGCCTTGATAACCCATTTCCCACCTCTGAGATGTACTTCAATATAAGTACTGTGATTGTAGTTGGGGATATTACAGTTTATTTAAGTGGTAGACTGTTGTCCTTTAAAGGAGAAAAAAACTCTCATTTAGCCAAAGGCAGCAATGGGTTTTTTTTTAGGAAAGGAGAAAAAATTAGAAATATGAACAGCATATGACTTGTATGTTTTAATAATGTGGGAAAAACCAAGGCTTGGCTTCAGTAGGTGTTTGGGAAACTTGTGTCATAGCAACAACATCAAGAACGTGTTTTCCCTGCTGCCCACAGTAATCTTTTCTGTAGCCAAGTTAATCTCGGCGCTCTGAATCTTGCAACAAAATTGCGTGATAAATGCACGGCCTGCTCAGAAAAATGATAATTTTTTGGTACTGTCAGAGGTGGAATCCTATGTGGTTATGATCCTCCTGCGCTCAGAGGATTCAAAAATAGCAGAGTGTAGAGAATCTGTTGATTCCTCTGTTGTGCTGGTGTTTGGTGGCTATATTTAGCTGCAACCATCTTGAATATCAAAACCTCATGGAGAGGAAACTGGGTGAAAATCTTGAGTTGGTCTCTAGTGCCCCCTCGTGGAGATTTGTGCAGTCAAAATTTTTCTAAATCTTTCACAATTTGGAAGTTTTTGGCTGTTGGACTTTTTTTTTTTTTAAGTCAAAATGATAAATATAGTTAAGTAGCACTGAAGTCCATCAAACTAAACCAATTAAGCTTTGTGTTTTTGTTTTTTTTTTGGCTTTCTGTGTAGAATTTTCCCTGTTTTCCTACAACAATGGCATGGTCATGCCATCATGTAGAGAGCTCGACAACAATCGCAGTGCTCTGTCTGCCGCCTCTGCCTTTGCTATCGCCACTGCTGGAGCCAATGAAGGGACACCTACCAAGGAAAAGTACAGGCGGATGTCTCTCGCCAGCACAGGCACAAAACCGCCTTTTTTTTCCTCATCAAATTTTGATTTCTGGAGTTTTTGAGCTCTGTTTTCCATTTTCCTGCCTGATTTTTGCTTTTGTTTTTGTCTTTAGGTTTTCCAACAGATCAGAGAAATGGTGACAAAGAGTTTGTGATTAGACGGGCGGCGACCAACAGAGTCCTAAATGTGCTGAGACACTGGGTGTCCAAACATGCTCAGGTAACTGAGCAATGATATGAATATTGACCTATCAAGACATAAACATAAGACATTTTTACAACTACAATATTCAGATCACCTAACACCTGCCATCATATTACAACATCGTAACACATTGCTCCTGGTGGTCATAGGTTGGTGCCAGTGTTAGGCAGGGGAGCCGCCATCAGTGTGTGAATGTGTGTGTGCATGGGTGACTGTGACTGTAAAGTGCTTTGAGCCTTCCAAGAAGGTATACACCATTTAACTTTTATAAAACGGTTACAATTCATGGGTGGGTGCTCCCACATCAACAGGAGGCAATTGAAGCGACTCAGGCATGTCTTTTGGAAGCCCCCTGGACTCCTCCCTGAGAAGGTATTTCAGGTCTGTCATCTCAGGAGGTGTAAGAGGGACCTGGCTGCAGATAAGATGACGCCTGATATCATTGGCTGGAAGCAGAATTTACACAATTTACCTTTACCCTAATCCTGTCCCCAGAAGTGTTCAGAGTTGTAGAAAAAAAGTTTAAACTTAAAATGAGAAAATCATACAGTAAGCTACAGGGTCACCAGTTAAAATCAAAAATTTTAAGCAATGTGGGGGAACATCCGGTTCCGGTCAAGGACTTCCAGTTCTGGACATTGATGTCTGCAGCCAGATCATGTCGGGAGGAGGTCCTGGGAATGACCCAGGATACACTGGAGGGACTGTGTCACTGAGAGCACATCAGGCTGCTGCTCCCCTGACCTGGCTCCAGATATTTGGAAGAGAATGAATGGACAAAAGCATCACAACTTCAAACTCAAAACTTAATTTCACTCAACCCCGTTGGCTCAAAGTTTCCAACACACTGTCTGATTACACACAATAACAATCCATAATAGCACACAATCACATATTGCATGTCGCATTTAAATCTTGTCATCACACACAACAACATAAACAAGACAGCCAATGACATCATCTCATGCAAACTGTAGTCCAATATTATTACACAACAATTATCCCACAAAACTGACATGAAATTAATCCTGCACAATAAAAAAAACAAATCATCACACACACAACCAAAAATTAATATTCTGCAGATGATAAAAAAACAACAACTATTATTAGGGAAGTTTCATAAAACATGATGGAGTCAGTGTTAAGCTTCCTGGATGTGTTTGGTTTGTGTCACTTCAGGACTTTGAAAGCAACAGTGAGCTGAAAACAAAAGTGATTGCTTTCCTTGAAGAAGTGATGCATGACCCTGAACTGTTAACGCAGGAGAGGAAAGCAGCAGCCAACATCATCAGGTATGGTTTTATGCCAATCGGCTGTCAGACTAAAATGTGTCCCTCCATAATAAATAAGAATCTTTTTTTATTACTTTTAGAGCTTATTTGTATGGGACTAAAGGTTTGATATGACATAAAATGTAGAAAATATTAAACCAATCCATGTTTGTGGAAATATTATGGTAGGTCTAAGATAAGAATAGCAATATTATTACTATTTTTAGGAAAATAATGTGAGAAAAAGTGTATTTGGTTCTTTTTTAAAGCAATTTTTTTTAAATGCATTTGGTTGTGCCTGGTTGTGAGGTGTTTCTTGTTGTGTTTTCATTTCCATGATTTTTCAATTAGAAATCAATAATTAAATTCTGAAGTTCATCTCGTTTGGTAATCTCAACAATCTAGATTTTATTTTTATTTTTGTCAGGACTTTAACTCAGGAAGATCATGGTGACAATCAGATCACCACAGAGGATGTGACACAACTGGTAAGTGAGGTTTGACTTGCATTTTGTATTGTGTACTATTGTTCAGTGCATAATAGAATATGATCTAAAAAGGTGTGTAGTGTAATGATTTTCTAATTTGCGGAATTATAAGATAAGATAGTTACATTTTCATCCCTTATTAAAGCAGTGCTGGAGACTCATTTGATCTAAGACTCTGAAACAACTCTAAATACAAATAACGAAAACTGTATTTACAGTTGCAGTTTTACTTGGTACAAAATAATCACATGAAAGACCCACTCCAATTATCTTTTGATCTTTTTTGTAGTTCTTAGCCAAAATAAAAAAAAACTGTTGTTTTTTTGCAAATAGTTTTTGCAGACCGGCAGTAGTTCATTAGAAATTTACCTCTAAGTTGTGGAGGGGACCAATGGCACGCAGCAACCCCGCCCCCTTCGCCTACCACTACCTGTGCTGTAAAACTTTTAACTTGATTACTATTTGATATTGTACAGTCTGGGCTGTTATTACATATACAAAAAACAGGAAGTTTTTGTAAACTTAAAAAATCCTGATCTTATTATTAATAATGACTAATACATGTCATGCTACTTCTGATCCACACAAAATTGGTGTTCTGCCTGATTTTAGATTGACTTCAAATTTTGATCCATTGTAAAAGCGTTCCTGGAGGTCTTTTAATTATGATTACGCAATTTTACGCAAACCAAAAAAACCTGTGGCATTGCCTAGGACATAGTTTCTGCAAAGCTGCAGTAGTTGATCAAAAATTGTGGGAGGTATTGTTGGCGTGGAAGTAAGCCTGAAATCCCATCATCCCTTTGTGTACTCTCTCTCCCACTAGCTTACAGCCCCTCACACCCCCAACCTAACATTACTGGTGCAACAAAAACGGTGATCAATATTGGAGCTATCCAGCCGTACAGTTTTGAGCCAAATGCCAGCTCGGACGAGGAAAACAAAGACGCACATTGACGCAGTCATCTAAGCATTTGCATCAGACTCGAGCAGAGCAGGGAGCTCGCTATTGTAGGTTTAAAGTAACACCTACAAGCTATTGCCAATTGGCTATTTCTCTTCATCTCCTGATTCACAATGCTTTGAATAAAGACATGTTCTTAATCTTGTTCCTTAATCTTAGTTGTCTTTATTTATGTCCGCCATCATTTGAAAAATATCTCAATAACATGTTAAAAACACCTAGAAGATCAATTTGATCAGAGTGGGTCTATAATGACTTTAAATGGTTTTGTGTCTCTCAGGTTGGAGGGGGTAAAGCTGAACCCTTTGAGAGCCACTCTGCACTGGAGATTGCAGAGCAGCTAACTTTGTTAGACCACCTGGTGTTTAAAGTCATCCCATATGAGTGAGTCATCTAACAGTTTAACTAAACTAACTAATGGTCAAGAAGAGAAACTTACTATTTTCTGATTAGGGAGTTCTTTGGTCAAGGCTGGATGAAGAATGACAAAAACGAGAAGACGCCTTACATCATGAGAACGACAAAGCACTTCAATGATGTATGTCATGTCCACCATTAAAGGATGGAATAAGGCAAATTCTTCATATTCCAGGAATTTCTTTATTCTAAGCCATGTTTTCATTTTCTCGCCTTGCTAGATAAGTAACCTGATAGCAACAGAGATCCTGCGGTGTGAAGACGTCATCACTCGAGTGTCAGTCATCGAGAAATGGGTGGCTGTGGCTGACATCTGTCGATGTTTGCATAACTACAACGCTGTGCTTGAGATCACCTCCTCTCTCAACCGCAGCTCTGTTTTCCGCCTCAAGAAAACTTGGCTTAAAGTTTCCAAGCAGGTGAGTGTTTTTCTGGCTCGAGTTCTTGCTGTTTGTTTTGTGTCCTGTGCACAGTGTTTGAATTAAAGCCTGCTCATGGCTTTTTCTAGACAAAAGCCTTAATTGACAAGCTGCAGAAGCTGGTATCATCAGACGGGAGGTTCAAAAACCTGAGAGAAGCTTTGAAGAAGTGAGTCAATTAAAAAACAAAGTTGTGAAAATGGAAAACAAAACATATTGATGATTTTTGTTATTTATTTTTCCCTTCACCAGTTGTGATCCTCCCTGCGTACCCTATCTGGGAATGTACCTAACAGATCTGGCTTTCATTGAAGAGGGAACACCAAATTACACTGAAGACAACCTGGTCAACTTCTCAAAGATGAGAATGGTGAGATCACTAGTGACTGACAATGGTTATTGTATAAAAAAAATCATAACAAGCATTACTTTTGTTTTAGATTTCTCATATCATCAGAGAAATCCGGCAGTTTCAACAAACTGCATACAAGATAGATCTTCAACCAAAGGTAAGTCAGTCCTCGTCTTAAAGATCCACGTTCTTTTGGCTTAATCTTTAGCCACACTGTGATTTAGAAAGAATCACCTTTTTTGGTATTTTTGTTTTCCCCATTTCTTCGTGGTTTACCCCAAGATCTAACAGAAGTTATTAGTAATTATACATTTTCCAAAGAAATAGCAGCTGGATAGCTCAATGGGTTAAGTGCAGAACTGGCACATGATACATCATGGTTCAACTCAGAGGGGGCATGATAAACCTCATCCAGTGTGGCTCCTTGAGCAAGACCCTTCGCGCTACTGCCTAACTACCGTATGCAAGTTGTCCCCAGCTCAGAGAAAATACAAGGTTGTATCAGGACCATCAGTGGAAAATTTCTGCCAAATATTTAAAAGGTGCCAAAATGTGAACAACATTTTCCAAAGAAATACATGTGTTCGTGCAAAACCACCAAGGTCACAGATGCAGGAGGAAAAATTGGTGGAAGTTTTAATCCAACAGGAACCTTACTCAACTCCTAAGGTCAGAACAAATAGTTGAAAGAGGAACTGCAAACCAAAACCTTTAGGAGAGAAAATACAAAAAATAGATTATTATGTAAGGAAAAAAATCAGTCAACACAAGATAGAGCAGAATCAAACTAGGAGGAGCTACAGCAAGTTTACAGAGGATCAGGTCACCCTGTGACATAGTGTGTACTGTTCTTCTTGGTTCACTTTATGGCCCAGCGGTGGACTGACATTTGCAATAGCACAGAAAATGTACAAATTGAAATGGGAAGTGTTGCCTGCACCAATGTGCTGAATTCAAAAACACATAATTCTCTGCACTCCCTGTGCCTGATTTACTGACCGTTTTTGTAGTTTCTGTTAATATTTTATAAAGGTCTTAAGCATCTTAGAGCTTTTCGTAGCGTTTTTGGTTTTTACTTTACTTTACTGGTTATTCCAAATAGTAAGTAAAAAGATGACACAGGTTGGTACATTTTTTCACTGTTTATACCTATCTATAATCCACACTTTCCCATTTATTTTAATATTTGGAAGCCTTTTTAAATCCTTATGCTTTTTATGTGTAAATGAACCTTTGTAAAATGTTTATTTTAGTACCTGCAAGTATCTCAAGTGCAAAACTCACAGCCTAACTGTTGAGAAAGAAATTGAGTACCGGCGATCTCTGTACAGCAACACCGATAAAGCTGTGAAGGCTAAACTAGATCATGGTTTCAATTCAGATTTTGCCAGAAATATGAGTGAGTTAAAACAGTTTAATAGTGTCTAAGTGGCTGATTGGACAAAAGATGGTGAAGTTATAAACAAAAGATTTTGAACTTTCTTTCTGAAAATGTAATTCAAGTGGATTATAATTAAATACCAGTAATAAAAAATGTCCCATATTTTTGTTTGGCTATATAGTTAAAAACTACTTAAATTTGGCCCTTTTTTTAAAAGGATTTTTTTTTCATGTTTTATTGTTAATTTTTATTCTTTCTTGTTTTATCTTATTAATTAATCAACACTGAAGAATTCAAAACAGGAAAGTAATCCAACACATGAATGATTTTGACAAAAGTAGAAGTGCTATTTTCAGTCCACATTTATTCAAATTAGTGTGTGTGTGTGTTTGGGAAGGGTTTTTAAAGCTGTGTGCTGTACTGGACAGCTAAGGGTCATCTCACTCCTAGCTGTGTTATGTTGCAGAGTAAATGTATTAAGAACAGCAGATTTTTAGTCTTTTGAAGTAAGCTTACACTTTTTTGTTGTTTGTTGCTGTTAATGATCAGTTAAAAGTCACGTTGGTCAAGCTCATTTATTTTAAAACACCTAAAATGCTTGCATGCATGAAATTCTTAAACCTTTTCTTTACTTCTGCCGTGCTTCAGGTAGCCCAGTATCTCCTGGACAAGAGTTCTGCTCTGGATGAAGAAAGCATGTACAAAGCCTCACTCAGAATTGAGCCTAAAGTGCCCAACTAAGGGGAAAGGTTGTTCTTCAGTTAATTATGTTAATAGTACACATACGTTAACAAACACGCTAAGATTTGTATAGATGTACATGATTAGGATAGCCACACTTCTGTACAGTAGGTGTTTGAAATAGTTTCACACATATAAGTTAGTGTTTTTTTATTGTTGCCATGACACTACCTGTTAAAATAACTTTTTTCTAGTAATTCACGAATAATAATAGAGGTCACTCTAGTTGCATGCAACTGTGTCCTTCTTAGTGACCAATGACATTATTTTCATTGATGATGTGAGACTGTGTATAATTTGCACTTTCTGAGCACCTGTGATGCTGGCCATTGTTCTCTTGGCTTGAGTTTAATGGATCACTGAAGTTCTCTGCAAACAATGTAGCACTGTATAAAGGAACAGCATCAAATCAGGTAAAAGAGCACAGAGGAAATAAGCTAACTGTAACTCCAGAGAGAGAACATTGATCAGTGGAAATGACAGCAACCTTTCCAAAGCATATATGTCTTTGTGTTTCCCAGACCAAAATAAAAAGTATTTGTTCTTTTCTCTTCTGATCACTACTCTAAAAAAACAATTTCAGTGTTTTAATACTTTAAAAACTTATAGTTGTAGAGTTACCTGAAAGAGCAACCAGGATAAAGAGAGCCAGAAGCAAAGAAGTGTTTTGTGTTGCAGTTTATTAAAAAAAAAAAAAAAAACGTTTCACCCGTTTCACTAAGTATACTAAGGTCAAAGTGTCTGAAATTTGTCCTTTAGATTTGATTTGTTTGCTAATGGACCATTTGGAATTACCACCCAAGTCAACCCTTTGATGCCAATATTTGGCATAACTCCACTGAACATTCAAACCTGAAATCTCCAAATCTCAGGGCAGGCACTTTATGGGCCATTGAGCTGGAACTGGGGTTTTTACTTAAATTAGTAGTTTATATTCTTGGTTTTACCCAAAAGGAAATGTCTGCTTTAGCTGTGACAGTGATGCAAACCTTGAAACTTCTGAGGTTAAAATTTGTCAATTAGTTTTAAAACCAATGTATGCTGAATGTAACTGGTGAAAATGTTAAAGTTGATGTTTTCTCACATTCAAAGAATGCCACCATAGTTCCAAGAGTTCCCCTCTTCTTCTGAAGTTTCTTGTCTGTTTATTGAACTCATATTAAAAAAAAGATCTGGCACTAATTGTTGTACCTAAAGGTTTGGGTTCTACTTTGGATTCAAAGGTTGTTGCTCTTCTGTAATTAAAAGACAATCTGTCCTTTTTGCTGTTCCAGTGATTGTGGAACGTGACTGTATACCACTCTGTTATATGCATTGCTGTTAAAAACTATGATAAACTGTATGTGAATGACCTCTGCCTGCAGCATTCAAACACTATTTTTGTAGTAGTATAAAAAGAGAAAAAGACCTGCTCTTTATATGAACATGGGAAAGTATTTTGTACTTTGTTGTTATTCCACGTCACAGAGATGTGCTGTACATTTTGTACACGCACCCTGGCATTTTTCTCAATGTTCTCAGTGTAATCGTTTGGAAAACAAGTTGTATCTCCAGCTTAACAGACATGCTACAAAAGTGTGGTCTTGAAACCATAGAATTAGGGCGCAACTTCAAAGTGTTTTTGCATTTATACTGTAATCCTGTCGATAATCATTTCTGTTAGCAGGAATATAGTAATGTAGTGCTTATTCTGTGAATACTTGTATGTATTTTTACTATGTATGTACAGTACACTTTTGAAACTCATGTGGTAGGCATGCAACACCTTCACAGAATAATACTATATACTTTTACTGTATACACTTATACATGCACATACTCTTATAAAGGTATTTAAACAAATAAACATTTTGCTGTTAGCAATATTCAGCGGTATGAAAATTATCTTTCAACCTTCATGTTTGAACTGCTCAAGAGATACTCCCAGTTTTGTAAAGAAAACAAAAACGTCAAAAGAAGACATGAAGATGAAAACAAGAAGTAATAAAATGATGTTTCCCAATTACCTCTTGCTAATAAATCTATTTTATCTCAGGGGCACTTTGTCTCAAGTTTTTTTGTAGTTTTTTCAGCGGACATCTTAAAATGTTAATTTTATTAATTTGATAAAATCTTAATTTTCTTTATTAAAGTGCATCTAAGAAGCCAACACCACGCAGCAGCCATGGAGTGTAGGTTAAAAAATGATGTTAGAGGTTTTTACAAATGCGAAACTCAGCATTATTTGTGACTTTTGTGGAAGTATGAAGTTGAAAACAACATTAAAATAATAAAACCTTGAAATAGATAATGAACATAATTTACAGGTCAGAACTGGAAGAAACCAATAGGCCCCAGCAACAACCATTTACTTTTTGTCCAGAAGTGGTCTTTGTGGAAAGTTACATTCAGAAAGATAAATGTGAAAACAAAGCCAAGCAACTTAAATATACACATAAATGTAGGTAGTGGCGTGTGGAAAAATTGCAGCAGGTGCCATTTGACTAGTGAGTCAAAATTTGAAATATTTGGCTGTCTAGAAGGCAATTTGTTTAGTGAAGAGTTGGAGAGTGGTACAATGAGTGACTGCAGACTACAGTAAAACATAGTGGAGCTTCCCTGAACACTTGGGTTGGATTTCTGTTAATGGAGTTGGAGATTTGGTCTGTATTTCTGAAGTTTTCAATGTTGAGAAATACAAGCAGAATCTTATCCATCATCCGCATGACAATAACTCCAGATATACCTTACAGCCAAAGCAATTAAGAACTAGCATCAGGGTAAATAACAAGTAATGGAAGTGATGGTCTGGCCCCCCCTACAGAGCCCTGATCTCAACGTCATTGAGGATGTCTGGGATTTTATAAGAGACAGAAGGATGTGAGAAGGTCTACATGCACAGACCACTATGGTTAGGTCACCAAGATGTTTGGGAGGATCTAGCAGCTAAGGTCCTCCCAAACCTGAGTACAAGTACATCTGGAAGATTTGATGTTGCTTTAAAGACAAAGGGTGGTACAGTGGTTGGTGCTCTTGCCTCAAAGCAAGAATGGTCAGGTTCAAATCCCAGGTGGATCCTATCTGCAAGGAGTAAGCTTGCAAGCAAGATTTCTCCCACAAAACCATGTTTCATAAGTTGACCAATGATTGTCAGATAATCCTCCCTAAATGATGTTGGTGATTTTAAACCTTTTTTGTAAAGGTTCACGAACAAGATATCAGGTTACCTTTAAAACACGTCCGTGCGGCTGTTTCTCTCCACCTCCCCTATATTGCCCCTAGGTGTGGTTGTGTGACTGGCAAATCATAGAGGGTGTACTCCACCTTCATCTGACAGTAGCTACAAACATGTCCAAGTGGCTTCATATATTTAAAGATGAAATAAAAAAAATTAATACATTAAATTTTTAAAGCATTCTTGGGTTGCAGCATTCTGACACACCTGTCTAAAACTTTTGCACAGTACTACATATGGTAAGCTTCTTGTCAGTCTGTAAAGCATCATGTACAGTTTTTAGTTATGGTAGACTTGGTCGAACAAAAAATTTCAAGGATAGGGGTACGTTTGAAAAAAAAAAAAGATAAAGATAAAGAACCACTGCCAAAAAAAATTTGAGAGCAGAATTTTAGGCGTTTCTTTGTTTTGTCGAGGATTAGTTTGAATGAACAGTTTTGTTTCATTTCTGGTGGTTAATTTTAAAAATATGTAAACGCTTCCCCCCTCCAACATGGCTCAAATTCATTGTCCCAATTCGTTCCTGTTTCGTACTGTAAAAGTGACGTCACTAAGCTATCAGGTTACCTTTAAAAAACACTTCTCTGAAGCGGACCGAGTTCCGCGCGCCTGTTCCTCTCCACCTACACTTCACGTTTCTCCGCCAAACATGACGGGTTCGTGGCTTCTGTTGGCTCTGCCGCTCGTAACTTCAGCCATGAGTGTTTCCGAACACGGTAAGAACTGTTCGTGTCAGATTTCGCGCTGAGTGCATCAAAGTTTCACTTTCACAATCCTTAGTCTGTTGCTCCCTTTCCCCTCATAGTTAAGAATCGGTACAAATAAAACATGAATTATTTTTAATAATTTGCAGATGAGGTCCAGTTTAAGTTCTGGATGACGCAGGTGGGTGTTTGCTTGTTTTTTTTTTTTGTTTTTTTTTTATAACGTTTTACTAAAACGCAACATGTTCGTAAAATCCTGCTGAATTTTACAGAATTGTTTCATTAAGTTTTTTTTTTTAACTGCGTTTATTAGCTTTTAAATACTAGTTGAAATAAATTGAACCATGAATAAAAATGAAAAGTATTCTGTGCAGCACAACAAGGAGTACAACCTGATGGAATACCACCAGAGACTGCAGATTTTCACTGAGAACAAGAAGTTGATAGACAAACACAACGAAGGAAATCATTCCTTCACAAGTACGAACTCTGGATAATATTATAATATTTTATAATATTTTTTAAAGAACAGTACCAAAAGAATGTCATTTCTTTTCACAGTGGGACTGAATCAGTTTTCAGACATGACATTTACCGAGTTCCGCAAAGCTTTCCTCTGGTCTGAGCCGCAGGTAATACCAGCTGTGCAGGAAGCTGCTGAAAGAAAGAGATATTTGTGACCTGAAGTCAGTGTGCACCTGCTTACTAGTCAAAACGTTTTCTTGCATTGACGGTGCTGTTCCTTCTTTTTTATTTTTTATAGAACTGCTCAGCCACCAGTGGAAACCACCTCAGCAGCAAAGGGCCATACCCAGACTCCATAGACTGGAGAAAGAAGGGAAACTACATAACACCAGTTAAGAATCAGGTGATACGAAACACAACCATCTACATTTTAATGATCTCAAAGGTCTTGTCTTGTGACGTATCATGGAGACAAGGGTTAGAGATAAACCTAAGGAAACTTGGAGACAAAGATCTGTTTTGAACATGGATTTTTACTTTTTTCATACAAAGCCTTTTAATCTAAGTTTATAATACAGTGATTTTTTTTGTTTTGTTTTGTTTTTTACAAGAACAACTTCCGCAAGCAGGTCAGGAACAGGTCTAGCTGGTACTGCTCAGAGTTGGTCTTCACTGCATTAATTATTCCCCATTATTTGTCCCATTGTTTTACCTGTTCTGTTCTACTTGCAATTGCCCTAAAATCGCTGAGTAAACATGACTAAAGTTATGTGTTTAACTGTTATTGACTGTCTATGCAATATTGAATTCTGTGCTTGCAATTTTCCCTTTTACATCTTAAGTCGTGACATTTTACTGACTGAAAATTTGTTCTATAATGATCTTTATGTTTGTTTTTGTTTGCATTTTGTATTAAAGGGAGCTTGTGGTAGCTGTTGGACTTTTTCCACCACTGGTTGTCTGGAATCTGTCACAGCAATCGCCACAGAGAAGCTCATATCATTGGTGACACATTTAATTTTCAAACACCTCAGGCCAAAGTGACCAAAATAGATTCTGACTGCTGTCTTTATACCATTCTTGATCATAAAACAGTCAGAACAACAGCTGGTCGATTGTGCCCAAGATTTCAACAATCATGGATGTAACGGGTAACTTCAACATTTTCCTTCCTCTTTTAAAGGGCCTGTACCATGCAAAATTTTTAACTGCATTATAATGTTAAATCCTTACTATAAACAACCCCAAAGCTGTATTTTGTTCCATTAACACATTTCTGAGTATTCCTCTAAAAACCTGCGCTCTGAGCACCAACCCCTCCCAACCCAAGAACACAAACCGGTTCTCACCCAGGCTAACGCAAACACCTACTTTCTATGCTGAGTTAGCGGTGTTTGGCAAAAACGCTTTCATGTTATATAAACATCCAGCAAAAGCCGGTGCCTCACTGATCGAGTCTTCTTACTTCCAGATTGGAAAAGAACTCAGATCAACTAATATTTCATTTAAATTTGTTCTTTTGTGTCCCAAAGGATATCCTTGTATATTAGTTATGCTGATGACACCCAGTTATATGTGGCTGTGTCTCCTGATGACTTGGGACCCATTGATTACCTTCTGAGTTGCATTTTAGATGTTGAAACGTGGATGGGAGAAAACTTTTTAAAGCTTAATCAAGACAAAGCAGAGATTTTAATTGTTGGTCCTGAAGCTGTGCGAGAAAGGGTCAAATCTTACTTATCAATTTTAAACCTGAATGTGTGCCGTATAGTCAGAAACCTCGTTGTAATTTTAGATGCAGATCTTACCTTTTGAAGCACACACAAACCGGGTTACAAAGACTGCATTTTATCATCATAGAAATATTGCCAGAGTGAGACTTTTTCTCTCCAAAGCCAGTGCTGGTATAGAAGTTTAAATGGAACTGGCCCCACATTTTTATCAGATTTATTTTCAGTTTGTGACCCTCCCAGAGCCCTCAGGTCCGCAGGTGCAGGTTTGCTGGTAGTCCCAAAAGTCAGAACAAAAACCCTAGGCGAGGCCTCATTTCACCACTGTGGGCCTCGCCTGTGGAACATCCTGCCTTAGGAGGTGAGGGCTTCATCCACTCTGGAGATTTTTAAGAAAAAAACTTAAAACGTAACTTTTAGCAAAGCCTTTTTGTAGTTTTTACTTGTCCACATGTTTTCATTTGATTTTATACATTTTATTAACAATTAATTTATTTTGATTGTACTTTTGGGATGTGTATGTGTTGGGTTTAATCAGTTTTTATTTATTTACATTATTTAAGTTATTATTTTTACTATGTTTGCTATTTTAACTACTATTTTCATCTTACTATTATCTGTTTTGTTATGGGAAGCACTTTGAAATGCTTTGTGGCAGGAGAACTGCTATGCAAAACAGTTGAATTTGAATTAAGTCGAATGATCAAATACGTGGATATTGTTTACTATAAAAAGGTTTAAGAACAGCAAGGTATAGGCCCTTTAAAGTTTTCCTAAAACTGTTACTGTTTATCAATCTGAATTTTTCAACCAAATCCTAATTTGTCTTTCAGGGGTCTTCCCAGTCAAGCGTTTGAATACATAATGTACAACAAAGGACTAATGACGGAGCAGGACTACCCCTATACAGCCATGGTATGTCATCAGCCGTCCTGCAGTATGAGGAGAAAGTTTATTCAGTTACTTAAAAAAAGCAACATCTAACTTCACGTTTCACTACATTAGGAAGATAAATGTATGTATAAGCCATCATTGGCGGCTGCTTTTGTGAAAGAAGTAGTGAACGTCACAGCGGTGAGTTGGTTGATTTTAATGTATTAATTTTGTGTCTGAACAACAGTAGTAATAATGCATTATTGCCTCTCTTAGTATGATGAGATGGGGATGGTGGACGCCGTTGGCACTCGCAATCCTGTCAGCTTTGCGTTCGAAGTGACCTCAGACTTCATGAATTACCACCAGGGTGTATACACCAGGTGAGACAAAACCACGTTTGTGCTTGCGGGTCAACATTTTTCAACATTTGTAGATGGACACTTGATTGCTATAAAAGCAACTTAACAACATAACACTTTAGGTTACGAATACAAATGATTGAAAATATTACTAAATATTTATTGACAGTTAAAAAACAAAATCCTACTTCTTTTTTTTTATTTTTAACAGTTAATCTTCTGAAACCAAAAGTCTAAAAAAAATCAACAAATCTTTGAGGACACAGTTACCTAAGCAACCAAGAATAATACATATAACTGGGTTCATTTTAACCGAAAATCCAAACTGTACAGCAGATCACTGCTATTAAAAGCATGTACTGCTTTAAATGTGTTCACACAAACATCATATAAATCAGTTGAAATGGACCTGAGTTTGTTTCCCATATTAGGTTAGTTATCTTAAAATTCAAAATGGTTGGTAGAACTTTATGTCAAACAAAAGGAGCAATTTCCCAAAAACCAGTGCAGCGGACAAAACCTCCAAGAACCAAATGAACAAGAGGAGAAAAATAAAATCTCCTCTTGCGCCAGATCAGAGTGGTGAATAGACTTTCCTGTTGCGAACACATCTTTATTTCAGAGTTTCTTTCTAGTTACATTCCTCTTTGTAATTTGATATTTTATGTTTCATCACACGCCCCAGTTCGGTTGTTAATGATGGGAGTTAAGTTACTTGTTCCTCACCCCACCAGTCATGTCTTCTCTTTCTATCTTTAGCACTGAATGCCACAGCACTGCAGACAAGGTAAACCATGCTGTGCTCGCTGTGGGCTATGGACAAGAGAATGGTACTCCGTACTGGATTGTAAAGAACTCCTGGGGGTCTAAATGGGGCATGGATGGGTAATAGTTCTACTTTAATATTATATGTTAATAAAACTTGAAATCAGTATTAATGATCATTTTCTCTTACAGATACTTTCTCATTGAACGTGGGAAGAACATGTGTGGCCTTTCTGCCTGTGCCTCTTTTCCTGTGGTTTGATTTTTTTCTTTAACTGTAATTTGTAGAATTCCTTTAAAGTTTTTAACAGGTAAAATCATATTTCTGTGTGTTCATTATCTATTAGTATATTATTTTTTTACACAAGAAATTCAGCACTAAAATTTAACTATAATGTTAGTTTTATACTACTTAAGCATAATAAAACAAATGGAAGAGATCAAAGTAAAAAGTGAGTTTGAATAAAAGTAAAGTTACTTTGATTTTGTTTATTTATAGTATATTTCAGAAACTGCATTACATAAAATAGGTGAAATGTTTTCAAATGGGCTGATCACCTCTGAAAAAGTCAAACATAACTTATTCTTTGGGGAAAAAAATGGAAGGATGTTATAAATTGTACAAACTGCACAAAATTGCACAAAGGTCTTTGAAAGGCTGTTCTTAGCATCAACATTTTCATTTATTGTTGATCAAAATGAGACTTGTCAAAAGGATTTTTTACTTCCTAATTGTTTATATGTAACACACTGTAGATTTTAGATTTAAATTTGAACACATTATATTTTTTTCAATAGAAATGTAAACAAAAGCCAAAGTCAAGGGTAAGGATTTCCCCTAAAAATTTCCCTATGATTGAATCTTTGTCTTTTTATGTGGATTAAAAAAACAATGAATGAAACATTTTTTATCATGTGAATAAAATCTTTAGAAAACAATTTTCAATGGTGTTGTTTCTTCTTCTCCTCAGTTTTCTGTATTTTACTCCACATAATCGTATCTACTGGGTAAAAGTTCCATACAGAAGTAGTCATTAATGCTCATATTTACTACACATAGACATTTTCTACATTTTTTACTTAGACCTAAATTGTACTTAAGTAATTTAAAAAGTGTTTTGAATACAAATATAACATTTCAGTTTTTAAATCAATGATTTATTTACTGGGACTGCATTTTACATCATTTTACAACATAAATTCTGTTGTCCCAGTTTCAGACTGTAGATCGCTAAATGTGTAGAATTATTTATTAAAATGTCTAAACATTTCAAGTATTTCAAGCTGCGGTAAGAAGAGGGGAGGCGGGATTGCTCTCTACGTGAGTGAGCGGTGGTGTAACCCCGGACACGTCTGCGTGAAGGAGCGACTCTGCACGCCGCATGTGGAGCTGCTGGCGGTGGGACTCCGGCCTTATTATCTGCCGAGGGAGTTCACATCGGTTGTGGTGGTGAACGTTTATGTTCCTCCATCCGCCGATGCTGAGGCCGCCGCTGACGTCATCACCACCACCGTTTCCCGCCTGCAGACACAACAGCCTAACTCCTTCTGCATCATCGCGGGAGATTTCAACCACGTCAACATGGACAGAACGCTTGGGGACTTCACTCAGTATGTGAACTGTCCCACCCGGGAAAATAAAACACTGGATCTGCTGTATGCAAATACAAAGAATGCATACAGAGTCACAGCCCTCCCTCCCCTCGGCAGGTCTGACCATAACCTGGTTCACCTCATCCCAAACTACGTCCCTATTGCCCTGAGGGAACGCGTCCACAAAAAGGCTGTGAGGAGGTGGACCCCAGAAACGGAGCAGGCCCTGCAGGACTGTCTGGGGTCCACAGACTGGGACGCTCTCTGCACTCCTCATGGGGAGGACATTGACAGCATGACGGACTGCATTACGGAATATATTAAGTTCTGTGAGGAGTCCGTTGTGCCCACTCGAACTGTTCGATGCTTCCCCAACAACAAGCCCTGGATCAGCTGTGACCTGAAGAACCTCCTGAACAGGAAGAAGAGAGCCTTCAGGTCTGGAGACCGAGAGGAGCTGAAGAGGGTGCAACACCAACTGAGAGACCAGCTGAGGAACGGGAGAGATTCCTACAGGAGGAAGCTGGAATCCAAACTCCAGCAGGACAACATGAGGGCAGTGTGGTCTGGAATGAAGAAGATCACAGGATGTGGGGGGAGAAGCAGAACCATCACAGGCAGCAAAGAGAGAGCTGACGAGCTTAACACCTTTTTCAATAGGTTCAGCTCTCTGAATGCCTCAGCCTCCTCCCCCCCATCTCCACCACACCACCCCCCCGCTCCTGCTGCCTCTCAGCCATCTGACCTCCCCCCTCAGAAACCCTCCACACCTCCTCACCTTTCTCCCCCCTCTGCTACACCACATCTACTGGGCCCACAGTCCATCACCCCTCCCCCCAGTCCAACCACCACCCCCCTCCCTCCCTGTTTGACTGTAACAGCCTGCCAGGTGAAGAAACAGCTGGAGAAACTTAACCAGCACAAAGCAGCCGGCCCGGATGGCGTCAGCCCTCGTACCCTGAGGACCTGTGCCCACCAGCTGTCTGCGGTTCTCCAGCATGTCTTCAACCTGAGCCTCAGACTGGAGAAGGTGCCCCTCCTCTGGAAGACCTCCTGTCTGGTCCCTGTACCCAAGAAGACCTCATCATCTCACCCCAGGGACTTCCGTCCAGTTGCCCTCACTTCTCACGTGATGAAGGTGCTGGAGAGGCTGGTGTTGGCCCAAGTGAGACCGTTGGTGAGCTCTTCTCTTGACCCCCTGCAGTTTGCCTACCGGCCGCGCCTGGGGGTGGATGATGCTGTCATCCATCTGCTGCAGCGAGCTCACTCACACCTGGATGGTGGTGGAGGCATGGTGAGAATCACCTTCTTTGATTTCTCCAGTGCCTTTAACACCATCCAGCCTTCTTTACTGGGTGATAAGCTGCGGCTGATGGGTGCCGGTGCGTCCACTGTCTCCTGGATCACTGACTACCTTACAGACAGGCCACAGTTTGTCCGACTGGGCGGAGTCCTGTCTGACGTGGTGCTGAGTGGTGTGGGAGCCCCACAGGGCACTGTGCTCTCTCCCTTTCTGTTCACCTTATACACCTCAGATTTTCAGCACAACTCAGAGTCATGTCACCTACAGAAATTCTCTGATGACTCTGTGGTTGTGGGGTGTATAAGTGGTGGACAGGAGGAGGAGTACAGGAGGCTGGTGGACGGATTTGTAGAGTGGGCTGGAGAGAATCACCTGGTGCTCAACGTGGACAAGACCAGGGAGATGGTGATCGACTTCCGGAGGAAAAGGACAGCCTTACAACCTCTCTGCATCCTTGGCAAGGATGTGGAAGTGGTGGAGGATTATAAATACCTGGGAGTGACTATCGACAGCAGACTGAGCTGGAGGAGCCACAGCACTGCTGTGTACAAGAAGGCCTGCAGCAGACTCTACTTCCTAAGGAAGCTGAGGTCTTTCAACGTGTGCAGCAGGATGCTGGGGATCTTCTACCAGTCTGTGGTGGCCAGCACCTTGTTCTCCTCTGTGGTCTGCTGGGGAAGCAGCATTGCAGTCAGTGACACCAACAGACTGAACAAGCTGATCAGGAAGGCGGGTTCTGTCATTGGCTGCAAACAGGACACATTTGAAACCGTGATGGAGAGGAGGTCACTGAACAGACTCCTTTCAATCATGGACAACCCAGAGCATCCTCTCCACCCCGTTCTGGACAAACAGCGGAGCTCCTTCTCTAGGAGGCTCAGACAGCTCCGCTCCAAAACTGCCCGGTACCAGAAATCATTCATACCAAATGCAATAACCCTGTACAACAACTCACTATGCAAAAGATAACCTTGCACATTTTTTATTATCTATTTATTTAGCTTTTTTCTATTTTGCACATTTCTTTTTGCACATCTTTTTACCTTTGCACTGTTCTGTAAATAGCTTTTAAAATTATAATACCTTGATGTTTGCATTTATGCTACATTTTCTTTGTTTTTGCTTTTATTTTTATAGTCTTTTTTTTCCCCTCTGCTGTCAGTTGCTATGGTGACAAACAAATTTCCCACGTGTGGGATCAATAAAGTATTCTGATTCTGATTCTGATTATTTAGGTCTGATTTTCACCTGACTTGCATCGAATACATTATGAAATCGCCTTCTGAAGTGTTTATCTATTACGATTTCGTGGAACAGCATCTGGGTTCAAATCAGGTCCACAGTCTTGTCAGTGTCTTCTGCCACATGCATTCCTAGAAAAATCTAAAAACACAGAGGCATTTTGAGCCTTTATCGTTTCCGTAGAAGCTGCCTTCTCTTCATTTCAGACTTCATTTCCCAGAATTCCCTTCCCCGCTCAAAGCTGGCCAATAGAGCGCGTGCTTCTTGAATGGGCGCAAAATCTGGTGTTTGGGTAGACTCTTGCCACAGAACCTTTTTGTTTAGTTCACAGCTAAAACCTGTTACCAATCATTATTTTTTTCAGCTAAAGGCTAAACGGAGGAGCGGAAAACCCGCAAACGTTCTCATTTTCTCAAATGTTTGGGAGGACATGTTTGATTGAGCACACAGTGCACACTGCTAGTTAGCTAAGACTCGCTACGTTTGCCAACAATGTCTAGTCTTCCACAAAATAACCTGGAAGAACAGCTAGCGAGGCACAACAACGCAAACCAAAGCAAGCTATCTTTGGCTAAACCAAAAACAGGGTAAGTGAAATGTTACCTTAGTAGGTTCTATCAGCATTTAGTTGCATATCATTTACAAAAGAAAAACCAGAATATCTGCTCAAAAATTTTCGAGCCAGCATCAAGATAATTAACTAAGCAGCGCTAACAACTAACTTCACGACTATGAGGGCATTACAACCCAGTGTTTTGGAAGCTAATAATTGAAGTGTTTCAATATTTTTTAACAAAATAGACACGGCAAAGCCTAAAGTAAAACATATGGTTTGTTTTTCATGAATGAACTTAGAACTGTCCTGAGATTCTTTGGTACCATACTGTATATTTGCCCCCATGAAGGTGCTGATGAGTCCAAAACACCTAAAAGGTAATCTGTCTTTCATTGATGGCATATCTTTTGTCTTTCAGTGCCTTTCTTTTCAAAAAGAAGTCCACATCAGGCACAACCAAAGTGGAATACCCAGCAAAGGTAACCGCCTCAAGTGTTTTGGCAAACAGGAATGTCAATGTCCCGAAAAACAGTTTATTGACTAAATCCTCTGTGACATTTTCAAACAAGCTTGAAAGAACTCAAAAATCCAAAATCAACAGCTTCTTCACAGTTAACTCTAAATGCCAGTCAGACTCCGTCATTCCAGCATGTCAGAATCCCCCAGCTGTGTCTGGTAGTAATGTCGCTATCACGCAAACCAAAACCGACGATCACAGCAACAATGCAACTAATGTGCCAAGTTTTGATCCATCTCAATTTCCACTGGATGACTGGGATGATTTTGATGACTTTGAAACTCCTGTCAAAACTAAAAACGACTCCTTCAGTTCCGGGAGGGTCACAAAGCCATCGTCTCCAGATGAAGAGTTCCCAGAATTCACAGGGAAACAAAGCTCTGATACCTCCCACGTGACACCAGAATTAAGCATCAAGGATGACCAGGCCTGTATGGAGATAAATAAACCAGAACACAGTGTCTCAAACAACAGTACAGTTTCACCTGGACCTGGTATCCTTCAGGAACAGGTACAATTTGAAGTGGAAGACTCGCCTGTTAAAGTAACGAGAAGACGTCCCTTTGAGCACAAGTCTGTCTTAAGTGACAGTGAAGATGATACAAACACAGCGGTTGAAAAGATTGAGACTAAATCGGGTAAGTAGGTATTCTGTCATGCTTTAGCATTGAAAATCACAAGAGGGAGTTTATTAACCAGTTTTTGTGGATAATCTCTTTGCCCTTCAGGTGGTAAGAAGTGGATTGACCCGAAAGTTATTGAACTTCAGGACAACTCTGAGCCTGAAGTTGACTTTGATTGCATTCCTCCTTCACCCGACACTGATGAGACTTCCTATACATCATCTGCACTCCAGACAAGGCAGGTATTTTTTTTTTTTTTTTAGTTCTTCAGGAGTTATGTGGGTTCTGTATGTTTTATTTTTACTTTTAAATCTAATCTACTTTTAAGTCTTAGTTATAGATGACAGAAAGAAAATTTGAGTTGGCATATAATAGTGTCAGCTAAGAAAACTGAAGATGTGAATCTTTGCTTGACAACCAACTGACTCCTAAGTTGCTGTAACATCCTAGTTGGTAACAGCATTTTGTGTCCGTTCCCTTTTTTCCTAAGACTATTTAATTTACTGCCATAACTCTTGTTCTTGCTACTCCTTCTGTCTCAATATACTCTGTATACATGTTTTAATAATGATACATTTTTAAAAAAAAAAGCGCATTTCAGGGCCCTGAGGGACACTTTACAAAAGATTAGTTAAAAAAAACAATTAAAAGCAATAAACTGAGTCAAAAAGGAAGTTATGGTGGAAACAACTAGGAATATGATGGTTTGACCTGGTGGGTTTTGTTTTAAAGGTAGGAAGGCAGTCCGTATTCCTAATGTCAGGCGGAAGGGAGTTCCAGTGTTTGGTGCTGAGGCGGGCAGAGGGAACAGTTAGGTGTAGACAGGATGTTGATCTCAGGGAGCGGGATGGTGTTGCAATGTGGACCAAATTGGAGAGGAGCTAGGTTGTGGATGGCTTTGAAAGTATATTGGAGGAGTTTTGAAGTGGATTCTGGACTGAACCGGGAGCCAGTGTAGCTGCTGAAGTATTGGTGTGGTGTGGTGGGAGAGGGGGGGGTTTTGGTGATGATCTGAGCTGCTGAATGAGGAACTGGTTGACGTTTATGGAGAAGTTTGTGAGGGAGGCCAAAGAGGAGAGAGTTACAGTAGTTGAGCAGTTGGTGATGAGGCTGTGGACTAGGATGGAGGACGTCTGAGGGGAGAGGAAGGAACGGAGACGATTCAGGTTTTTGAGGTGGGAGGATGCCGTCCGGGCGGAATATTAATGTGGGCGAGCAAAGAGAGGGATGTCCAGGATGACACCCAGACTCTTCACATGGGCGGTGGAGGTAACGAATGAGTTGTTTGTGGGGGAGTGTAAAACTGTTGAATTTGGAGAGGACAGATTTGGTGCAGATGAGAAGAACCTCAGTCTTATTACTGTTAAGTTGGAGGAGAACCAGCATTTCAGCTTGGACAGGCAGGTCGTGAGGGAAGAGTGGAGTTGGGTTGATGGGTAGAATTGGGACAGAAAGGTAACTTGAGATGAATTCATAATAAGTTTGAAATGTTTTCTTTTTTTCACAGATCTGAAATGGGTAAAACTCAAAGTAGATTCACTTCTGCTAAATCAAGTTCTGCTCCAACTCTTACTGAATTTTCACATTGTCTTTCCAAAGATTCAACACGTGAGTGTTTTTTTGTTTGTTTTATAACTTCAGGGTTTTTGAAATTGTTTTCTGTGTTCATTTTTTCTGCTGCTTATGGCAGGCGAACAACTCTACAGTATCATGGAGTCCATCTGTGCTCTGGTTGACTCCATCCCAGAGCATGAACTGATCTCTCTGTCTTGTGGGAACGAACTGTTGCTGCGTAGAGCTCACAGGTTTGATCATAAACTTTTTACGGTGTTTTTTAAGTATTCTCAGAAATGTAAAAGTCTTATCTCTCCTGCAGAAAAAGGATTCTTGCTACTGGCGGTGACTTTTCATTCCGGATGCAGCAGCCTGACAGCACAGTTATCTCTGATGCCAGCTTTAAAGAAACCTCCTCTTGCTGTGTTTTGACACCCAGCAGCTCTGCGGTTCTGGACTCCAGGAAGTCTCAGCAGCCCCGTCGACCTTCAGTCATCTCTTTAGATTATGACTCCGATCATTCTGATAGAACTGCCTTTAATCCATTGTCCAGCAAAAGCAGTAGGGCGATCTGTGTGGAAGATGAAAGTATTTGTGACTCTCTATCAACTCCCAGACTTCTAAAACAACCTTGTTTCTCAGAGAGCACAAGTCGGCTCGATGAAGACGATGCACATTTCTTCTCACCCCAAGAAACCAGCATCTGTGGAGCAAAATAAATCTAAAACCCCGACCTGCACAGCTGCAGATAACACTGAAACGGATGACTTTTACTTTGACGATTTTGATATAGATGACTTTGACGAGTCTGATATTCCTGAATACTTTGAGGAAGCCCCAACTTCATCAGTCCCCAGACTAAACTCCAGCACCGCAACTGCTGTGAAGGAAGGAGGCCCGAGCAAATCCTCATGGGATAAGAAACCGTCCAGCTCAGTTTCCACGCCTAAACCTCCCAAGTTGTGTTCACCTGGTAAGCACTGAATTGAAGCCCTCATCAACTTTAGGAGCAGAGATTCTGCCGTTGGTGTTCGATCATAAGCAGCTTTACACAGCAGAAACAAAAAGCTTAGGCACTGATTTAGAAAACATTCAAATAGAATAAAAAAAAGAGCAGTAACTAACAGAAAGAAAGAAACAGAAAGGCAAAAATTTGGATTTTAATGTGAAAAGAAAGTTGGAGAATTCGTTTTTTAGCTGCAAGCAGCTTCCATCTGTGGAGCAGCTCAAAGCAGTCACCTGTTTGGTTCTGACCTGAGGTTCTACCACCTAAATGTTCCTGAGGATCTCAGCATCTGCTTGGTTTTATAGACCAGATGTATTTATAGCCTGCATCAAAGGTTTTTTTAACTGGCACAAAGTAAATGCAAAAAAAAAATGCTTATTTTGTTTTTCATATATATTTATTTCAAGATAAAAAACTCCTATTGATCTTAAGACAATCTGTTTGAACAACGACTGATGCAAAATACAGTTTTTAATTAACAGTAACTTGTAGTAGAATTTAGATAGTGTTCTTTTTTTATTGCTTTCTATTTTCCATCTTCATTCAGAGCCCACCCTCAGAAACCCAGCTCATGACCGCTTCCGAGGATTCAACTTTCCTCATTCCCAAGAAATGATGAAGATCTTTCATAAGCGATTTGGACTTCATCAGTTCAGGTTCAACCAGCTTGAAGCCATTAACGCCGCTCTCCTGGGAGAAGATGCCTTTATCTTGATGCCGACAGGTTGGTGGAAGCGCAGGCTAGACAGGAACCATCTAATATAACGATTCAATGGATGTCTGTACGCCACAGTAAAGGAGCAGCACTTCAGCGCTCCCAGAGTAGTAGGTTTGCTACTGAAAGGGACAGAAAATAGACATCTAGACTTTTCGCAAAGCAAAAGTGATGGAAGGACAGGATTTATTTATCCATAAGAAATCAGTTCACTGAAACTCAGCAGCTGTCCGATAGTGTTTGAAGCCTTAGGTTTTACAAACCAGAAGCCCCTGGCTGTTTAAAGTTTAAACTGCATGATTTTAAATGAAACCGTAACGGTACTTTTTTCTTGTCTGTTTCAGGTGGAGGTAAAAGTTTGTGCTACCAGCTGCCTGCCTGTGTTACTCCTGGAGTCACTGTTGTCATCTCCCCGCTTAAGTCGCTTATAGTCGATCAGATCCAAAAACTTACCACCCTTGATGTAAGAGAAAAATGCTTTGAGTCACTTTCATGTATTTTCAGTGTGAAAATGGTATTAATCTGATGAATTAACTATATTTATATAACAGCCAACATCTATAATTCAGCTAATTGTCCACTTTTTGACATTGTGAGTACTTTTAACTATGTGGCTCTTTCAATTTTTGTAATTTATTCTGACGTGATTGATTTAGTTTTGATTTGTAGAAAACAGTTTGAGTTCTAGCATCATTTTTAGACACAGAAAATGTAACGATTAGCAAATAACAATCAAATGACATTGTTTGTTCTTTTTAGATTCCAGCAACAAGCCTGTCTGGTGATAAAAGTGACAGTGAAGCAGCAAGGATTTATATGCAGCTTTCCAGAAAAGATCCCTTAATTAAGCTGCTGTATGTGACCCCGGAGAAGGTGAACATTTTTGGTGTTTTGTGTGTATATGGAGTTAGAGTTTGTCGCTATTTGTACATGTTAAAAACACAAATCAAAAACAATTTTTTTTGGCAGGATAATGACTTAAAAAAAGAAAGGATGACTGAAAAATACAACTGGACAGATTATTAAATAACAAATAGATATTGCAAAGGATAGGCATGTTGTAAACTACTACCACAACTTTTCCATTACATACAGTATTACCTGTGCTAAGTGTGTTTCCCAACATTTCTGGCATTTGAATTTGATCCTAGCTCTTTACTTTCTGTTTTTTCTTCTCTTTTTTAAGGTGAGTGCAAGCGGCAGGTTAATCTCAGCCCTGCAGAACCTTTACGAGCGAGGTCTTCTGGCCCGATTCGTCATTGACGAGGCACATTGCGTCAGTCAGGTGTGTTCCTCTTCTTTGAAGTTTCACCGAATCAGCAGCATGTGTTGTATGAGTTTATTTATACACAGCACCCTTTTATGATTCACTCAACCTCTTCTAAATCTTTCAGTGGGGCCACGATTTCCGCCCCGACTTCAAAAGACTGCACGAACTCCGACAAAAGTTCCCCAGCGTGCGGATGATGGCTCTGACTGCCACCGCCACTCCCCGAGTGCAGAAGGACATCCTAAACCAGCTGAATATGACGCGGCCACAAGTGTACGCGTTCCCTCCTGTAATTATTTTTACTGAACTCCGATTCCCAGCAGGAACTGACGGGGGGGCTTTCTTTATCTGATGTGTCGTCAGATTCACCATGAGCTTCAACAGATCTAACCTCAAGTACAGCGTGCTGCCAAAGAAACCCAAAAAGGTAGACGAGGACTGCATCAGCTGGATCAAGAAGCATTACCCACGTAAATAATTCAGTCCTTTTTGTGATTCTGCTGCTATTTTCAGAACACTGTTGTGACTGCGATGTTAAAAACTCTCCTCTCAGCTTGTCTAGACATGCTAGACAGATTTACGTCAGAATGAAAGTAAATCTTTTACATTTTAGATATTTGTCTTTCAATTGCACACTTTAATGAAATAATGATTACATTTATGACTGATTCCTAATACTTCGATGCTTTTGCCACAGGGGATTCAGGCATTGTGTACTGTTTGTCTCGTAACGACTGTGACGCCATGGCGGAAAGTTTGAAGAGGGCGGGCATACAGGCTCTGTCGTACCACGCCGGACTGAGCGACGGAGACCGAGAGTACGTGCAGAGCAAATGGATCAACCAGGATGGTTGCCAGGTTGGTGAAGATCATTTGTCATTTGATTTGGAGCAAGAAAATCAAACATAACAGTAATTATTAATATTTTCATTTTTAAATATAATGTATATATTTTTGTTGTTAATTTTGGGCTAAACATTTTGTCCATTTTATAAATAAATAATCTAACATTCGGTCAATCACTCCTAACAGTATTATTTTTTTGTAAATGTATTTTTGTTTAGACGGACTGAACACATAAATTCAAGTTTTTATGGTTCAGTTACTTTCTTTTATAGGACATACCTTTTTGATCTTCAATGATTTGTTTTAATTCTTTACATCTTGATTATCGGACAGATTCTACAAACCAAGTCATTTGAAACAAATACATTTTTCCCCTTTTTAATTTCAGGTCATCTGTGCCACCATAGCCTTTGGCATGGGCATCGACAAGCCGGATGTGCGCTACGTCATCCACGCCAGCCTGCCGAAATCAGTGGAGGGTTACTATCAGGAGTCGGGGAGGGCAGGACGGGATGGAGAGATCTCACACTGCATTCTTTTCTACTCCTACACCGACGTCCACCGCATTAAGAGGATTATCAGCAGTATGTGGCATTGGTGCTAAATGCTCTGGCTGTGCGTAATCTAAATAATGTTTACGATCAGTCGATACTTGAGTTTGTGATTCGAATCACGTGCTTCCTCACAGTGGACAGAGAAGGCGACAGGCACACCAAAGCCACTCATTTCAACAACCTGCACAGCATGGTGCATTTCTGCGAGAACGTGATGGAGTGCAGAAGAATCCAGCTGCTGGCTTACTTTGGAGAGCTGAACTTCAACAGAAACTTCTGTAAAGACCTTCCGGATGTCAGCTGTGACAACTGTGCCAAACCCAACGTGAGAATCCGTTTTTTTCTCTTTGCCTCTAAAAATAAATCTCCTCGCCAAATGCAATTTTTGAAAAATCCACTTTTTTTATGCAGCAATATCAGATGAAGAACGTGACTGAAGATGTCAAGAAGATTGTGAGGTTTGTCCAGGAGAACTGTGAGAAAGTTGGATCCAGGTTTGGCAAGACAGCTCAGCAGAATAGACTGACGCTAAACATGCTGGTTGACATCTTTATAGGTACATCACACTTTTCAAAATGTAAAAAAAATGACACACATTTAGTAACCATTAAAGTAAATATTCATGGTTTCAGGGTCTAAATCTGCCAAAATCCAGACGGGGATGTTTGGAATGGGAGGAGCTTACTCTCGCCACAATGCTGACCGGCTTTTCAAGAAACTGGTTCTGGAAAACATCCTGGTGGAGGACCTCTACATCACCAACAATGGCCAAGCCGTGTCTTACATCTCTGCTGGACCCAAAGCAATGAACGTGCTGTCAGGGTACATGACGGTGAGAGCTGATTGGTCAGGCTTACACGGTGGTTTGAAATTTAAGGAAGAATCTTTATGTGCAATTTTTAAGTTTTGAAAAAAAAAATCAGATAAAAGCATATTTTCTTTTAAGATATAGCGTTCCCCTCTACCATTTGAAGGCATTTATTCGTACAAAAATATCAATTAAAAGTCAAAAGCCAGGGTTTTTCAGTCATACACTAGACATTTTTTCATCATTGTTCATAAATTTGACTTTTAGTACCCAAACCAATCAAGCTGTAGGATTTATTAGGATTAAATAAGTGGATTTTAGGTACGTTAGAAAGCAAAGAACTAAAATAAAACCTAATTTCCTGGTAGCATGAAGTTTGGAGTTTTGGAGGTTTTCTGTATTCCTGAGAATGTAAATGATCGAATCCACTTTGTAGGAATGACAATGATTATTTTTAGTTGCAAAGTTTAATCGTGTTTTTTTTTTTTAAATAAACTTTTGAAGGTGGACTTCTACGAGACAGAAAGTGCTTCCAGCATCAGAAAACAGAAAGCTGCTGTGTCCAAGAGTGTTTCCCAGAGAGACGAGATGGTCCAGGCGTGTCTGAAAGACCTGGTTGATCTTTGCAAGGAGCTGGGAAAAGCTTTTGGCCTTCACTATTACAACATTTTTTCAACGGCCACACTAAAGAAGATAGCTGGTAATTTTGGAAATGATAACATTTTAAAGTGCATTCTTAAATGCTTTTCTTGCTTTTTTTTTACTGTTCACATCTTTTCTTGAGCAGAAAGGCTCTCGTCTGATCCTGAAGTCCTTTTGCAAATTGATGGAGTGACGGAGGACAAACTGGAGAAGTATGGAGCGGAAGTCATGAAGGTTCTGCAGAAATACTCTGAGTGGCAGCTTCCTGGTGAGAAACAAGAGCAACATTACATTTATTCAGGTTTTCTTTTATAAACCCCATGGAGGATAATTAATGGCCTTTTTTTGTAGTGGAGGAACAGGCTGAAGGTGCAGCTGAAGGATGGATCGACACAACACGAGGCCGCACTCAGGACGAGGATGATGAGTCCTCAACATACTTCAGTAACAAGTCTGCACAGGGACAGAAGAGGAAGAAAGCTCCTTTTTTCAAATATTCCAAGAAGAGAAAAGGATTTGGAAATGCAAGCTCTAATTCTAGAGGGTTAGTTCACTTATTCTGTTTTGTATAGTGTTGCTCAAGAGTGAAAGAATTAGCTGAATACTGAAATGGTCTCCTTTTCTTTCTGCAATGGAAATCTTTGGTATTTCCAGCAACAGCAAGTCCTGGTCCTCCTCCAGCTCCAGAGGCAGCTCACAAGCTGCAGGTCGAGGGTCCAGGAGCTCAGCAGGAGATGCACCAGCGGGCAAAAGACCAGGAATCCTCGCCGCTCCGACGCCTCAAAGCAAGCAACGGCCCTTTTTAAAGCCCAGCTTTTCTCACCTGAGCTGAGCACGCAGTGCTGCTGAACAAAGTCATTTATCCGATTTTCCACTCGTATTTTTGCGTCTGTTGATTCATGTAAACTGTCTGTACAAATGTAGGGACCACTGTAAATTGTGAATAATAAAGATAAAATATTACCCATGACTCGCTCATCTTTACATTCTGATGGAAAAACATTTATGTGCTCACAAAAAAAACCCATCAAATTCTTTAACCCATTTTTAAAACGTCCTTTATTTCAAGTTTGAACCATTTTCTTTAATGTCACCAGTTACATGGGACCATTAGAAACAATGCTTTATATTGACTGGTACCGAAGGATTCCTACAGTACGACATGGGCTCGGAATGGGTCAAAGTGGACGAGAACTGGATTTGGCACGTTGATTCCTTTTGGTAAATAAATGTAAATTTTGTCATTGAAAAGGCATTCAAACCAGAGGACTAAAGGCAGACTACAGTAAACATGACCAGACACGTATACAAGTTGATATGTATACAGCTTTGTGAGGGGGGGTTAGAGAGGAGCAAAGAGCCAACACATTTGATGGTTTTCATCCCCCTTTTGTGCTGTGAGCATTTTGCATTAATTGAGTAGAAAACACCAACGCTGATTGTATTTTCTAATCTAAATAAAACAGAATCTTAGCTCTAGATTACACTTCTGAGACTATTGAATGACAAATTAAAAAAAAATACAATAACCCAAGACTTCATTAAAAGGTGCTGTCTTGTAGAGAGAAGCTGACGTCTCTGTTGCAGTCTAATGTCATCAAATGTCAGAGCACACTCTTATTTCCCAGCATGCAACGCATTTAAAAAGCTGCGCCTTTTCAAGTACAAATAAGCTGCTTTGCTATATAAATAACATTGATCAAAATTTATTGCAGATGGTTGCACAGCTGTGTGATTAGAAATGAAAATGTAAAAATAAAGAGATTTGAAAGAATTTTTCCAAAGACACTACAGTCTTCTCTAAACCCTCAGAGATGGATTAGGTTCTGGCAAGACAGGATTCAGTCACAGGGAGCTATCGGTCAATTAATGATGGAAAACATAAAAAGAAAAAACATGTAATTAAATTAATTAAATTCTCGTTCTTAATTAATAACTAAGTGGTCAGATCATGAGAATCCACACAGCAGCACTATGGTAATTGCTTTACTAGAACAACTTCTGACTTAGAAACTCTGTTTATTTCTTGACCTTTACACACGTAAAGTTTCTTTGCAGCTGCTTATTGCTCCTTGAATAATGCTGCCCTCGTATTCTAAAAAAAATATTGTTGTGCTGAGAGACTACCACCGAAGCTACATCATCAAAAAAAATGGCACGAGAGAAAAAAAAAATGTAACAAATTTAACCCTTGTGCTGTCTTGGATGACCCCACCCTTACTTTGACGTGTTCTCCCTACCATAACAAAGGTGGATAAAGGTGGACAAATTTCATGTAATCCATTGAACCAGTGAAGATCACAAATCATTGAAAAAAAAAAGGTTCAAAGCACTGCCTAGTGGGTCTAGATGACCCAACTCCCAACGGTAAAGTGCCTAGGATAGCACAAGGGTTAAAGACTTGCTTCACGCCTCAAGGCCTGGTGGCCTGATGCAGCACACTTCAAGCCACAGAGATGTTTCAAGTATGAATCTTTGATGTGCACAGAAATTAAGTCAACCTAGCCACTCTGCAGCTTTTTAAAGAAATTAAGCCAGATACTTGCAACTATTTACTGAAGGACATCAAACATTTCAGATTGAAAAATTACCTACAAGTGAGATTAAGAATTTCCAACTTCGTTTTCTAATTTCTGCTTTTTTTTTTTTTTTTAACTGCAGAAATGAATACTGGATATGATTAAATACAAATTAGCCAGACATGGATCTGTTATAGACCAGCAGTCTAAACTTGAAAAGTTTCTGTCCTGCTTGTTTTCCAGCTCTACTCACCCTCGTTGCTAGTAACTACCTGGTAAAAATGTGTTCAATCAGCCTGGAATAAACTAATCCAGCTAATATGCAGGGAGTAAAGCTGATATTGGGGGGGGCTGCAGACCAGGTTTGGAGACCACTGTTAGACTATCATGCCTTTGGTGGAGCAGCTGCTGATGGGTGCACTTCTAGCAAAAATGATGAACAGGAGAACAAACTGTACAGGTATTAAATTCTGTCAACCCTATCCCCAAACTGTTTTTCAGAACCACAGCTTTCAAGGCTTTTCTTTTCTTTTCTTTTTCTACCATTTTGTAAAGCTTTCCCAATTTCATCTTGTTCTGCTTTGCATCTTCTTTCCATTCCTACTCACAAACACACCAGAAGATATACCTACACTACCTACGGGATGTAAATGCAATACAAAAAACTGAAAAATAACAAAAGAGGACTTTGCCCAGAATCCAACAGCCATGACCCTTATTGCTTTGGAACTTAAACAATATAAGCAACATGTGAGAACCAATGCCATTTTTTTATCTAAAAAAAAACATATCGGTAAATAAGGGGATGAAAGCACATTATAGACCTTACAAACTTAAGTTTTACATTTTCTTTGTAGGACCATTTAACAGTTAATATTCCATTAAAAATATGTTTAAACATGTTTTTATGCAAATCCGGTTATGTTGTCAAGTACATGTTATTCTGTTAGTGTGCTTTTGTGGGTAAGCTTTGTCTTCACTTCAAGTAACAAAACTTGTTTTTAAATTGCTTTTAGACCACTTTTGATTGATCAGTACTTTATCCAATGGAAGTCTACATTTAAATGATCATTGACTGCAGCAAATAGAGCAAAGGCTGACTTAAAGCTGATGTCGATGGGATATGGATCACTTCTGAGTGGATCTGAATAAAAGCCCCCTTACACACTTTCAGAAATTCTTCCGACTTCTCTTGAAACAACACGCTAAAAAAGGTAAAATGTTTAGTCTTCCATAACAAAATAATATTTCACCTTTGTTAAAATATACATGAAAAACTTGCAATATATATATTAGGAAACAAACTAATTTGTACAAAAGTACATCATTACTCTTATTCTAGCAGTACTTAAAATGGATCATACAGTATGATACACAAACCGAAGAGGTTGATATAAAACCAAAAATAGATCGAACTCTTCATTCGTACAAATTTTTGAAATTCATTGAATTTCAAAACTAATTAAATAAGCTTGATAGAAAAAAAACATGAAGCAATGAGCAAATTTAAAGTAAATATAATCATACCAGCATTGCACATCTATTTAGGCTATTATCTATAGGTGTCAGTGAATTTTTGATGGCCACCAGCTCTTCTTTATACATCACACACTACTTCACTGAATCTTTAGAAAATAAAGAACTATTTCGATGTCTAAGTTTAACCTTTTTATCACTACATTGACGTTGAGATGTCTTTAAAAACCAGAAAAGCCTAAACAGTCATCATATTCTTTCAAAAGAGGCTTCACCCTATCTGTGTCCAGTTCCGCAAACCCTATCTATCTAGTCCTCGTTGCATTTTTTTTTGTTCTTTTTCTAATAAAGTTAACCTGCTCTTTTCTTGTTTTAGAAGACATTGCAACCTTTAGACTCTTTCTTAGCAGCTATTCCTCTGACGCTCACAAAACCTTATTTCCCTTTCACAAAGACGCATCAACTTCCTTAATTTCCCTTTTGTTGACTCCTGTCATTCTCTTATGCCTATGCAGTTCAAAAGTAATAAATATTAATAATAATAACATTAAAGACAGTATTCTTTTGTTGCAAAAATTCTTTTTGCGTTAAATTTTTTCAGTTCCTTTTTATAGTTATTTGAAAAAATAATACCTGAAATGAAGTAAAAAGTCTAACATCTGAAAGCAAAAGAAAGAAAAAGAGGCTTGTGGGTAAATGAGGGGGTGTTTTTTGAGGGAAGGCAAAGTGTTTTGGGGTAAACATCCTGCTGGTCCAAACTGTCTGCCTGAAAGAGAAGGATGAAAGAAGCAGGGTTTGTGGCTGGGGTAAGGCTGCCCTCCGCCCCTCCAGAGATGTAGGTGTTCCTCTGTCCTGAGTGCAGGTTTACTGACCCCACAATCTTAGTTGTTGATGAGCAGCCCACCCACCCAGCGGAGCTTGCAGGCGAACCACCGTCTGAGCGGACAAAAGTACTCGAAGTGAAACTGTTCAAATTCAGGGGTCTGGCGGATGTCACTCAAAAAAGCAATGTCAAGATCAGATTCTGTGAGAATGATGAGGAGGAGGAGCAGGACGAAGAGGAGTCCAATGGTCACGAGGAGCAGACGGAGGACGCTTAGGACAAACTTATTCACCTGCTCCACCTCGCTAAGGGCAGAGTCAGAGCCCTCCTGTACAGATTTACCTTCCGCACCAAAATCCCCCCTTTCCTCCTGCAGTGGGGTTCCCGCCTCAGACTCCTTCTCCTCTTCAATGCTGCAAGGAGCACCATTGATTTGCCGTGAGACGGACAGCTCCACGCTGTGGTCGGCCACCGGGGTCGGAAGGACGCTGTCAGAGGGGCTGTAGGCTTCATCAGAGATAACCGCCTCTTCAGTGGCCTGACTGCGAGAGCGAGGCATGAAGGACTCCCCATGGGACACGGAGCGCACAGGTGTGGAGTGAGCACTGTCCCGCAGCGACTCCAGTCCTGACAAAACAATTACAGGTCAACCGTTCCTCAAGCTAAGAATACAAAGTCTTATATTTCTCTCATATTATTATTAGACATTAACCTCTTTGTCAACTATTGATGGAAATATGCAGCAAACCACTTTGGCTCCAAAATGACCTTAATATAGCATCTTAAAAAAACACAAGTGACTTTTTTCATAGTTGGAAATAAATACAGACATCAATGGGTTAAGGCAAAGTAGTAACAACATTTATCATTAAAAGATAAAAAAAAGCAAACAAGGAATATTTTACAAAAACTTTAAACAGATGAAATGTTGTTTTTTTTCTACAGTTTTGTGGATTTGTCACACACTGTCACACACTCTCACACTTAGTTCTACTTTATTTCTTCTTACACTTCCAAAATGTAAAAATCCTAAAAATTCTCGGTAACACAAAATGTTGACAGTCAACTAACCATATTATCAAGATGTGAATTTCTAAGTTTCCATTCAAATTGCATTATAAAAATCTGTGTAATTTCTCCCTTTGAAAGTTTTGCACAAACTTAGACTTTGGTTTCCTCAGTTCCATATTGTAATACTGCTTTAAGGTTTTGTGCAATAAAGGTTTTGTGCATCAATGTCAAATATTCTACAAATTCACAGATATCAAAGGCATGTACCGGTATGTTTGCCATAAACAGACACTAATGGTTCGACTTGAAATATTTGCGTAAACATAAAATTGGTGGTATAATTTTTAATTTGTCAGCGTAAGACTTTACCTTTTAGATGGAAGTTTATCATCTATATTTCCAAAACAGGGTTACAGAAAAGCTTAGAAATTTTTTAGTACACAGGGGTACATAGATTGAATCTGTTGAGCTGACTTTAGTCACATTTCTTCATATAACTTTAATATGTAAAATGGTCATTAATCCCTAATGTAACCTGTTGACAAAATTAAAATTGCTATCAAGTCCTCACAAATACAAAGTACCTGGTATGTTTTTCTATATCGTAAAACATTACTTTATATTTTTGTACAATATGTAGAAGAAAATACTTATGTCTGTTTTACTATATTTATTTTTATCTTTTTTTCAGGAAAGAACAAAGTATGTTAACACGTCAATTAGAGTTTAAGAAGTGCACCTTTTTAAAAAATGTTTGCATTACAAAAACTCCCGAAAGGCCTGTTATCATTGCTTTAAGCTTAGTTTTTTCCGTTTTGTTCTTAATTTGCTTAATTTTTAACTTTCTTCTCCCTTAAGGAGTTGTACAGTGCTATAAAAAACAGAGCTTCATTCTCTGAGACATTTAGATTTTTTACATGTCTTTGATATTTTGATATCTTCTCTGGAAAGACTCAAAACAATAATAGTCCATTTATCTTTACTTCTTTTCTTTTTTTTCTTTCATAATTTGTGTTCTACCAAGAGTTTTTACATCAATTTTCACCATAATGTGCACCTTTAAAGCATCCTGTCAGCTGCATCCTGTTTCCAGGTGCCGAAAACCTTGGAAGCTGAACATACATTGAAATAACTCGTATTAAAAAATCTTGCTCTTGCTTTGGTTTGAATGTCACAGTCACAGACATACTGTGCTATTGGTTTTGGTACCTGACTTCACCGGAAACATTTGTCCAGCAGAGGTCTCTTAAAAAGCTGCAGGCTGACTGAGGGATTTCCAGAGTAAAACATGTATCCAGAAAAGCTCTCGACTGAAGTTTCGTTCAAGTAAGTAGCGGTATAATCTGAGTGTTAAACCCAAAGATGATTTTAGGTATCACAGCACTTTAGATTTTGTTGGTTTTCTTGGACCTGTGAGAAGAGATTACTCCCAAAGTTTTAAAATAACTGGCAACATTACATATGCTTGAAAAGGACCAAATCAGTTTTACTTATTTTTATTAAAAACCTTAACTAGTTACTGTTAAAAACGGATATATTTGCTTACTTCAACACTTTGCTCCTTGATTTACCAACCACCAGTGAGTTTTTAAACCGTGACATCTACAGTAGATGAGAGAAGCTCTCCAGTATACATGTCAGTGAGGATGAGCTATGGTATGGTGGGACTGCTGACTATATCACATTTGCCAGAGTTTAACAGCAGCAACATAACACCCTCACTAAAACGAGAAGGGATTAAAAACTCAGATTTTCACAAATCCAGAATAAGAATTTTGCTAGGAAAGTAGGGCAGATTATGTCCGGCACCGAAGCTTAGGCTGACATGACGGAGGCATAGGGGGAAAAAGGCGTGAAGGACTCAATCTGCCTTTTCTACTCTCAGAGTTGATCTGCGTCAGTGTATCCAGTAATTTGCTTGAAAAATTCTTCGTTTTTTTTTTTTTGCATGCAGTTATTGATTTTTTAAGCTAAATTACAAACAAGTAAAATCTTATTTTACTACAAACACATGCACACAAAAATAAACATTAAAAACCTGTCCCAAAAGGTTAAAAGAATACACAAATGTCTCTCCAACAGCAACAACAAGAAATACAAAACTGAAGCAAACCAGAAAGACAAACTAAAAGACTGTCAAGAAGCCTGTGTTTTCCAGGATGATGGATTTACCTGGAAAGCTGCTGGGTTGAATGCTGGGCATTGGAGTGCCAGAAAAGGGACTAACACTGTCTAATTCTTGCTGCCCTGCAGTCAGGGAGGGGTACAGCGGCAGGACACCCAGGGCCTTGCCCAGCATGCGAGGCCCCAGGCTCAGCACTCGAACCTTCACATCCCGGTAGCAGTGGTTGATCATACGCAGGTGGACGTTCACCCGGGTGGTGATTCGGATCAGACACTTCACCATGGCTGCAGCATGCACGTGGTAATCCTGCCCTTTATGGTCCCTCAACAGTGCCCAGACCACAGCTTTGTGGCTTAGTTTGTTGGTTTCAGATGTGAAATGGTGGCTGTCTATGTAATGGGAACAAGCTCTGGCCTCTGAGTCTGGCCCAGCCCAAGCCAGTGACATACATGGAGCAGAGGACCCTGGTTATTTTTGGCTGGAGTATTAATACCGTGGTAAGATACCCAGTCAGCACTAACTGCGGGTGGGAAAGTCTTATGGCTCTCTTGAACACTCAGAAAAAGACCCTAAATATACACGGTCACCCGTTTCTGACCTGCATTTATGTCACCCAACAAAGAGGCCAAACCGAAACAGCAATAAGACTGGATCTAACAGTTTCACACCAACTCAAGCGGGGATTTACACCTGTTGAGTTCAGTTTATTAAAAACAAGACAATGACGGTCCTTCTGAGTGTGGAATCTGCAAGCAGGCAGGACAAATGAGTTTTAAACCCCTGAATAGAAACAACATGACAATGCGTGCAGACAGCTCAAGTTTCAGCTTTGATTTGGAGAACGCACATCCATGATTGGGCTTCTTTAAAGACCCATTATGATGAAAATTGTGTTTTTGGTGTTTTTAACAAATTCTTGCAGCATTTTCTCATAATGGCGTATATGTATAAAGAAAATTAAACTCAAAATTTCTGAGTATTTGTTATAATCTTGAGTCAGGAGCAGATGAAAAAAATGCAGTTGAAAAAAGCTTGTAGCAATGACTTATTTACAACTCCCTGCTCTGCTCCATCCAAATGTGTCCATTTCTAGATGATTTGAAGAAGTCTTGATTTTCCTCGTCTGAGGGGGCAGCTGGCTCCAAACTGTACGGCTGGATTGCGCCAATATTGCTCATCATTTTTGTCGCACCGGTAATGTTAGGTTGGGGGTGTGAGGGGCTGTAAACTAGCCAGACAGAGGGTAAACAGAGGGATAATGGGGAATGAGGGCTGGCTTACTTTGTGCAAACAGCCCTGCCCACAACTCAAAGGGAAATTTCTAATGAACTTCTGTTGCTCTATAGAAAACTATGTCTAAAAATACTTTTCTAAATTTTGGCTAAAAACAAGTACTTTGGTACCCTGAAAGAGTTTACAATAGATTAAAAATGATTGGAGTTGAACTTTAATGAGAAGGAAATTCTCCCAAACAGCACAAATGTTTAATAACTTAATAACATATCCCGTTTTCTTGTGCAGTAACACATTTATGTGTTTATTCTCTGCTTACATTTTTTTGTTTTCTGCTGCCAAACAGCCCTAAATGCATGTAAGGGCAGCTCAGTTCTTACCCTCCATGATAGATATGTGCACAGCTCTACGACGTGTGCGTGGTACACTGCTGAGCCTAGGCCCGTGGGTGATAGATGGGCAACTTCTGCTGGGCACAAGGCCAGCCCTGGAAAGACAAAAACCAGACACAAATGCACAACTATCAGTAAAAATCATTCAGAGAGCGAAGGTATTCCATACTGTAACCCCACTGCTGGTAGTGAAGACATCTACAGCAGCTTGGTGCCTATGATTAATGAAGCGTTATAAAAAGAAAAATCTGAGCAAACAGTCTGACCTCTCCTGAGTTTACAACTCTACCTGTGTATTTCTGGAGGCTCACGTTTGATTTTGGCACTCTGCTCCATCACCTCTTTTGCCACTCTTCCACTGTTGTAAAGCACAAAAATGATGCTCAGGATGAGTTCTACAAACACACACGCACACTTATGTGATCAGGCACAGCAGCCCCAACCAGCGCAGCCGCACAAAAACACTGTGACTGAATTAACCTGGTGTATTCAGACACGGGGGACTGAATTAGCACCAGTCTGACAAATGCACAAACAGACTTGCAGGCAAAATATCAAAACAATGATCATGGTTTACCCTTCAGCACTACACTCGGTGACCCTGAAACTGACTGCCCAAACTTTTATCGTGGTAAATCCAGAGAATAAATAAAAAATGTAACCTTAACATAACAGAACAAGTCGCACAAAGACTGGAATAATGCCTTGCGGTGTTGGTGATTTAAAGCACATTAGCACCAATGCACATTATATCTCCTACACGGCAAGGTGTCACTTTTATCCTCCAGGCAGCTGTACACTGACGTTACAGCATGGAACACCAGGAGGGCAAGTCTTCTACATAGAAAGCACTTTTCTCCCCTTCCAGCTGCGTCTCTCCCCGTGTCCTCCCCTCCCTGTCATCAGTCAAACAGCCTTGTTGTGTACTCTACCTGTAGCGGAAACGGCTGCCCTTGAAGAATAAGTTGCTGCTGGATACGGTGCGAACTTGACTCGACTTCTCGAGCCTGATGAAGGAGAAACAAAGAAGTCGAATGCAGCCACATGGAAAGTCAAGGGAGGATTCACGATGTGGGTGCACTTGGTTCTCCAATCGAGGCGAACATTATTTAGTGATTTAATTATTTACGTCATCTCCATGCACAATTGGCATTACATCCCTATCCCGGCTCCATACACTATTTAATGTGTTTACACAGAAATATTCAGCGAGTTCAATGTTTCATTTTGCGGTCAAGGAATTGTGTGAGTTTGAAGAATTGAATTCAGCCTCCTCTCCTGTGGAGTTCTTGCCCCAGACTTCTTGTCCCACCACGGATGAAATATTAGTTTGCCACTTTAAGGGCGTACTTTTCCCTATGTTGCCCCTTTTTTATTTTTAATCTCTCCACATGATTTGTGGTAACTTGAATCATAATTAATTCATTCGACTTCTCTCTGACTTATTTGCTAAATCTTCACTTTTTTTTTAATTTCCATTTCCATGAAACAAAAGGTCTTACACAAAAAGTTATGCCTGGAAATGAAAAGGACTAGAAAGAAGAAAACTAATTTTTCTGTGCCTTTTTACATACTAAGAAAGAAAAAAGGGAATAAATTAAATAATAAATAAGAAAGTACTGTATCTAAACATATATGTATATACATTTCTGTTTTATAGCATAAACACTTGTGGTTTATATCAAAGCATTCAGTGTAAAATAAAACCAAACAGCCCAGCAAGTTTGTATCTTATTTCCAAATGACCTGGAATTGAGCAACCAAGTTAATTAACTTTATTTTTGTAGTAATTCTCTTCTGAAAAGTTTTTAATGATTTGGTTTCTTTAATGGATTTTTGTAAATTGTCCCACAGTTTGAATCCTTGGATTAAAACACTTCTTTCCTTTGTTCTGCATTTTAGCAATGAGAAAATCTCACATCCTATTAAACAGTAAGTACTTTGTCTTTTTTAATCTTATTTGAATAGTTTGTGGCAGAAAATACTGATGTGCTTCATGCATTCATTTTAAAATACTTTGTATCTAATATTTTTAATTTACTGTTTAGTGGATTGGATGGATCTCTGTAATTACTGCCAGAGATAAGTCTTATTCCTTCTTTTTTCGATACAGTAATTAGATATGGAACAATTAACGAGTTATACAGAAAACACAGTGCTCTGTTATCCAATGCTGATTAAGTTTTATGTAAAACAGAAGTTGGTTTTGCTTTTTTTGTTTTAATATTATTAATATGGGATTTCCAAGTAATACCCTCATTAATGAAGACACCCAGAATTTTAACTTCCTTTACTTTTGTGCTGGCAGGGTAATTTCTATGATAGATTATTGAAGCAGAAATATGTCTTCTGCACAAAAACGCTCGACCACTAAAGGTCTGAAGTAACTTGTGCCTGGTTTTATAACTGTAAAGCAGAAGTCTGACAGCTCAACTTAAATGATAAACCCAAGGAAATGAGATGGGCAGACTTACTTGTAGAACGCTTGATTCTCCACTCCACACTTCCAAAGGTGTTTGCAAGCCTCCGGTGTGGGTGCAAAGTATGTCAAGATAATCTTTTTGTCCTGCATGTTGGAAAATAAGAAGTGGTGCAGGACAATATAAAAAACTGAGACGAAATGCCGCACTTAAGTGAAAGTCTCTCCAAAACTTCCCGCTCTCACCTCCTTCTGATTTGCATATATGTGAAAAGTCTTGCCCTCGAACTTGAGCTTGGTCACCTCGTTCCTGTTGTGAGAGAAAGCATAGAAGGCGCACACAGAAAGCCACAGCCTCGTTAAATATTTATGACTACAGCTTTGAGCTCACGTAAACAGCCACGGTGCTCCATGTTTGTCTGACAAAACAGATTAACAATAATATTCCCTGCAGACAGGGAATGCAAAGAGCAGAAGCAAACAAATATAAATACAGCAAATATCCTGCACAGTGTGTCTTATTTTAGTGTTAGCAAACAACGTTTTTGATTTTTTACAGAAATACATTGTGTTGTGTAAAAACCTGGCATAAAACTCAAATGCATGTTTGATTTTCCTAGTTTTATTAAGTTGTTACTTGAATCTCACTGCTGGCATTGGCTAGCACAGGAGCAGGGCCTTTACTGTATTATGCATTCTGTTTCATTTACACAATGCATGCATGTCAAATTTGATTATTCTAAACAACCAAGTAATGTCCTTTGCATAGCTAAAAAGCTAAAGAAGACGTTTGGCTCACCATTTGAGAAAATGAACTCTCTTGTTTCCCTGAAGCACAACAAAACCAAATGGTGTGAAGGCGAGAAAAGCAGGGTTCCCAGACACATCCTAAAAAGCACATGTCAAAATAAAGGATCACATCTGGAATCAAATTAATTTCTTTTTTCTTTATTTTACTGATGATCTTAAACTGTCTCAAAAGTCACCCAACCTTGCAGGGATGTGGATCAACACCATATGTTTCCAGCATCTGGGCTTTCTGCAGGAAATTTCGCTCTGAGGTTTCAGGTGTCTGTCCGCTGCAAGACAGCAACATTTATCAGTGCATTATTGAGACTAAAAAACTGGTAACTTTTTAAAAATTTTAAAAAGGCTCACAAAAAAGCTAATTTAGCAACAATTAATTAAGAAATAAAAGAAGCTTACAGGACAAAAATAATACATTCTTTTTCTGTTAAAGACTCACTCCAGTCCTTTCTTGATCTATTGTAAAAGCATTCCGAGAGGTCTTTTAATTATGATGATGCTGATTTTAGGCAAAATCAAAAGACCTGTGTTGTTTTCAAGGACATAGTTTCTGCAGAGCTACAGCAGTTGCGGGCAGGACTATTGGTGTGAAGTAGACCTGCCCCCATTTCCCATCATTGCTTTGTTTACACTCTCTTCTGCTTGCTTACAGCCCCTCATAACCCCAACCTAACATTAGTGGTGCAACAAAAATGGCGAAAAATATTGGAGCCATCCAGCCGTACAGTTTTAAGCCAGGCGCCAGCTCGGATGAGGAAAACGAAGACGTCCATGGATCTATTTGTCTGAAAGTGGATGCATCAGAATGGAGCAAGAAGCTTGTGGTTTGCCAAATGTTGCACCAACGTCACACCTACAAGGTTTTTTCCAACTGCATTTTTTCTTCTCCTCCTGAATCGTAATGAAATAAGTGAAGAAATACTCAGAAACACAATTTTAGGCTTAATTTTCTTTATATTAAATGTCCTCCATCATGAGACAAATGCTACAAGAACATGTTTAAAACACCATACCACCATTTTCACTTAACTGCTCAGTGAAACCACAAGTGGGCAGCAGAGTGTCATGCTCTTTGCTCCATGACACTAGATGATACCAAACTTAAATCTTAATTCTTACCTTTTTACAACGTCTGTCTCCTATTCATGCCACCAATTTCAAAATCAACTATGCTATAATAACATTGCAGCTCATTTATCATGATTGATTTTTTAGATTGATTTTTTAGAACTTATATTTGAATTACTCTTTTTTATTTTTATTTTATCTTTTTCTTTTAGTGACACTCCTATGTTTCAGCACTTGAAATCTGAACAATGGCTGATCCACAGGAATAAAACACATACATCTAAACTGCAATAAACCTCTGGACAATTGAGGGCTGTTTGCTGTGATCTGACTGGATAATTGATCATAGACAACTATATTTCATGTCAGCAACAGCCTTTTACTCTGACCTGACTGAAATCACATCAGTAAGTCTAACAAAAACAGATGGACAGTATAAGCACAGTGGTGTCGTTTCACTTACATCAGCTCTGTCTTGTGAATATCTGCTATCCGCCGCTCCAGTTTCTCTGATTGTTTAGGAAAGAATTGGAATTTGGAGCTGTAACCTTCAGGATGCTTTCCAGGGTCATAATCGCCGATCTCAGCTGAGAGCGGAATCAGAAAAAAACAACATTTTACATATGTTTGTGGATTAAATGAGATGGGTAAGACAAGGCAGAGGTTTTATAGGGTCCGTCACGCTCTTCCTCAGATGACCCTGATGCTGGTTTTCATGCAAGAAGAATCTGACCAGGCAGTCCATGTTTAATTTATCAGCTCATCCTCCAGAGGACATGCATGTCATCAAAACACAGCTTTCTGTGAAGCCTGCAACGCCACCTCACATCATGCCTGGAGTTTGCTTCTCTACAGTTCTCTGCAATTCAAAATTTATCAGTACTAAATTACAAATCAAAAAACAAAAGGTTAATTGACCGATGACATTTTTTACAGCTAAAAACATCCTTTAAGCACAATCATCTGGAAATGTGTTTGAATAGACGGCTGTATCTGTCAACATGGTGAACTGCACAGCACAGTGACACAGAGAACAGTGAGATGCAGAGAGTGGGGCAAGTCATTTCCATCTGTCTTGTCCAATTACCTTGAAGGATGTAGGCAGCGAGCATGGCTGCATCCGAGGTTTTACACAGGAGACGACCATGATAGAGGTCTCTCTTGATTTGCAGGAAGACAAGATATCTGCAAGGACAAAGATATGGTCGGATGATTTCACTAAGTACTAAAATCCTCATAATCATTACTTGTAATGTATTTCTAAATGAAGTTAACAGGACCAGCAACTCTCCTTTTCATCGGGTAAGATAACTGTCAATAAGAAACGTATGCATAAATACAAAATTGTGCACAACTTAATACTTTGTGTACAACTTAAAATAAAAAACGTGAATACAACTTTAGGTTTTACGTTTGACACGTCTGTTTTGAAAAGGATTTGAATACTGAATTTCCTGTTAACAAACTTTCAAAATAATGTCACGGGGTCACAGGCATATACATCAAGTCCCGAAACATCGATTTAACAGAGTGAGCAGGTGCTCAAAGCCTCATTTAAACTAAACTTCTTAGAATCTTATTCATCCCCTGGAAGGGATATTATCTTGATATCATAGCTATATTGAATAAATAAAGCAGATTATAACAGCTGCGAGAACAGCTGATCGAATAAATAATGCACCGAACCCGGAAGTGGTGAAAAAAGAGCAGCAGACATCCCTCTTATTAGGTGTATGTTTTTTGTCAATATATACATATATCATTGATTAAAAAAAATATGAAGAGACAATATCCAGGGTGCTTACATTTTAAAGCAAATGAAATTTTTAAGAGCACAAACTTTTAAGAGCACAAACTTAAAATAATGCGTGAAAATAATAAAATAAAAATAATAAATAAAAATGCACGAAAGTAACATTGTCTAACCTTTAAAAAGTTCCATCACAGTTGCTGCCTATCATATACTAAAAGTATAATCAGCAGGAGTGCAAACCTTGAGGCACCCCTCATAAAGATTATCATGTCCCGGTTTTTAACCACTGGGAATATTCATGACTTTAAGCCCTTTTTTTCACTGAATCACCATCTTGCTGCTGAAGCACATTTTTTTAAATTAACTACCTGTTGAGAAAACAATTTACGACCAGTTCACAGATATAAAATGAATCCCAGCATTTGTCTTCTTTTGTAAAACACTAGAAATTATGTTGTGTTACTAAGAAAAAATAAACACTAACTTACGGCCACTTTATTCAGAAATTGAGACAGCTTGATGGTTTTCTTGGCTCTATTGAATTTAAACTATATTCAAGACGTTTTAATGTATAAATTGCAACCACTCTTATCTGTGAAATGAAAAAATGCTGCAGGACATACCGAGTGATTTCCTCTTTGAGAGCAGCAGGATCAGGAGGGTAGAATTTGACTCTCAGACACATAGTGAATGGAGGTTGAGCTTTGGGAAACAACAAGAGGGGAAAAAAAAAACATCAACAACAAGTGGCATTAATCAAAATTTCCAGCAAATGTAAAACTACCTGCCAAACAATGAAATATTTCCTCTACTTGCGCTGCCAGGCACATTTTCTCTTTGAGTTATTTCTGCTCTTTGGGTCTCCAAATATGTCACCTGCACTGTAGTGAACCACAAGAAGATTCACTTGCAAGTGAACCACAATCCTTGCTTTTAAGGTGTACAAGCATCAGCTTGCTTGGTCCCAACCAGAGTCCATTTGATTTTTTGCATCTGCCAAACAAAGTAGACTATTTAATAAAAGTAACCCAGTTTTGGGTTTTTATTTATTTAAAATTGTAGCCATTTTCCCATGAAGGTTAGTTGATGGGCAATTATACATATTTTAATGTTTTAAATGTATTTTTTAATTTAAATCGTTAAATGTAAAGGAGGACTGCCCCCTTAAGATCTCATTTTTGAGAGCGTTCCACTATTTCAGTTACTTACAAGCATAGATGGCAAAGCAAAAGAGAAACAACAAAACAAGGCACACAAAAAAAAATCAAATTTTGTATCACATAACAGACAGACATGCACATACACACATATAAACATATTGACTCTTAATATTCACCCCAACTCCCAGTTTTGAATGTGTAAATTAGAATATTAAATGTTCTTACAAAACACTCCTAGTCCTCATCTAACAGGACACAGAATCAGACAAAAGGAAAGTGAATAGAAGCACTTACATTTCATTTGCTTAACAATTGATTTTGTGACCTCCAACCAGTGCTGCGTTAAAAAGAAAAAATGACTTGAATGATGTCACAAACCTCAACAGTGGGAAATCTGCACATCTTAAGTTAGTGTTACTAACATGTTCGGCAGTTATTACTGTCACTTTCTACTAATGGTGTTACAGCAAAGCTCACAGTACAAAATACATCTTTTCCATCTGAAACACATTTTTACATCAGGGAGACACAATCTGGATCACATGGTTTCCTTTTTTTCCTGTTATTGTCAGATTTAGGTTCTCCCTGAAACCAAATTCTGTTTAGCATTTTTATTTCTAATAATCCTTTTGTTACCCAATCTACTCTGCGAAGACCACCAAAACAGTTCTGAGTGACAGCACAGGTTATGCAGCATCAGCATGAGTTGGCTGTCATCTGCAGAACTGCAACGTGATCTGTAACGGTGTAAATACTTTATGACTCCAGCAAAACCTCTGCATATCTCTCAGAATTAGAGTCTAACAGACATGCCTTCCCATGCTATGAGTTAGCATAAGCAGGAAGCGTCATATCTTTAAATCTTTAGACACTGACTATTATCTGTCGTTTCACAGTGATTTCAATTTTGTTTCAAAAATGTACCAAAAATGTTTAAATGCTGTCATGGTCCACAGTTTGATGTTAAGTAATGAAACAAAAACAAAAAGTGTCAGGCCAAACACTGTATCTATGATACACCTTTACACTAACCTGACAATGTCTTTTTTAGGATCTTTTGGCCAGATTACAGCTACCGCTTCACCTTGTCATCAATCTGTTTCAGTTGACTCAGACGGAATAAATTCAGAACTGGGTTGAAATCTAATCATTCTAATCTAACAATAATAACCAAAGCTAATAATAAAAGCCAAATATTGATTAATCTCATGTCTAAAAAGGTGCTCAGAACACTTGTGAACCCAATTTTTTTTAAAGATTACAAGACAAGAACAGTAAGAACTGTTTAAACATGGAAATAACACAAAGGTTAAAAAAGAAAACCCTTTTTCTCCGTAATCACGTTAACCAGATGTTTAAGAGTATATATTAATACCAACAAAACCTTTTAGAAAAGAAGACTGGCATAAAGAAATCCCATAATGTTGATGCATGAATGCCTACCCGTTGCTTGTCTGGATCCACATATCTGATGCCAAAATAGTCTTTCTCCAGCAAATTGAGGTGGTGGCAGATGAGGTCAAACAGATACTGGCCTTTTGCATCGCGCTGCAAGAGCAAAGAAGTAAAGCAAAAATCACAACATAGCTAAAATACTTAGAAAGGAATAGTTAGAACCTTTTTTTAATCCGTTAGAGATATCCTGGATTTATTTGATGTTAATACTCAACCAGAGCAGTGTGAAGGGTTAAGAAAAAACCCTGTCATAATGTTGCATGAGGATATAGGAGAGATTAAAAGTGTTGCACTCAGGCTTGTGACTACTTGGGATTCTGAAAAGGGAGCTTCTCTTAAATACTTCTAACAACATCTGATTTCTAAACATCTGTAGAAAATCTCAACTCCAACCATAACAGGAAGATCGGTTGCTCACACGACAAATGTTAATATTCAGGTTTTGCTCTTTAACACGCTTAATCATCTCTCAAAAAAGGTTTTAGAGGCTCTTTGGAACTTCATAAAATAAACCAGAATGACAGCGGTGTCCATCATTGCTATGAGACACATAAAGTGTTAACTAAATGGCAGCAATGTAGAATGAAGCACAGATGTTAAATGAGAGAATTGCTGAGAGCTATACCAAAGAGCCTTGGCCCAACAACTCTGTGACCGTGAGAGGGATTCAGCAGGATCTGAAAATGGATGAATGGATGGATGTTGGTTTGTCAAAGCAAATCTAATTGCAATTATCTCAACATGCAGATGTCCACGGTTTTCCAGCAAAAGGAGTGAACCTCCTGTGTAAATCACCCTTGAATAGTTAAAAAAAAACAAGGAAACAAACAAACAAATAAAAACAGGAAAAGTGCAAAAGCTCCAGGATTAGTTTAAAGCTTTCTGTTGATGGTTTGGCATTTGACATACTTCAAATATTTGCAGCCAATCAACAAAGCCATTTTTGCCACAAATGTCTGGTGCATGGTCTGCAGTTATTTCCTTTTCTACCCAGCATTTACTTTGATTATTATTATTATTATTCAAGAACAAAACATCTTCATTGATTGCAGGGCTTGATTTGCAATTGTTTCCTTTGAGACCCCTTCCTTTTGTGTTATTTTCAATCACTTGTAATTCAGTAAAAAATGAGATGGATTAAATCTCCTCTCAGGAAATATTTTAGGAATTATATTTTGTCTTGCTTAATTGGACATCTTCTGAGCTCCATGTAGGCCAGCCTGTCATTGTTTGATAGATTATGGTCTCTTTGGCTTACATATAAATTACAAAACATTTCCTATATTGGTTCATTTTGGTGTCTAAACATTAGCAGAAAACCCTGCCATATACAGGACAGTTTACAGAGCTGTAATTCAGGCTGGAGATAACAGACACTTCATCAAGACAAAGACCTGTCAGTGCTGAACACCCCCACCCCCAAGACTCACTGTGACCCAATGCTGACTGAAGATATCTGACCTTTCTCTTGCAGGACTGAGGGGCCTCCTGGGTGCTCACCACTGTCACTTTGAGATTATCGCTTCATTGTAATATTTGCAGCCAAGCTGACATGCCTTCTAACTACAAGATCATAAGATATCAGAGGAGCAAGAATGCTTAGGAGGAAAAATGTAGAAGTCAGAAGAATAAAAACAGGAAGAAGATTTTATAACAGATAAACAATTCTTGACATTTGATTAAAACAAGTTTAGCTGAAACCAAACATACTTGCGACTTTGAAGAATCTAAGGTATTTGTGACACAGTCAAGATTTCTGAGCATGAAATGCTTTTTATTATTATACACACACACACACTCACACACACACATATATATATATATACTATTAAAACCTCAAATGGGAGGAGAGCCAAACACTTAACAGAGAGTCATGATGGTGAAGGCAGGAGGAGACATCTGTTCTTTTGTTGCTCAGAAAGAGCAAGTTTGTTAGTATTCAGCAGCACTTCCATCCACCTCCCTCCCTCTTTCTACAACCCCATTCGTGCTCCCTCATGCCCCCTCCCATGTGCGGTGTGTGCAGCCCAGCTGAATTAATTCTAAATTTTGATGTCATCTTTGGAGAATTCTCAACAAAAGGCTGTTTTCCAAAAAAATAAAATAAAATCTCTGCCTTACCGTTGTGCGTTTTTGTTTCTGCATTTCATATCAAGTCAAATCAATCTTTTTTTATATAGCCCTTTTTATATAGAACATAACACAAAGTGCTTTACCCCAGAACAAACACATAAAACAAGCACAACAATAATAAAATAAAAATAAAGCCCCCACCCTGACCCACACAGAACCCCTAATCCCATTCACGCCTCCCACCCCATTAAATGATGGAGATAAACATTTGGGAAAGAAGCTGACAACAGAGAAGTTTGTTGGTGTAAATGTTAATATTTGCAACCTCCCTCCCAGAGGGAGCGGAGCCAACTTAGGAAGCTCTGGAAGTAAAAATAAAAATAAAAGTGAAATTAAAAATATTTAAGCTGTTTTTCAAAAGCGTTCATTATTAGCATTGAAAATGGGTCGTTAAACAAACTGACAAGGAGTCTTGCGGTCTTAACCAAGTTTTTAAACTAATATTAGAATTAGAAAGGTGATCAGTCAAATAAATTTAAAAAAAGTCAAACAAAGGGTCCCAAATAATCTAGTTCTGTGTTCAAACTACAACCTCTGGAAAAAACTAGTTCAACAACAGACCATTTTTTGGCACCGAAATATTGAGTTTCTAAGACACTAAACTTCAAATTCTGAGGACGGAGGGCATGCCTTAAACTGTGCATGCAAAAGCCATTCAGACCTGCTCTCTATATGCTGTATTCTCCTAACCCTGCAAACACATTTGTTTTATTTATTTCTGAAGGCACATGCATCTACATGATACTAAACTACCCTTAAATTTTGTCTGCTTGCTTGACAGATATTTTCTTTGAAAGATTTTTAGTAAGAAAGCAGTTCTTGATCTTGTGGATTTTCCTGTTACATTTTATTATATTACTTTTTTTACACTTGCAACTTAATGGAACAAACACATTCTAGGTCTTGTTTTTTATTCTTTATGTTTACATGCACAACTTACATTCAAACATTTATCAGGTGGACAAATAAGACATTTTTTTTTTCTAGCGTCGATGGATAATCTTGGAAAACAGGGCCTTGGATCTCTGACATTCTAAGCACACACAATGGGCACTTTCCTTTAAATTAATCATTAAAACAGTCTCCATGTCAACACGGGAGCCCAGAACATTAATAAAAGATTATATACTCTATATAGTAAGAGGAGAAACATGATGCTATTAACTGTGTCTCTGCATGCATGTGTGGTGGCGGGTTGGGAGGTGTCCAAACACTAACACTACTTAAACTTTTTTCAGAACTTTTCCTCATAACGACCAACTTCATTGAAGTTAGCAGATTTTAGCGGTAATACATATCAATAAATAAGGCGAAAGATCCATTTAAGGTCTGTTAAAACTGATGGATGCAACATTAAGGTCAGAGTTAAGCCCAAATGCAATAACCAATGTAAATTGTTCGCTTCAAACAAGATAAAGCACATGCAATGTTTAAATAAGAATAGTAGAATGAAGATGTGTGTATATTTGTGTGTGTTTACCCCACGCAAATCACACTAAGGTGAAAAGTCATCCTTAATTTAATTCGAAGAAGTGGATTTGCTTTTACCTTCAGAATAGCGGGACATCTTCTAGAGCTTTCAAATGGATTTCTACCATGAAGTCACAGACACTAACCATTTCTTTTGTCAGCCAGGAGAACATTTACATTGCTTTTTCTGTAATGCTATGGTGGATAAGTCACTTCTGCACTAATGGTTTGAGAAATTAAGCGTTGAAGATAAACTATTGCTTACAAATACATTTTTAGAAAATAATTAGAGATTATATTTAAGTCTAAACAAAATGTAACTGTCCAGACGTTCAGCTCCAAACAGGACAACAAGGTGCCATTCTTATTTTCTTCTCTTCGTCTTTCCGCTGCTCCCTTTAGGGGAGTGAACTAGAGCCCTGCGCGGGACTATTTTCTTCATCCCGCTCCCGCCCGCGCCCGCTGAATTTCTGACCAATCCCGCCCGCTCCCGCAACGTATGCGTTACACTCCCGCCCGCTCCCGCAATATGTATGTCCACTCCCGCCCGCACCCGCAAAACTCAGAGAATTTAGTCCCGCACAGTAATAGAGATGCATTGATTTTGTATCGTCCCCCGTCCCGCAGGAAAAAAACACGTATTTGTATTGATATTATTAAAGAGATTCATGTCCTCCTCCAGCCTCATCTTTTGATGCATTCTTCTCTTGTGTAATGTGCAACTTAAATATTAAATCTATTTTCACAAATCCTGTTTGGTTAAAAGTGTGCGTGTGTGCGCGCGCAGACAGACGGCCTGAAGCGCGCTCTTAGTAAGAGGCGGGGCGGGGCGTTGCACACCCGCCAACAACAGGTTTGATGACAGAGGCCATTGGGCATCTCTACCTGGTGCTTCACGGAGCTTCAGTACGTAAGACTCCAACAGCCGCACAGCCTAACGTAGTCCGCTATTATATATTCATCCGATATTCATGCCAGCACTGATCCCGCGGGGTTTATTTTTTGCCGCCCGCTCCCGCCCGCAGCACAATCCAAACCGCCCAATCCCGCGAGATTTGGGTTGGGTCCCGCGGGACCCGGCGGGACCCGATCCCAATGCAGCCCTCTAGAGTGAACCATTCACCTCCATCTAATCTTTTTCTCTGCATCCTCTCTGTATTATGCCTACTGCTCTACCTTCACTACATCCACAAACCCTCCGTTTGGTTTTCATCCAGGCCTCTTTCTTGGCAGGTCTAACCCCAGCATCCTTTTACTAAAACAATCACTGTTCCTCCGTGTCACAACATGGTGTGACTAGAGTGGCCTGGTTAACATCGGAGGCCGTTGACTTTAAAGCTCAGGAACAGGTTCTTCCTTCACAGCTCACACACCTTGGCTGCACAGCTCACACACCTTGGCTGCACAGCTCACACACCTTGGCTGCACAGCTCACACACCTTGGCTGCACAGCTCACACACCTTGGCTGCACAGCTCACACACCTTGGCTGCACAGCTCACACACCTTGGCTGCACAGCTCACACACCTTGGCTGCACAGCTCACACACCTTGGCTGCACAGCTCACCCACGCTCATCCCGCCTTCACACTGAGCACCTTCCCTTTTATGGGCTCCAGTTAATTGGCTGGCCACGCCCAGGAAGGAAACCACTTTAACCAAACAATAAAGAAGATATGCGACCAAAGACAGAAATGTCTTGTAAATCATACAGTTAAAGTCCTGTAAACAGAGAAAACATAAATAAAAAAACAACTCAAATCATTACAACCAAAAGGTATACAAAAAAATCCAAATCCTTTCCACTTCCTATGCCCAACTCCTAAACAGGAAGTAAATGTCTTGGCCACCATTTTGTTGTTTGGGCACCAGGAAGAGAAGGTGAAAAACAACAAGTCTAAACATTTGGTGGTTGTGTTTTACATACATGATGTGTCTAAAAGGGATGAGCAATTATAGACAGGTGACAAGTAGATACAACTACTTTGTCACACTCCTCTCAACGTATCCAAACTATTTCAATCTGCTTCTCTGCATTGTTGACCCCAAGTTCTTAAGGGTGCTCTTCTTGAGTTGATGTCAAAACAGATACTTGTACTCAAGTTAAAATAAAATCATAGATTGTATGTATTATCAAAATACAATACAAAAAAAATTGCATTAATATCCCTACAGAAGTTCAGTTGGGGGCTGAGAGCTCAGACAGGGCTGGGAAAAAAAGTTAAGTTACTCTGACTTGCCTCCCTGAGGCGTGGAACAAATTGATGAGCAAGCGTTCAGCTGCCATTGTCGTAAATCAACAATGGCTTTTAGTACAGTTATTAGCCTACGTTATTATGCAGCCTAGGGCAATCCAGGAAAACATCAAATATGTAATAGATACCAATAGAATTTTTCAATAGCAATTACAGTAGAAAAGAGAAAAAAGGCAGAATAATTCAATAGATCTAAACATCAATTTGACCCTAACAAGAGCATGATTAAAGAGTTCATTAATGCTTAATAGTTGTTCGAAAAAAAACGTCTGGCTGGGTGACATGGATTATTATCAGTGATTGTACCAAGTCTTTGTACAAGACTTTTCTGTGAACCAGCAAATCAGCCTGGGAAGCACTTTGAGATGCAGTCTCACCAGGAAAAAAGTGGGTCATCATAACACAATGGCAATGGAAGAGATTAGGAAAGTGAAAGAAAAAAATGAAAACCAAAAACTTGAGGACAAAAAAAATTCTTCAGAGAGAATGTTGGAGTCATATACCTAAATGAAATGTATTTTGATTAAATTCTTGCTTTATTTCAAAGTGCATAAAAAATCCATTACTCTAAACCTTTGTCTACCGATAGTTTTAATTGCAATTTTTTTTCTATGAGATTTGAGATTGTAATAGGTGCACAAAATTTGGTAGAAATTGGTACAAATGCAAAATAAAATTTGCATACCTTAAAACATTTAATTTCTGAGAGTTTGTGCAATCTGGTTGGTGATGTGCAATTTTTTCTAACCCAAAAATAGCTAAGCGGCTGGAGGGCTATGACTTAGCAAGCAAAATGTATCTACATTACCCATTCAAACCTAATATTGATTCTCACACATTATTACCCCCTAAATGAAACGAGAAAGTCTGACTGCATGCAGCATCAACAAAACCACAACTGGATTTAGCCTGGCACCTTAAAGCATTGTAGCTGACACATACACAAAAGAAATAGAAATGACTGGTAATTATCTCTGCAACATAAATCAAAAACGAAATATTTATTCTTAGTTTACTGCTAAAACCAGCTCTCAGGTGGTTCATGAAAAAAAAAATGCTCCTCATTGACTCCAACTTGCAAGATGCGTCACAATTTGGTGCTTTCTTTAAAAACGGAGGCGGTCAGTTCACCCACAGCAGATTCATCACTGTTCCTTTTGCCAAAAATAATCTTTCATCAGGCAGGGCAGTCGGATCCTCACAAGCAGTCTTTACTACTCCATCTATTAACATGCTGTCACAGAAAATGTGGATGGTCATTCTTTAGGCTACTTTTTTCCAACAACTTTGTATTTCTTTTAGTTCCCTATAAATTCAATGTCAGACCCAACGGTTGTCTAGTAAAATGTCTTCTTTAAAACTGTAGCAACCCACATAAAAAGTAGTTATAGCAGTTAAACTGACAGATTTCAGAGCAGGGAAACAAAGAGGCTCTGTGAAAGACAAGAAGTCACCCGGATACAGAAACTTCATTCTACTCCTAAGCTTTAGTTTCACTGTGGAATTCTTCGTCCTTTTCTATTATTACTGGAGTGACAATTCCCAGTGCACCCTATTTCTTAAAGTGGGTTGATTAAATCTCAAGTCACAAGAGAAATGATCAAATAGGACCACTGTCCTCTTTAAGAGAGCAGGCACCTCTAAAATTAATATCTTCCTTTTTGACAACAACAAAAAATTACACATATAGCCCTCTATAATATTTGGCGGTATGTGGAGAGCTGAGAAGAATATACTTCAGTTAGTGAATTATAGTGAGGAAAAAATGTATCAACTCTGGAGACTTTAATTCTGCAGGTTTAGCCCCGTGTCATCTTGGAAGCAGATTTATAGGTTTATTTCTAACATTCCTGTAGACAATACTACAAAAGTTCCCACAGATCATTATAGAAATGAATGAAATAAAAAAAATGAATAAAATAAAAACAAAGAAAAAGTGCGTAAATGTAAGAAGAAAATAACTGTGTCATTACTCATAATCATTGCAATGATGCATTCAATACACACCTGGGTCACAATAGATTCATTATTGGTTACTGTCTATATTAACCTTTGGGTCCATGCTACCATTTCTACATCTATTCAAAACAAATACCTGCTTAGAACAGGGCAACATCAAACAAGGCTACCGTGTGGTCAAACTAAACACTAGTTTTTAATTTTTACACAGTAATTAAAAATGTGTCCATTACTGTAAAAATATGGCAAAAGTAAAGAATTCTTTGAAAATAATAATGATAAATTGGCACTGTATCTTTTATTTGATTAAATATTTACCAGGTATAAAGGCAGAAAATGTTTTAAAAAGTTTTAAAAATGAACAAGTCCCATGTATAATAAATATCCACAAAATTCCATGCAATAAAATTCCCCTTTTTGTTTACTTTATCCCGGAATCTACTTGACCACAGCATAAAGGAAATTCACAGGTCATGGGATGTTCAAAAATTAAGTAGATTCCAAAAGAATACAATTAATTTTTTGTTCTCTAATTTTATTCTCTTCTTAAATTTTGTTTTGCTCTATATTCATCCTGACCTGAGGAGATGCCAAAGAAAAATTCCGATGTACTGTATGTGCAAACGGCAATAAACCTTGAACCTTAAACTTGATGCCAGTGCAGGAGTTTTACAGTTGTTTTTCAAATTCTTCAATGAAATAGCATGTTTTTCTTTGATAATATATTTCCCTCCTTATGTCTAATACAAAAGGACATGGCATCTGGTCTCATATATGACGAGATTATTGTTTTCCATAAGCCAGAACGATGAGAAACACATATAAAAATACATCAATTTGCAAGAAAAATGCTGATGTCAGGACGAAAAACGTTGAATAACTTGAAGAGAAGGGAAGTTTTGGTACGAAAATCAATAAAACTTATAAAAAAAATTGTTTAGCTTAAAGGATCAAAACTGATTTAAAAAAATTAAATGCAATCATGTTTTCCGTACCCTTTCATAATTTAATGTGCTTAATAGTACCACTTTCAACCTTTTCTTTGTGTCCAAAGCTTTAGGCAAAAAGACATTTAAGTAGTGAACCCAACCATAAAAATGTGAAGAGCTGTTTGGCCCTGGAGACTGGCTGACTGTTCACACAGGCATGAATACCCACCATTGCTCCGATGTGCTGGAGCTCTAAAGGAGGCCCAAGGGAGATGCAATCTTGCCCAGAAAAACACTTTTTTGTCAAATTCAGCTTAACCTAAATGATGGGGTTAAATATGGCCCAAACTGGGTCAGAGCTCTTCTTTTAAATGAAACACCAAACCATGCGAGAAAATACTGAGGTCATTACAAAAGAACAGAGATTCCAGGAGCTTGAGACGTTTATCTTAAAAGAATAATTTATGGTAAGAGTGTCATTTTGTCTGGAAAACATATTGATATATGCTTTTATCCTTTACAGGAAAAAAAGCTTAATTGCTGTGTCAAGTCACGTTTTGACTGAAACAAGACTCAACTTGACACAATACTGTAACAAGGTAAAGCTTTATTTCCCACATTTCCAGTGGGGCCACAACAACAATATCATATATCCAGTTAGTCATCAAAAACATGAGACCTATTACTGACATACTACTACTATTACTAAAATACTTGTTTTTTTAACAATCATCAAGATTTTATTTTTTTTATATTACAGATAATGCTCTAGCCATTGATATAAGTAGCTATATGGATAATCTCTGCAACGGCCATATTGACTACAGTTTACTCCCCACAACTCAAGGCTCTGACAACAGCAGATTTTGGAAGACTATTGAAAGTTGTCTTCACTTATTTGTGCAATCAAAAAAAAGCCCATAAATATGCATAAGTCTGAGCTGTATCAAAATAACCTATAACATCCATTCATATTTGTTATAAATAAAATGTAAAGCAATAAAAATAGCAAAGTTTTTAATCCAGGCAGCACATTTAACTATTTTTAATATAAAATTGGACTTTTTAATTTAGGAGTCAGTACAAAATTGGTCCCTTTTGAAACCAAACTCCAGTGCTCATTTGAGGAACAACAAATTAGTTCCTAATAGTGATAAAAAATCATGGAAATCTCATAACAGGCATTGTTTCAATTCTGTCACCAATCAAATACAGGTGTAGTCATTAAAAATTGATATCTTTGTTCATTTATGTTAAGAAAATCTATGTTACCTTTATAAATTCAAAGTAATAGATGTTTGTTATACAAGCTAAAAAATAAAACATTTTTTATAAACTGAAAAATGTTACATAAAATATGAAAATAGGTTTAAGTTAATTGTTTAAGAAAAAAATAAAAATCTTTATTTGAAGAAAGAATATCTGAATGAGATGATAATTTAAATTAACACACAAAAAGTTCTCCTTTAGCACCAAAACAAAAGCAAAAATAGATGCTACTAAAATAATGGTGGGTGGGAATGATTGACACATTAAACAGACACCAAAAAAATGTTACAGCCCCCAATTTTTCAGCACATGCAACCTACATGTGAGGATTTGGCAAGCCGATGAAGGGAGGCAGACAGCTACTCATTGGACCATCTGACGAATAAAAAAGTGAGAAGAGCCGTTTCTTTGACACACTCTCATTCCTCCTTAAGTATTTGGTATGACTGTAAGAAGGATTTATCTACTGAATGGAGATGAGGGCTGCTGTCTACAACCCACTGTTCAATATGCCTACCAAACAGTGAAGCAGCTCAGGGTGGAAAGTACAGTTGCATCCTTGACTGGGGATTTAAAGTGACAGCTTATTTTAGAGATTTACTCTGGTGCCACTTACAGTGGGAGGTTATAGGGATGTGTGTGATTACGGCCAAGTCCTTTGCAGCAGCAAATGATTACTCTGACTATTGTTTCAATGAGATTCCCTGAGCAGCATTTAAAACCCAACTCCTTAGGATGAATGTTAGCTTCTCCATAAAGATAAACTGGAGCTTGTGTGAGAATCCCAAAAAAGTGAGACACAGATATAGAGACAAATTGTAATTTGACTTCAATATGAAGTACAATAACAAAGATGTGTGCTGCTAAAACAAAATCAAATTTGAATATAGTTTCCCCCAATAATAATTTTGACCTGGAACTAAAGGCTGTCCAAAATATTTTACTCTATGTAAATCCATTCAATAATACTATGCAAATCCCCAATGAGTAATTAAAACATTTCAAAAACATTACTGAATGCTGCATTTTAGTTTTAAACTGTTTTTGCATACATTTTTCGAGTGGTTTTTATATGGTTAGGATTTTCTTATATATTTACAATTTTTTTATAACAATCTTTGACGGAAATGTTTGCTCTCCAATAAAGGAACTGATGAATAATGAAATTCTGTTGACAGACAGCTTGACAGTCTTTTTTAAGACTTTGTCCAAACTGACTACATTGGCTCATCTTCTAATTCTCACTTACGTGTCTGAAAATATTGAAATGAACACAGATTCAAGCATTTAATCCACACACCCATTAAGTAGCAAATGTTTTTAAAAGGTTTTTATTGACAAAACTCTGTAATAAAGTCTAAAGAGTTTTTAAAATAAAGACTGAGAAAAAGAGTTTTGACAAAAGTTTAAATTAGTAAATTATTACAAAGGAAAAGAGTCTTAAAAATAAAGAAAAACACTTTGAGCACTACCGTCTTATAACATCCTTTGTTGTTGATTACAATATACTGACATTACAGTAATAAAAGGACATATCCCAGATCTGTATTATATAAACCCATACTTCCCTGTTCACATGAAATAATCCAGCAAGGTAGAGTTGGAATGCTAAAAGGCTTTTGAAACTTTGTGTTTCACTTTAGTTTAAGCACTGTGTGATTTCATTGCACGCTTAAATAAAGCCTGTTATTTAAAAAAACTGATCTGATATTTAAAAAAAAGAAAAAAAATCAAGCCTCTTAAGATAAACCTGCAGACATGGCACTTTCAAAGTGAGATTAGTCTGTTGCCCTTCATCTGCGGCCTTCATCTACATACCTTCCTCAGAATTAATAATCTCATTATTTTATAGCCCAAAAGGTGAATTCTACTGTTTTAATATTTAGTTACATTTCAAAATGATAGTACGGCATGTCTAATTTTCATAAACTCCAGATTAGAAGCTTATCTCACTTTTTTGAGTGAGAAAGTCTTACACTGATATCTGTTTGTATTAGCCAGTTAATAATAAAGTTGGCACTCATCTACTGAATGATTAGGTGTTAAAACTTGAGTGGATTTTATCAAACAGTGTTGTGTCTGAACACATTTTAAATAGTCTCATAGCAACAGTAGTGTATCCATGAGCAGTTCACACTCGTTTGAATGGTTGAGCTCAGATTAAAAAAACAAAAAAAAAAAACCTTAGGCACCTTCAAACACAACTTATCTTGCACAATGCAGAGACAGCACTTAAGGATTGCAGATTCCTCCTTATCGCTCTCCCACACAGCTTTAAAAACGTCTCGTTTCTTTTAAGGAAAGACTTGTCTTATTTGGTTATTATATTTTATACATTCAATTATGTCAGGTTGCCTTACTGCGGAATGTTAAAATAGGTTAAAAAAAAAAAAAATCTATGAAGGATTGAACAGTATATTGTCCCATAAATCAAAAGCTAAAAGGTTAAACTTAAAATAAATTTGTTTTAAAAGGATAGAGTTTCTTTATGAATTTAAGTTAAAATTGTGAGGTAAGTTAAAAAGTGGACAGACATACATGGAGAGAGTCACGTCATGTGAGGTAGTGCCAATATTTTTGATCCACCTTGTTCTTTTTCTGAAAGCACTTATTTTGTGAAAAATTTTGTGAAAAACTGTACACTGCTTTGCTGTGCCATTTTATTTATTTATTTTTTTTTTGCCTTTCTCACATGCACTCGTATGGGGATTGACCCAGGCGAGTGCTGTGGGTTTTTGGGTTGTCAAAGCCCATAGGGTTGTAGACAGGTGCGGAAGTCATGAAAATGAAATGTTTCGTTGCTGTGCGTGTGATGTGCATATAGTAAAGTATTTGTAAGAATAGTGTAAGTTGCATGCACGGGTGCTGCTGTTATTTGGTGCCCTTAAAGTGTGGATGCCATGCTTTGAACAACTTTGTCAAATAAAAAAGCCCTTTAAACGCTGATTCTATTGATACCAATAGTTCGCGTCGAAAAAAATCCGAAGCATATGAATAATAGACATCTTTCGAAGGAATCAGAGATTTGAATTTGCCGCTAAGAGCGCAGGCTGGAAGTGAACTCGATATGACCTGTGACGTCACGAAAGGCATTGACTTTCGTAGTTCCGCTTCGGACAGCATGTAAACAAAGCAGGTAGTCTTCGTTTCTCTCGTTAATCATCGTTAATTCTCTGTTAATCATCAACATGCCAAGTCGTTGTGTGGCAGCTGGATGTAGCAATACTTCTAGTGAAAGTGTATCTGTGTATAAATTCCCAAAACACGAAACGCTGCTGAAACAATGGACAAAACAAGTTCAGCGCACGTCCGAAAAACAGAAACGCCCAGTACCAGCACTGGCAGGAGCCAGTACAAAAAGAGAAAATCTGTGACCGAAAAGCTGGCACAAAAGAGAGTGAGTTTAACGTTTATTACATAATGTATTTATTACAAAAGAGAGTGAGTTTAACGTTCAGTGATGAAAGTCTTCCGGGAATTCCCGGAAATCCGGGTTTTTGAGCAAACCGAACGTACTTTCCTGGAAATAAAGACCTGATCTCTATGGACAAATCGCTTTCCGGATGAAAAAATTGTCTGAAATCGGCGAATTTTAGCTTTATTTTCTATATTTCTCTGCGGATCGCTTCCTCTATGGTCGTGGCCATCTCTCGTCTACCCGGCCTAATTGACCAATGATGGGACGTTTTAGTTGCTTTCGGATGCGTCGACGGCTCTGATTGGCTCTGTCTGTACCACGTGGTCAGCGTGACGGATCCCCTAGAGACCAAAACTGGCGGACACACGCTAAACTTTCACAAACAAATCTGAATTGCGATCAATCATTCGTGTTTTTTAAAGAGGGAAGCGTACCGGCTCCCCTAACTTATCATGGGAAAATGATACGCCCGCGGGGTGTGCAAGTTATATGTAAGTGCCCGTATGACGCCCATACAAACTACAACGTAATTGTGTAATCAACTTATTTCTAACAATCAGGCTGCAAGAACAGGGTAAATGGTAAATGGCATATACTTATATAGCGCTTTCTACCCTCTTTCGAAGACCCAAAGCGCTTTACAGTCACAGTCCCATTCACCCATGCACACACACATTCACACACTGGGCACACACTAATCATGTGAACAGCACTAATAGGCCGACTTGCACAGTGCGCAGGGTTCGTGCACCGGGGGGGTAAGCCTACGATCTTAAATTTATCGTGCAGGCCACAGGTTTCCCCACATACAACCCGCATCCACCTTTAAGGGGCAGTTGTAACTGAGGTTATAATTCAGCTTTGCATGCATGTTCAATAAGAATTATATTACTTGTCAGTGCTTGATAAACCAGAAAAGTTTAATGATTGGTGAAACATATGTAGAGTGCAAAGTGTAACATTTTTTACTTAATGACATAAACAGACTGCTGACAGTAAGGTAAGAAGTAAAATCCTTTTCTTGCACTAACTTAAAAGTTTTTAAGATTCTTTATACAGCGTGCAACTGATTGAGGTCAGTGGATTGATGCTTCAGGAAGGATGAACAAATGGATTCCGATGAGCGACATAATAGGAATATGACATCTCTTCAAAGGGCTTACAGCAGAACCTGTGCAGTGGCCTGCCCACTTTCAACTTTCAACTAAAAAATAAATAGCATTCTGGCCCTGAAGCATTAAAAACCATCAGAGGTGAATTGATAAAAATGCATCTGTATCTCCAAGATACTTCAAGCTTCTGCCCCACTTTTCTGCAGCGAGAACCCATACCACCAAAAGTTAAAAATACAGCTTGTGGGTGACAGATTGCATGTTACAGCTTTATTGTACTTCCATCTAAAAATGATCTCAAGAGAAATACAATTTAATGATAGTGCTTAGTAAACTTCGCCTTCTCTGCATTATTACTTTACAAACAAAAGACCAAGTGTCAAAAACGACCAATCTACTGTCATTGAATTTTTCCAGTGATGATTCAGACTTTTGAATTTCAACAAAAAACTAGATATTGATTTAAGTGCATTGTAGCTGAAATCCATTCATCCCTTTTCTCTTTTTCCATGTGTTTTCAGCTGAGGGTAACCAATTAAAAGGTCACTACTCCATAACCTCTTCTTTTAAAGAACAGTTATTTATGTTTTCTTTTTAAGGCCACAGACCCCACACCTCTGCCTGTTAAAACACACTGACGCATTAGGTGTAAATAGTGAATATCTGCTTTCATGCTGCTTCAAGATCAAAACATCCTTGCAGAAAAACCCTAAAGCACAACCAGCCTTGCTGTTTGAGCAAGAAAAAGTCTGGGTCACTTCACACTGGGCAACCAAGAGGAACAGATTGCTTCTGCTCTGCATGATCACAGTGAGGGCTGGTCTGAAAGGGGTCTTTGTTAGCCCAGGGGGAGGCTAGAATGGCATGGCTTGGTTGCACAGGGTGGCATGCGGTCTGAATTGACTAGGAATGGAGTGTCGTGGGAGGCTGCACACTTTGCTGCAAGCAGTTTCCCCCTGCATGTACTTAGTCATGCTCCTCTGGGGCAAATGATCACCCAGCATGTCGTAGTGGGACGGCTTCCAGGTGGGTGTCATGGAAATTAATTCAGAAAGTCTCAGATTTAAAGAAAGCCTTCAAATGATGTTTTCTGCACTCTTCGCTTGGTGAAAAGCCTGTTTTCTACATCAAATGAGACCAATCTGCTCAGTCACCCACTATGTTAATAGGAGATGTACATAGAAATGTCTTCAAACCCCAGTGGGAAATCGGAGAAAAACCAATTAGTAAGGGAAATCAACAGAAAATCATCATAACTTCACAAGCGGTCGGTTTATTTATCCCCATAAAAGCTAAACCACTCTGTGTCCAGCACACCAGGCTCGGGCAGCGATAGCTTTGTAAAGAAGATTACTTTGGTGAGTGGAAAACATTAATCACCTCATAACAAAGCACAAAAAGCACAGCAGGCCTATAACTCAAGAGGTCTGATCGCCATCCTTACCCTCACACTGTGCTGATGCTTCTGTTTGGCTGTAGATGGATGAGCTATTATGAAAACCTCAAAAGATGTGTACTTTCTGAGTCAGCAAAGTAAAACTGCAAGGGGGATATGTGAGGATAGGAGTGTCAGCAGAGCTTATGGTTCTTCTGCCATTCAGGCTGCCCAGTAAAAAGAGACCCCCCCCCCCCCCCCCCCCCGTAATAAGTGATAAATGGGCATGAATGATCTATGTCAACAGAATTAAACTGAGGCTTTATTAAACAGCAGCTTGGGAAGAAACACATTTATGACAGAGGAGCTAGGAGCTCAACAGAAAATGCAGCAGTTTTCACAAAAATGTAAATGTTTAGATATTTTCAAAAGGGTAAAAGCTGCAGAATACTGATCAGATCAGCCATGAGAACCTTTATAAACTAGTGTTTCATCTCTGGATGGAGGATTGTGAAAAGTAATTGCTGCTGCAAATCAAAACATCTCATCTTTCTACACTAGGCAGGATGTTTCAGCAATATAAAACATTTACAGATTCCTCTCAGAAATGGATCTATAAATCTACAACATTTATGGATTTTGGCACAAGAAATGTAGGAACAGGTGATTGTGCACAACCCACAACAAAAACACAATGACCATTATGATTTTAGGCCATCTTACAGAAAAAATGGTTTCTTTTCATTTTTTGTTGCGAATGATTGCCTGAGGTTAAAATCACACCAAATAACAATTTGTAGTTATATACATTTATAACTGATCAGCCTTAACCCAGTGTGATATAGTAAAAACCCCGAACAAAGAACAGATTTCTGGTGAGGACAGGGATTTCAGTGAATTTGAACAAAAGCAATGTCATCCGGAAGTTGATAAGTTCCACTGAGACATCTGTAACCTTGAATCAAATTCTCTTGAAGGAGGGTTAAAAGACCAGAGTCCTTCAGGCTTTGCAGCCCTGAGAGAACTGGATCCTCCACAAACCAGCAGCCTTGAGCCCAGAAAGCTGATCTCATTAACACCGTAAAATCATTCTTTTTAATGACCGGGCCCCCACGCAGCCTCCCTTCTATCACGTCATCCATTTACTCCACTGGGATTCAGTCTTTCCGTTCAAACTGTGAGCCTATCAAAGAATCATGGTGGGATTAGTAAGACGTGCCTATAAAACAACCTTCAGGCATTAATTATCGCACCAGAACAGGCGGGTTTTCATCTTTAAACTTTATTGTGCACAGTAATAAACTGAAAGTTGCTTTTGTCTTTTAGCCTCTACTATGCAGAAACAGGAATAGGTGTAAAAATCGTAAAATCAAGACATATTTCAGCAAAAACATGAGGGAAAAAAAACTGGAGAGTTTATATTTGTCATAACAAAATAATAAATAAAAAAATGTGAGGAATGAAAGGACATGCCACATGTGATAAAACAGTATTTGGGTGTACAGAATTTGGTCAAACCTTACACAGTACACCTGGGAAGCAAAGATGAGATGAGCTGTTGCCATGGTGATGATGTGCTGCAGCAAGACTGAACTACAAGGACAAGGAAATGGAATGTTTACCACGCTGTCACTCATAAAAAACACTAAGAAAAAAATATCAACAAATGCAGTAGAAAAGAGTCAAAGAATGCATGACATATTTGGTGGTAGTTTTTTTTTTTTTTCTTCCAGTGTTGGAGTGTAATCTTTAAAGTCATGTATTTTTATACCAGCAGTAGTCTCACTCAAACACAGGCAGCATATGAGCATCATACTTTATGGCTTCATGGACTAAATTCCAGAAATATTATATTTTCCGATTATCCTCTCATGCTAATGCTTACAAAAACATCTTGATGGAGATAAATAATCCACTTCTGGAAATAAAAATAGGGTCACAGAGGGAAAAAAAGGATTCAGAGTGGGCTGCTATGTGTGGTAATGGAAGCGGAGGAACAGTATGGAAAGCTGAATTAGACCTGCATAGCTGCAACTTACCTTCATTTCTCTCCACTTTGCATAAGTGAAATGACTACAGGGTTTGGCTTGCCCACTCCACAAACTACACAAAACAAGATTGATGCCTTAATAGTGTGAATCAAAGTCAATAATGGCATACTTGATTCTCTGGCATGGTTTTTTGCTGCCATGCTGGGACTTTATTCTCTATAGAAAAAAATGCATTAATCTTTCTTTGCATGACGCTGACAAGCTAAAGGATTTGTGAATGCTTGAAATTATATTATATTTTTCATCTGATAAGCTGCTGTGCCCCCTCTCGCTTCCTCTCACCAACTCCCAGCAGTGACTCATCAGGCGATAACCTTGACAAACAACCTTCAACACCCACACTCTGCAACACTGACAAGGTTTGTACAGCACCTTAAAATTGTCTTTAAGTTGCCTTCATCTGTCAGCTTTCCAATTCAATGGATCCCCCAGTAAGTATTTAGGGCTTATAATTTGGTCCAGCACTGGTGGATTACAGTGATTGCTGACTGTAGAAAGTACTAAGCCCCTTTTGGGAATGCAGGACTCTCCATTACTCATTCTGCGTTTGAACATGTTAAACGTGTTGTAATTGAATGACCCTGACATTTTGCAAAACCAATCTGCTCACCTAGTAATGAGTGTCTCTGTCTGCCAACTTCCCTCACATTTTTGCTAAACCAGGAAATACCAAATGTTGCAGTTCCTTAAATGACCACTGGAAGCTGGTGACAAAAGCAAGAAATTTCTTGTGGACTTGCATGTTTAAAAGTTAGATTTTATACCAAAAATACATGTTTGGTGTCAAACAAAGCCAGTTTTAAACCGTATGTGAATTTTGTAGTTACTAAACAATAAGTAGATATTTTTACTTCTGAGGCCTAAGTGGATGTTGGACTTATGCTTGAGTGCTTTATCTGCTTTATAACAAGAGGAATATCTAAAATGCTTTTAGTTCCAGGGCAATGGTGATTGCAAATAGTTTGGATATTGACACTTTGAGCTTTGAATCTAATACAGTAGAAACATTAGTTTATTTTTAAATGGCTGTTGAAACATAGTAAAAAAAAGAAATAAAACAGGATGAATTTGTTATCACTATGCAAAAAGAAAAAGTGGAAGAGTCCCATATGCCAGAGGCCGTCCAGTGGGACAATTACGCTGTGCAGCATACGCACTGTTGGTGCCAAATCCATGTGCCTGTTTGAAATGGGCCGGAAAGCCCTGTTTTTAAATTAGTAAATACCTTTTTCTATCTGAAATGAACGATTTTAACATTAGTAGGTCTAATTTATGATAATAAATAGCAAAAACCACAGAAAACAAGGTTCTGATAACTGTTTGCCTAGTCATTAGCCAAAGTAGTGGTACATTATTCTACTTTCAAAAGTGAAAGTAGAATCCAAAGACTGCCTAGAACAACTTTGAGTCTCTTTATTTTTACGAGTTTCCAGTCACTAACATTTAAAAAGCTTTTACAGAAGTTATCCAATATTACTTAGCTAAAAGAGTCATGTGGCTCAACACAGAGCTTGGCAAAGCCGTTAAATTTGTTAATGCACATGCATTATGGGCATAAAAGAGGTGGGTGTGATAGCCTCTAAACATTCTTGTGGTGGAGATTCAATGTTGACCAGAGTGCCAAAACCACTCTGCCTCCATCTGATACAAAAAAATGACAAGTTATTGTTTCATAAGGTATAAAACCCAGAGAGTCACCACGTTGCAACTCACTCCAGCCGACACAGGCAGATGGTTGTCGCCTCAAGTCTGGATCTCTCCTCTTTAAAAAAAAATAAATAAAACTACCGGTACATTTGCTCTGTATTGTCACTATATTTGGAAACTCGATGGTTTTCATCTTTTACAAGTACCCAGAAATCATATGTTATAACTTAGTAAGGCCCTGTATGATAAAAGGCTTATTAAACATGCCACTCATGTAAAGCTGTCCTTAATTTAAATCATTTATGAAGCAAAATAACCAATAACTCCCTCAATCTCAACTGCATGTCTGAATTACCTGCAACAGGTTGCAACAGGCTGGATCAGCATCAAAATTCGATAACAGTGTGGTGTAGTTAGGTTTTGGGCATTTAGCTCTTTCCAATTTTTTCCTTAGGTATCTATTAGAAAATAGACAATGATAAATTAAGGCTTGCTATGATGCAAAAAAAAAAAGGAGGAGAGCAGGACTTTGATCAGCATTAGTCACATTGGGGATCTGGTGGACGGCACACAACAGCTCTGCCAATCGCCTTACATGACCATAAGACTACCTGCTTACACTGGGCAGGGCAGTAAACAAATGCTGCTGTGAAATCTATCCACATGCAAAGCTAATAAACAGGAGTCTTTATTGAAGACAACAATCCTGCTGGTATTAAAAACACAGATGTTTGCAGTGTATGTCATATGCTGTGAAAGACTGACTGTCACAGATAAAGCACAGCTTGACCACTGGGGGATAATTAATACAGATTTTGCAGAAGAGAAGAACCTTGGCAAAAACCCAACAACTATTATTTTTCTCCGCTTTGGTATGAAGAACTAAATCTTCAAACCTCTATGAAAATTTCAATAAAACAAAAATGCAGATTTCTGCTGTATGTGCTTTTGTGTTATTAGCATAGTTGCATTTTTTTAAGTTGTTATTACTTTATAAGCAGCGTCTAGCCATATTTTCATGACATTCTACTTTTAGTGTTGAACAGCCCAAAAGTGCCTCCTTCTTTTTTTTATTTTTTCACTCAGTGCACACTGAGTGAACTGAGTATAGGGGCAAAATAAAAAGGCATAATTAATACAAACTACAAAGGTGGGGCATCAAATACTTAGTATTATTAAAGGGGATTGTTTCCTTTCTAAATCTTTCTTTCCAAAGTGATTCAAGAATCACGATGACCAGTTTACTCAGGGATACTCATGGAAAGTGGCAAAAGCTTGCAATAAACTTAACTACCTATGAAGCAGAACAATATTAAAAATACAGATTTATCCCAGTCTGAGTTGTTGGTGTTAGATCAGTAGAAGACACAAAGACAGCATTTTACAAATGATGGCAAAAATGGCAAAAACAGCCACCAGCAGTAACTGTCTTTACAGTAGTTTCACTGTTGCATGCCTAAACCAGTAAACATGTGCAGAAAACCCAATCCTTTATCAATGAGCAAAGGCACTTACACTTCTCCATGCTTATAGAAACTTCTGTACTTTGTGAAATACTTTGTAGTTTCAAAACTTCATCAAAAAGTCTTTAAGTCCAGTGACAGAACACAGTATGCTTCTTCTTAATAAATACATTTTGCAAATAGTTTTAGCAGTTGGACATCTGCATATGAAATAAAATATATAAAAAGCCATAAATTAAAAAAATGTAGCGAAAAAACATCACATCTCTTGATAAAGTAAAACTAATGTGATATATCAATTGTTTTAATTAAAGACCAACTAAAAATGTCTGTATAAATTGTCAAAATGACTACATTAAACATTTTCAAAATAAGTAGGTTTTTAACCATCGCAAACAGTCTTGTGTTGATTTATATATTTTTATATATATATTTTTTTATATTTTTTTTTACTATTATATTATTACCACGCTGTCACTCATATAATATTATTATTTTGCCTTAAACATGTGTGATTTTGATTTTTCAAAAACAAAACCATTGTGAAAGTTATAATGACTCATTTGGCTGATGGTCCACATGGTCAGTGTCACAGATCCAGACCGCTGAATCTTCTCAGATGCTGGTCATGCTGAACGTGTTCATGATTCATTAGCTTGTGGTTTCATGTGGGCAGAGGTGGCGAGACCATCTTCTCTCTGGAGCTTACAGACTGCACCTGCACTATAGGAACAGCTCCAGTTAGCAATGACTACGCTCATCGAAAAGTCACAAGGCAGCGTCATCAGTTTTCTCTCAGTCCGGCGTGTTATTTTGTCATTGTACTAATTTATAATTTGTGATATTTTGATTACAACAACTGCAGCACTTGGGCTTGTGGGTATAATAAAATTCACCCCTAAAAAGCCTTTAAAACCTGTAAAAATGCATTGATTCAGCAGAATTCATGACAATATACACTGCATTCTAGTAATAAAAGTATTTACATATATACATGCTTTTTAACTGCATTATTTCAAAAGCTAACAAGTCTGAAAAGGCCTTTATTTCACACAATTCAAAACTAAATGTAGAAGATATAGCTTTTTGCTCTCAAACAAACCTCGGGCAAACACTAGTTGTTATTCTTTTTAAAGAATTAGCAGTCTGACATGCTGTGTAGCAGTGCAAACAGTGCTTTATTACCCTCAATGCACCTGTCTCCCACACTTCAGGCAGCAATAAGCTACACAATCCCCATTTGTAAAGAGGGGAGCACTGCCGTTAGAAAAATCCCCTCCAGATTTAAACATTGCTGCCATATGGCACACCTCTGTCTGAGCACTGAGCCACAACAAAAGCAGAGGCACAGGCTAAACTGTGCTGTTCTTGTCTGGACCCAAAAACATAATACAAAAACTATATGATACACTGCTTTTTGGCAAACTAATCAGATACATTTACAATACAAAATGTCTGTAATAATTAATAATAACCTGCAGAATCCTGGAAAGACACAAGAATGGTAGAAGTCAAAAAGCCTTAAGGACAATTTTGAGCATAATTTTGGTTCACAGGAAAAAAAAAATAATGTTTTTCTTTATCTTTTCTCAATCATGTTTTGTTTCCATTCATATGTTCAGGACCACCAGTGAGAAATATGTTGTGAAAAAACAGGAAACAGAATCATTCAGGAAATATGTAAACGTAAAAAGTAAAAAAAAAAGCTGCTTATTCTGGGTTTCTACATAGTAAAAAGCTAATAAACATGATGACACTCCCAGAGATGTATTCACAGAGAGTACCACATGAGCAGCTGTTAAATCCTGGAGCTGTGTCTCTGCTTGGCCTGAAAACCCATTTTCCCTAAACATAGAAGTGCTGTTTTTAAGGCTTACCGCTGTTCTTTTAGTGGTTTCTTGTCCTCGATGTGGGAAGAGCATCCAATTACAACTGCAAATGTTATCAGGCTCAGGATGAACATTTGTGAAGTGAATTGAACATGTGTGTTAATGAGTTTGCTGGAGTGCGAAGGGGAAAAAAAAGGAAAGAGAGATTTAAAAATGGGGAGAGGAGAGATGAGATCCTAATAACTCATCTTCTTCTTGGCATGTTCTCTAACATGTCTTGGCAAAATTAATGAAGCAGAAACAATGAGAATGTTTTTTTTTCTTTCTTTTTTTGTAGCTACTGCAGTAGGGGCAAGTGAGATAAACTGAGACAAGCAGTGGTTTTCTGTATGGCTTTACATCCCGACAGGTACTTATCACCTAAAATAAATCAACACACCAAAATATGGATATTTTATGTCAAAAACTTTCATCAGTAATATTGCAAAGCTCCACCATCAATCCAGTTTTCATTTAAAGACACTTGCTGAGTTGAGGCAGAAGCTGTAGTGGATGGCTTCCTTTGTTTCAATGCTTTGCGTGTTTGTGTGAGGCCAGCCTCTTTGTCTTGTGTGTGTGTGTGTGAGTGTGTACATCTATCTTCTCTTCAGAGACATGTGTCTCTTGTGACTACTGTGCTAAAACACACACACACACACAAAGGGAAAAGGAGGCTGACTGCATGCATGAATAGATGCTAATGTAATCTGCCAAACAGAGCAATAGGGGTTGCCCACAAAATGCATCTGCAATCAATTTTTTAAATGTTTTTTAGACTGTTTGCTTAACTTTACGTTGAACTGAAAAAAGCACATATTGTTCTGCCACTTTTTTTTTAAATAGGGTAAAAAATGGACAGTGAGAGAGAAAGACAATGAAAAATACACTAAAAACAGACACTCCTACTGCTCGCTTCACAGATTCTCAGCCACGACTGTAGGACGGAAGGTTCTGTTTTCTTTCAACAGAGCACAGATTGTGCTTCAAGTGTAAACTCTTCGACTGTGATGCTCAACCTGGTTAAACACTGACTTTTAACCTTCTGCTGCACTGAAGGCACTTTTTCTTTTCTTCATTAATATTAAACATAACATTTCAAACAGAAATAAAGTGCTGCAATCACCCACATTTAATAACATCAAACTAAGAAGTCAATTTTAAGATGGAATTTTAAAGTAATTTTAAATGCAACAAGGTGATAGTTTCACAACTCATCCTTAGCATCCCAACTAAGAAGCTGCTGGGTAGATACTGAATATTTAAAATCCCACTCCAATCCTCTTTTGATCTAATGTAAGTGGTTTTATTTAATTATGATTATGCTGTTTTCAGCTAAAATTTTTTTTAAAAACTGTCGTTTTCTAGAGTCTATTTTCTGCTGAGCAGCAGGAGTTGATTAGAAAATTACCTCTGAGCTTTGGGTGGGACTGTTGGCGTGGAGTAAGCCCTTCCCTAATCGCTGGTCATCCATCTGTTTACGTACTTTCCCGCTATCGTACAGCCCCTTAAAAACCCAACTTAACATTACGGGTGCAACAAAAATGGTGAGAAATGTTGGCGTTAAGTTTTGAAATTGAAAATGTACACATATATGGTCATCTACAAGTGGATGGATCAGAATGGAGCGGAGTAGGGAGCTTGTGGCCTACTGATTCTAGCTTAATCCATTAAAACTGATATAATCTCTGTCCTTGCCTCATTTTTCTATTCTTTTTCATTTCTGCTGTAAGAAAAGTTTATATTATTTCTTACTGTCCCACTTGGCATGAAGCTAAATTCAGTTTTTACACCATACCTTATCAAAAATGCAACTATTGAGCTCTAAGATTAAATATTAAAAAACAAAAACTGGAACATTTGGATGGTGATTCCTAGTTTAAACCTTTATTTTTTTTTTGCAGATGTTGACTTTAGTGTTTGGAAATTATTGTTATAGAATTTGCATATTTTTTTAAACGCATGATTGTTGATTCAAAAATATAGTATACAAGACTCAAGAAAGATGTGTTTCTGGAATCTCGCTTAGTAAACTATTTATTGAGCTGCTGCACTTCCAAACTCAGTTTGCATGCTTCACTCCTTTGTTTTATTTATACACAACTTGCTATCAACTGAATTATAAAAAATATACTAATTGACGGAATATATATCCAGTATTATAGATCAAGTCAACAGAATCAACAGACAAACTAGAAAGAAATGCATCATGAATCCACTAATGTAAAATTTGTATTTTTTCAAAAAGTTTTTTTTACAGCTGTTTGTATTAATAAAGATAAGAATGATAAGGTAAAGACATCTGCAACTATCCCCTTTAGATTTATTTGATATTCTAACATGAACAATACAGGAAATCTTTTTTTTTTTTTTAACAGCAGTTACTCCTGAACAGAAAACAGGATCCTGCAGTGAACTGAAGGTTTGAGGAGGCGACAAATAAAAAAACACAAGACTCCGAAAAAAGAAAGAGAGATGCAGAAAAAGAAGGGCAGAACAGCAGTCATTAGCTCAAAAATCCCCGCAGGGAGAATGCGTGAAATTAAACTACAAGCCCGACTCTAAAGACGGAGAAGAAGCAGCCCGTGGAGATGAGGAGGGCCGGATGAAAAACCACTGAAAAAAAAGTAGGGGGAGGCATGCGTTTCATAAATAATTTCAAAAATGCTTCTTTATGACACATTGCGCTTTAGGGAAACACTTGTGCGTTTTTTTTCCACACTGTTCCTAGTTAGCTGATTGGTCAACAGAAGACTGTCATGGCTGTCAGACCGCATTAACTGGAGCCACACGCCAGCTCAGCACCTGGCCAATGAGCTGATGATACATAAATTGGTATTGATTTCCATCACAAAGCAGCTTTCCCTCCAAGTACAGTGACCAGTCTTTGTTAGTAGAATAAACATGTTTTCTGGCAGTTTTCTGTTGTTGTTTAATAAGATTATTAAACTTAACATAGAAAATAGAATTATCTGAAGTAGTAAACTCTTAGGTGTACTGTAATTGTAAACAAGTTTTTGCATCACTGTGCTTGTTTGTTAGTTGGCAGATGTAGAGTGGCCTTGAAATGCATAGAGACAAAAGGCTGGATATCCCATACCCTGAGGCCAAAGACAAACAAGACCTCAATGATTATAAGGGAAGTGAAAAAGAGGACAAACAGAAAAGTGTGACTGTGACGTTGAGGGATTTGTTGGTGACATTTGCACTTTAGGGCCACCGTAATAAGTTGATTTTGTGCCAAAGATGAGGACATGACAACAAGCAAATCCTAATTCTTAAATTCAAAATACAAACATTTCTTAAAAAACTGCTACATAAATAAAAAAGCACCAAAGAACTAAGGTAAATGTTGTATATTGTTTTTAACAAATAAAAATAAGAAATCTGTATATTGTCCCAATAGTTGCAAGCCTTTCAAGAGCAGTTTTGTATCCAAATAGATTCATATTAAATATCTCTTTGATGTGACAGTTTTTTAGGTCAGCTTTGAGCACTTTTCTTATCTGATTACCTATAAGGCCCTGAATATCTTTGTGCATTATATGGCTGCAGTTAACATGGGCCATGACAGTATTAGTGGGTAAGTAAATGTAAATTTAGAAATTTTCACAGCCCAGAGCTGCACTGCACCATGCAAACCCATTTACATGGCTACTGAAGGATGTAAATATAATCAACAAGCTGTTTGTATGTCCATGGCTGTGGGCTAGGTCTCTTTACAGTGAGACTTGTAATGAGCAGAAAACAGCCCGACTGGTGCTATTCTACTCTCTGCTTCTCTTACAATGGTCACAACTTAGATGTTCACAAGTATTCATGCTTACAGGTGGCGCATAACCTCAGGCCCTCTTTGTCACATAATACGTCCTCGACAACACAACAAAGGGCTCAGCAGGCTTCACCCAATGCACTGACAGGCCACCTCCTCTTCATCCAACAGAGTACACTCAACACACAAGTGACACTGATGAAGAAGAGACACCCAAACAAGCTCCAAACCCACATTTAGAGTTGAGAACCCCCTAAAGGATTGACATTTATGAGACATAAGAGCTTATACTATTGGGGATGTGTGAGTGTGAACTCATATCTTTCCTTGGGTGTGCTGTAAAAGGGATATGATATCCAGTCCTACACAAAGGTCTTTCATAAATCCCTGTAATGCAATCCAAACAGACACACATTTTCAAGTATTACCCAGCTAAAAATCAGAGCTGTATAGAGGCAGCAATAAGACACAAGGGTGACAAATAGACTTCTTTCAGAGCAGCCCTTTGCAGCCCTGATATAATATTTCTGTGGTTTCACAGGCAAAGTGACTGATAGAGTGTAAATGGCAAGAAGCTGCTCCCACATATCAAACCCTCACAGAAGTTGCAGGGCTATCCTGACCTCCGCTGCTCCGCACAGTGAAATAATCCTGAGTTATGTGCCACAGGTTCACCCAGCCGTGATGCTGCTGCAGACTAATGCTGCTAAATACCAGCAGCACTTCCCTGAGATTATTTTTAATAGAAATTCTCAAACATAGCATCAATTTCAATCAGTTATATGAGACAAATAAACAGTGTTCTCTTAAAACAAATACCCAAACGAAAACTCTTCTGTTTTCCAACATTGGCCTGTTTTGCAGCCCAACTTGAAGCCAGCCCTTTTTGGTTTTGGCTAAAAATGTGAACTCACACATGTTAAAGCTCGTCAGTGTGAGGTGCAAAATGACCATTAACTACAAAAGGTTTGAACATAGTCAATATGATGCCCCCTGAGGCAAGGATACTGACCATAAGTCATAGAGTGAAAATGACTTTTTAAAATTGACTTAAACCATAAACCTATTAGGGAATTTTAAGCTGAAGAGACTTAAGGATTCAGTTTACTTCTCAGAAATTGTGTTTTTGTTTTTGTTTTTGTTTTTTGCAAATGTATTGTATTCCCCCTGCTAAAACCACTATTTATCAATGTAAACAGTTATTTTTTTTCATAACCTCATGAACATCTTTCACTGTTGCAATTAATGCACCATTTAGCTCATTAACACAGTTGCCCGGCCTTTGATCTCAGCCTCCAAAGAGTATGTAAATATCTTTATGTCTATGCTGTCAGTATTTAAATAAAATGCTCATAGAGCTTGACATATATAAAAAAAATAATTCAAGGTAAATGGCACTAATTTAGTCAACTAAAAAAATGAAAGTCCAAAAACTTGCCATCTTGAGAAATTAAAGTACCAAATTAAAAATAATGTTTTCATCTAGTTGTCAGTTTCTGAGAACTGTTTATTTCTATGCACTTAACACTTGTTTGGGCCTTCTTTTGGATTTATTAATGAATGTGTACTGAAGGCTGTCAGCTTATGGAACTCAAAAGTTGTAATGGAAGCCTACAGATTGTTATGATAGCTGTCTTAATGTGATCTAGAATGTAGGATCATTTCTTTTCAACAACAGTCCATAAATTATCTCTCAAGTTCAAATCAGGTGAGTTTGCTGGCCAATAAAGCACAGTAACGCTATGGTCATTAAACTAGCTTTTGGTATCTATGTCAGTTTGGGCTGGTGCCACATCTGGATGGGACAAAAACCAGCATTTTCATCCAGCTCCAAGAAGAGAGCAGCATGAAATGCTCTAAAATTTCCTCCTAGATGACTGCATTGACTGTAGACTTCAGTGGACCATGACCAGCAGAAGACAGCATGCATACACCCATGATGCATAGCTCTGCATCCAGGATAGAGATTGTTATCAGCAATAAGAGCTGCAATGCTGGTTTAAATCATAAAGTTTTGTTTGGAAAGCAGGCTATAAGAAATGTAAACTACATTGTTCAATTTCCAGTAACCAATTTGCCAAATCTTTTGATGCTGTTTTCTGACTCCTTAATTTGGATGGTTACAGTGTTGGTTCTCTTCTGCAACGCTGCATTAACATGACAGAGCTGAATGTCCCTGGGAGCAGCAGAGGATTTCAGTCTCTTCCATCAGCCAGCAGCTGGATAAGAACTCTACAGAGCTAAGTAAGAAAATAAGTGCCCACTACTCTACCCTCAAAGCAGGATGAAAATCTCTATAACTCATTACAGCAAAAAATAAACATAACATAGATGCCATTAGGACTTTGTTTAAAATAATCAATTACTTCCTGCCTTAATGCTGAAGGCAGAGGCTGAGGTAAATTTGACACTGGATGCATTAAAAGCTTCAGGGGGTTCAGGGAAAAAAGATCTGAGAAACAATTCGGCTCTCACAAAGCAGCAGAAGACATTTTAAAAATAAGCCGGTCCAAAACCTGGTTCTTTCTTTGGAAATGAAAACCCTGAAGTTCTAATACAGGGAAGGAAATACGTATTTGATCCTGTAGTAGCATTCAAGAGTTTTGTTCACACACAGACATACTACTCTCCCAAAAAAACCTGTCGCCTGAATTGTTGACACAGAGTCAGTCAATCATTCGGACTCCAAACTCTCCAACATGGGAAAGACTAAAGAGTTTTCAGTGGATTGAAGCGAGATGATTGTAGTCCTGCATAAGACTGGAATGACTACAAAACTATCAACAAGAAGCTGGGGGTTTAGGGGACAGCAGTTGTTATGCAAAAATACAACCCGACCATAAATCAACCTAGATCTGTGGATCCAAACAAGATCTCACTTGGTGCTGTTCCCATTATCATGACAATAGTGAGAAATAGGTCTAAACAAACAGTTAATGAGTTATTTACTAAGAAGAGTGGCCCAAATTCCTTCTGATTTTTGCAGAAACTTGCTAAAAGAAACGTCTGACCTCTGTGCTGGGTTTTGTCCGTAAGTCTTTCTGGCAAGAGGGCTCAAATACTTATTTCCCTAAATTTAAAATGCTAATAAAGTCAATTGCATACATTTCTAACTCTCTCTGTTCAAATGAATTTACCATTAGGACGACAGACTGTCAATTTCTTTTTAAGTGGGCAAAGCTACCAAATTATGATGGCCTTCAAGTCAGCATCTATGAATTCACAATGTAGCCACTCAGGGTGATTATTTACCTCCAGTTCTGGAACAGGGTTTGACAGAAACATAATCAGTCCGCCAGACACTCACAGCAGAGCTGGACCACTCTCCCCTTTCACTCCACTCCCCTCCCCTCCTTCCACCTTGGTGACATCAGCCACACTGACTCTGCCGCACACAGCTCACCTGCTGACTTCACAGTCCATCTGGCCGTGATCCATCACTTTCTCAGCCTTAAGCAGGAACACAGGTCTGTTTACAACCTGGACACAAAGTCACAGCCCTCCAGCACAATCTTTATGCCCTATGTAGCCATTATTCGTTTTGAAAAGACAAAACAAAGCCTTAGGGTAACAACAGGAATCATTGCATTCATTCCCAAATATTTCTGTAATATTACAAATAAAAAGCTGTATTTTTATTCTGTCTACATGTTGCTGCAGAAATTTCCTAGAGGATTCCCTGCCTTTCTTACAAATGGAAGACGCTTATTTTCCTTCTGATTTAAGTGACAGGTCCTCTCACCTCCTTTTTTCATAACATCAGTGTGAAGATAAAACACCAGAATCATCAAAGCACAGTTGATACTGTTGCAAAATCCTGACGACAGTTAAATACGGTGGGTTGATTTTCAAAGCAGTGTGCTTCAGAAGCCAATGTTTTTTCATTTAATTCCTCTTTTTAAATAGAAATTAATTATTTTCTCATGCACATACAAACATGATGGTCAAAATGTATTTGCATCTGAATAACATTGCAGCACAATCTGGTTTACATCTTATCAATGTAGACTCTATGTAACTCAGGAAGTGTGTGTTTTTTAGGATAACCAATTTGCATAACAGATGTCTTGGGAAATTGAATGACATGAGCACTAAATAACAGCAATTGGTGGCAATTCAAATGAGTAAAAGCAACTAAAAAGCAGGAGAACAAGCTTACATATAAATCTTCTGAAAAAAATAATCTTTTAAGCCATGGATTGCAAAATGGTGAAAGTCCCACTCCGAACAGCTTTTGATCTATTTAAGAGTGTTCCCAGCAGTCTTTTTATTATGATCATGCTGATTTTAGCCAAAATCTTACAAACCAGTGTCAGGTGGGCGTACTGCTGGCGTGAGGTAAGTCTGCCCCCATTTCCCATCATCCCTTTGTTTACACTCTCTCACACTAGCTTACAGCCCCTTACAACCCCAAACTAACATTACATGCAACAAAAATGGCGAGCAATATTGGAGCCAGTTGTATAGTTTTGAGCCAGAAGCCAACTCGGACAATGAAATCGAAGATGGGATCTCCTTGTCTTTAAGTGAATGAATCAGAGTGGAGCTTGCGGGTTGCCGTTGTAAGTTATACGTCACATCTACACCTTTTTCCGAGGCTTTTTTTTGTCTGCTCCTGATTCACAAAGAATTAAATGAAGACATACTCAGAAATGCTATTTTAAGCTTAATTTTCTTAAATGCCATCCATTATCAGAAAAAGGCCACAAGAAAAATGGTAAAATATCAAAACATTATTTTGGGTCTTAGAGGATGTGCAAACAAGACTTATGATCAAACTCAACCAAACTTTAAAGGAAAAATATAATTGATATTTTATGAAAGATTTGCTTTTTTATATATATAAATATATATCTGCATATCTACACGTCTGGGTATCTGCTGACTTGCATTCAGATCTTCTATTCAAACTCCTGCTTTTCTGTTTAAAAGATTACACACAATTGAATTGCAGCAGGATTCGTCGCTCTCTTCGCGGAGTGCATGAGCAGTGGTCGACAGGTGACTAACCTGAATGGTGCACGTATATTCCGTATCGTCCAGAAGTCTGACCGTGCAGTTGTATTCCCTCTCCAGGTTTCTGATGCTTCCACTCATAAATCGGCTCAACATCTTCTCGAGAGAAGCGCCTCTCTCTGCGCCTACAGGACCAGAACAATAAACTCATCAGCAGCGTGCGAGTGCATGTCACATCGACCGCCTTCTTCGCTCCAGTAGACGAGCAGCGAGCACGGATTCGGCCCCCCAGGCGTGCACCATTGTTGTCCTGTCAAGTTTTCGCGTCGTGGGTCCGTTTGGGGAGTCTGATGATGCCAGCATCCAGGTCTAGAGCGGGGCTCGGCGACGCTGCTGTCTTTGGTGAAGAGCAGGATTCTCTCTCACCATTCACTGCTGCAACTTGAGAAGGTGGGCGGGTTCCGGTGAAAACTGACGTCAAAACGAACCTATGGGAGTGCGAGGCGTTTTTTCCCACGTTTCTCCAGACTTTATTAAGCAAAAGGCCGGTTCGTGTATTAGATCTCTAAAAAAATGTCCTATACATGATCCTAGCATAAATTGCAGATGTGCGATTCTTTATTTTCTTTGGTAGATTATGAATTCTGAGGATTTGCAAGAGTGACCTAAAAAGCTATGGACTGTCCAAGGACTTCATTCTTCTGTGCCATTGCAATGTATTAGTATTAGACTGCCACAGGCAGGTCAACGACGGGCATTACTCTTGTAGAATTTTTTACATGAAAAAAGGTCATTTTTTATAAAAAAAAAAATAATAATAATAACAAAAATAAAAAACACAGAGAAAGACAACACTTCATGGTGATAAACTGGAAGTCTGGCGTGAATGGAGCAAAATTAAAAGATAAACAAGCCATACATTAGAGACAGAGGAAATGTTTCCCAATGCAATGTTTTTTGTCATCTTAAAATTTCCATTATATATATACGTATATTGAACAAAATTAACCATTTACTCCTAACTAAAAAGAAAGCTGCCCACCAAAGTTTTACCCCTGCCGTGACCCGGATTCGAACCGGGGTTGCTGCGGCCACAACGCAGAGTACTAACCACTATACGATCACGGCGAGCTACTCCAGGGGATAGGCATTCAGATCAAATTTGCAACTATAACCAAGCAATGCGATTATTAATGCTTGTCTTTTGACTTTTACTGACTTTGTTTGATTTGCAGCTTACGTTTACTCTAAAGTGAACTGTAGCTATTCTTAAAATGTTTGACTTAGACTGACATCACACAACATTCTCTGAAAAACGCCCCCATCGGCCATAGATGCTGTATATTTCACTGTCTATTTGAAATAATTCAACTTTTAACGTTTGGTTCTTTAGTTATGTAAATGGTTAGTGATTCATTTGCGAAAATTGTGCTTACCTTTTACATAATAAACCAGTTGGTACGGAGGAATGTTGATGACATGGTAAAATACCAGCTCCTAAATGGGGTTGTTTTTTTTTATCTGTCTTCTGGGTAAGAGAAGCATCACTTGATTAAAAATAAAACAAAATATCTCCAGAAACCCTGAAACTATTATGGAAGCTACCCTGGATGTTGAATAATAGTCATAGCTTTGATTTATGTCACGCATTCTGTCATTTTTTATACAGTTGTTGCTCACACAAAATGTGTGCTTGTTTATCTATTAAGAAAATTTCTTCTTGATTTTCACCTTTGTGTGTTGAAAGGTTACACAGCCTTGGATTTTGTTGGTATAAATTATATTTTAAAAGAAAAGTACTGTTTTTAAAATATCAATTTAAACTCACATTTTAACTTGTTACTCATGTTTCTGCAATGAGACACAAATCCAGTATTTCTTGTGGACTTTCTGTATTGCATCTGCGACAGTTCACCAGCAACAACAAAAATACACACATTATGCGACAAATTAAGTGATCCCATTTGTTAGCTTCATGATTTAGGCAAACCTGCATTCACCACTTTTATAAACAATCATTCAGGAGGCACCATCTGAACAGAAATTACATTCCAAAAGTCAAAGCTTTGCCACAAAAAATGTGCAATATCTTTATCTTTAAAAAAAACTAACAATCAATGTAACAGTACTAGCAATTACAATTTTTTCATAAATTATTGACAGAAATAATCTTATTTATACATTACTGGTAAACAACTAGTTAGAAAGAGTGTGTAAAATATAGTTTAAAATTAGATCAGTGTACAGTACTAATGTGTTTAAAGTCCTTTGTTGAGAAACAATCAGATAAAATACATGATTAATGATAATAAACATCATATTTAGGAATAGTATTAACAAGACAGACAGATCTAAGGCGGATAGTAGAAGTTTTGTAGCTCATTTTCATCGTTTTCTTCTGGTTCGTTGCTTCGAGGCGTGGCAGGGTTTGGAGCACAGACTGCCTTTCTAGTGAACGGACGACAAGCCAGACTCGGGTTTGTTGGTGCTTTGCTGTTTGAAATGTTCTCCACAGTTCGAGCTGACGCTGTTTTTTGTCTTTTGTCAGACGCCACATGATTGCCCCTGTACAGCTCACAAGATGCAACCAGAGGCTTTCCTATATTGACCCGCTGAGTTTCTGTGTGCCGCAGCTTACTGTCCTGGTTAGTATAGTGAAGATCCACCTTGATGACCAATGACTCCTAAAAGAAAAAGAAGAAGAGGAAAAAAGGACATTAATAGTTAGCTACTGAAGATTGCACAATGAAAAAAAGTTGACACAGACACAAACCTTTAGCTTCTGAAGAGAGCAAAGTCGTAGAGAACAGTCTGGGTTATAAGATTTATTAAAAAGTAGTGAGTCCATCTCCTCTGATCCACCAGGCTTGGAAAATATATCTTCAATTGGCTAAAAAGATAAACATGGAATTTTGTTAGTGAGACTTAAATATATTTACTTTGATTAAGGAAAACAAATAAGAAACTTTATTTTATTTATGTTTTTTTTTTCATTGAACACAGCAAATCTTTGCTAGTACACAGATCCACCGCTAGATGTCAGTATGGGCCAAAATATTTTCTTTTAAAAAGTTGTTACACAAGGGAAGTGCAGCACAGAGGTTTTCCTGCTTTGTCAATGGTTGCAACATACAGGAAGCCCATATTTGGGCAGACGTTCCTGGAGCATATACGTGGGTGGTGGTAGTCATCATAAGTTTGGGTAAATGGAAAAGTTCTGCATTTTATTTTGTGAAACATATATTTGATTACATAAAACCCTGACTTTTCTTTTTTTTTTTTTTTAAGGGCAAGATTTAGAAGATCTTAGAGTCATAGTTTTATGCAACCCCCAAAGACTGACGAAGTACAAGTAGAAAGAATTTAGCATAAGTTTACATTGAACACTTTGCTTGGTGCATACAACCTCTGAAAACCTCTTAAGTGCCATCTGTTTGCAGTCAGTTCGACAATATACCCAAACAGATAAGTTGGTTAAATGAAAGTATACTTACAGGTATGCTGCTTAGTGTAACGGTGCAGTCCTGAGCACGGGTGTCTGTGGTTTTCACAGTAGCGAAAGCAACCAGGACGTTTGAGAATAGAGCGGAGAAACACAGTTCCACTTCTACACCACAAAGAAACATCAGCTGCTTCTTCCGTGGGAGTTCTGAAAGGAGATATAACATTTTTAGCTTCTTTTTACTTTGAATAAAAACTTAAAAGTTGCATTACTGGGCCTTAGTTTAACTACAGTGTTTAATTACAAAAAAAATTGCAACATCAAATATAAGGCATCATAGTCAGGCTACAGACACATTTCATCCTGTTTGTGGAGGACAAAGATCTTCAAACCACAAAATCACCGTTACATTTAGAAGTGGCTAATTCTGTGTAAACTTCAAGAAGTGGAATATGTCAAAAAGACACTTCCTGCTTAGACGAGCTCCTCATTTTGGTTTGTCAAAAACAGACAGCCGCTTTTTCATGAATGGAAATAAAAATAATATATCTGACCACAACGTCTGCACATGGTTTGTCCCTAGCTGAGCTGTGGGAGGGACCTCAACCTCCAGATTAAAAGCATGTCAGCTTGGAATTTCCAGCACCCTACCATTCGCTTGCCTCCAACACACATCTCGTAGGTGTAGCTCTCTGGTGTGACCGGTGGTTCGAACCTGATCTGCAAGAGATCGAGGTTCCTTCAGAGTGTGTTTGATCTCCACTGCCTGTTTTCCCGTGACCAGGGGGTCTTTACCCAGATCTTGAGGGAAGAAAAGAAGAATATTCAAGTAAATCTGATACAAAAAAACTTGAAAGATTTATCATTAAAAAAATTGCCAAAATAGGCACGATTAACTTTTACTGAGGAAAATTCATTTATGAGATACGCCTTTCAAAAAGTTTGCCAATGATGGACTGAAACTCAGATGAAGCTTATGCAAAATACTAACATTTGCTTATTTGAAATAGTTTTCATGCACTTCCATACAAAGTGCTTGAAACAGCCCATCTTGTATTGCCAGCTAAAATTTGCGAGAACCCCATGAGAGCTTAGGCAGGGGGTGCCCGAACTGCACAGCAGCTGTCTGGCCCTCAGCAGCTCTCAGATTTCTTGTTGTTCTCTCGCCAACAGCCTGAATATCCAAGAAATGAGGTCACGTTGGTAACGGTCCCTCAAAAACGGATTTCGCCAGAGCCCAACAAATTATGTTTTGCAGGAAAAAAAAAAAAGGAGGAGCTCATAAACTCTCATCCCAAAAACTGACACGGCAATACTTGCAAGTGACGCATAAACAACATAAAACTGAGGTGCCATAATTATGGGACTTGTCTATGCTCCATCCAGGACACCACAGAACAGCTTGTCCTTGTCAGTGACGTTTAACCTACATGTGCAACTGCCATTATGAAATATCCTTCATAAATAGAAAGCAAATGAAAAGCAGACAATATTTACTACATAACGTTACTTTAAACAGGCCTTGCATATAAAATAAATACGAATCAGTTCATTAATGACTTTAATTCTCTTAGTTGGAAAATCTTTTTTCATATTTGATTAAAAATATCATTTTTTAATAATTTTCGCAATAAAAAAATCTGTTTTTACAAATATACTTACCCTCAGATACCTTTTCCAAGACATGCGTGACTTTTTCTGACTGTAAAATGTATTTGTTCAAGTACTTGGTGAAGATTCCAGAACTCTTTCCCCCATCTTGAACCTCAAATGCCTCAGCATCCTCACATCTGGGAAAAGAAAAGTTGTGATGTCAACATACTATACTATAATAAAGGTACTAGTCTGACATTAGTTTGGCTTCTGTTTGTTTTGACAACACGTACGTGGCATAACCATACACTGTGTTCCCACTTGGCCCAAGAGGCATAATAGCTGAAGGTATGCAATTCTGGTTGTACCTAAAATTATTAAAGTAGAAAAAAAATCCTATTAAATAACAAGCATCAATGCAGAAATATCATGCACCACTGTGTTTCTTATGACATCACTTACCATTTTCTACATGTATCCAGCAGCATTACACTCAGCGCAGTCTGCCTTTCCTGCATTTTGTGCATGACCCTCTGCACACAGATGCAGTTTTCAGGCCGATACGGCTGTGGAGCATCAACAGCTACTAGGTAGTTCCTCCCAGCATGTTCATACCCATGACCAGCATAGTAAAAAATGCCTGTAACGCAACCAAAATAGTCCAGGTTAGATTAGATCAGCTTTACCATCACAGTTGAAATTTTAAAAGTCAACAACTGAAATAAATTATATTAAGACTGGCTGTGTATAATGATGATAATTTATTTAAAGCATATACTTTGAAAAGAAAGATGTGAAAATATATAGAAAAATAATGATATATGTAATCTTACATGGCAAGATAAGGTAACAATATTTTATGTAATACCTATATAACAGTAAAAATAGCAGAAACTATTCAATTGACTGGTCTGTTAGGTGTTCTGTTTTGGTCTTTTTACAAGATTTTTCATCGTCATTGTTTCTTTTAATAATATACATAATAAACCTTTTTTCCACACTATGGGTGGCATCATATAGTTAGCTTCTTCCTACTCCTTTTCAGCAGTAACTCTACTTGACTTTAGTTTAAAATCACTATATTAAATAAATCTAATGTGACCCAAAACGTTTATGGTCTGCATCATTGCAAAAATCTCTATTCATGATTGTGAGTAATTATAGTTATTTTCTTTTTAATCAATGCATTTCATTAATTCTGTAATGAGTTTGGTATATTTGTGGGATTTTTGTTGTATTGTTTACAATCAATAAACCAATCAAATCAAAACCAAACCACACTATGAACAACTTCTAATTTTAAATTCAGTTTGAATTCACCAACTACAATAAAATATATTTTTGCTCTCAAATAAAATTAAAAAAAAGTGAAAATTTTGATCTTGTTTTGGTTAATTATTCACTTAACCCACTATGGCAACCAGATACACAGTTTTACTATCTACAAGTTGACCACAGCCAATACCAGAACATGGTAAAGATTTGAACATTTTGAAATAACCCCAAAAGTAGCTTTAACACTGTCAAAAATGTGTCATATCTATGTAACAGTTAAGAAAATAAACATATTACCATAAACTCCTCTGTCAAGGAGCTGCAGGAACTTGTCTATAGCAGACCGCATCTCCCCCATGGTGAGGTCCAGCAAGGAAACAACCCTGAAGTCAAGCTGCTGCAACAGGTTGGCCAACTCCCGCACATCCATCAGGGGAGCCATTAAGACCGGGTGATTGGAATAGTTTAGATTGCCAATAAGAAGGGCAACTTTATCAGTAGCTTTAAATAGAAGAGAAAAACAAAGTATGAAAACTACATTCATAACTATATGTAATCATGCAATCCAATACAATATTGCAAACTGGATAAACCGTACCTGTGAGCACTGCAGGAGGAAGCTGGTCAGGTTGCACTAATGGATATAAAAGAAGAGTAAAAATCAGTTTAACACAGTAGTTGTACTTCAGTAATAGACCTGATTGTATTCATTTAGAAAGTACACAAATGTATTATTCCACGCTGTGATTGATTTTTTTGGTGATGCACTGGATATATCAAATCACAAGTCATAAACAGAAGACAGATGGCAAAGTTAGTTTCAGTTTGCATCACTTTCCTGTTTCAAGTCTAAGATTTAGACCAAGCTCTGTTTGGAGTTAACCAACTTCCTTTTAATTCAGTGAAAATGGGAAAGTACCTCAAGCTCAATGGAAAAAAACTTGAGCTTTGAGCAAAGTCAGTGGAATGAAAGGAGTGAGAATAAAGCTGGGTTTCCTTTTGTTACAAAATAATATTTTACAAAATTGACTCTCAACCTACCAATGTTAACATCAACTGCATCGGTCCATCTTTCCTCCAGCACATTAGATACAGAACACAGGTATGATCCTGCGTGTTCAGAGGTTGCATGGGAAATCTGTAAGATCAATAAACCAGGTTATCTTTTTGCACACTCCTTTTACTGTCAATACCAATCTAAATGTAATATTAGCCTTGGCTGTAATGTGCTTGCATCATTTCCCACCTGTAGCGTGTCACTTGTCTTGTCCAGCAAAGGCTGTCCATTTTTGTACCATTGGTAGTGAGGGGCGGGGATGCCAAAGGCAGCACAGAGAAGAGTGAGTTTTGAGCCTCGCTGAATGGTTTGAGGTTTAGGGTTAATAGCAATGTGCGGATTTCCCTGCCAGTCAACAGGTAAGCCTGAAAAGAAACAAATGTATTTCACAAACTTTCCATTTTTAAAGAGACCATGTTCACTAGTACTCTGCAAAAACAATTTACCTGATTTATTAACGTCCAGCACCTTCACCTTTACCCATTCACTGAACACATAGTTGAGGAAGTGGTCACTCACTCTGCACACAAAAAGCTGAGTTTTTGTAGCTGTAATTGTCAGGTTTGATTCAGTGCCACCAGGTACCTTGAAAAATTAAAAAAAAAAAAAGAAAAAAAAAGGTTTTTTTTTTACCTTGTTTAAGAGAGAAAATTAAGAGTAGAATAAAATACATAATTTAAAGATCATGTTGCAAGCGGAAAAGAATAAACCAATTCTTGTTTTTACAACAAAAACTGACATTTTAAACCCGACTTACTGCGTTTTCGTCCTCAGAGAACCACTGGTAATTGAGGATGCCTGTGCCCTCAGCGCGGACTCGCAGGGTCACCTTATGGTTTACAGGTACGCACACGGAGACGGGATGGCGCACAATCACGATTTCTTTAACAAAACAAGACTCAACTTCAGTTGTCATTCATTAGAGTTAGTCAGAAAGACTGTTAAAGGCGGAGTGATTTATCTTTAGGAAAATAACAAACCTCTTGTCATGATTTGACTATAGCGGGACCCCGTCATCTGTGCATTTTTCTCTGGCTGTGAAAAAAAAAATTAATTAGACCGCCTCCATTTATAAAATTAAAAAAATAACGCATCTCATAAAAATAAAGTATATTCTCCACTTGAAAACACTTGAAGATCGACGTTTAGTCTTAAACGTTAACTTCTCATTTCCAGAGAAATGCGTGTTTAGCAAATGCTGTTGTCAACAGTCCGATTTAAACCAATCAAGTCTCTTTTCTCAATTATAATCTGTATTTTTGTTTAAGAATGCTTTAGTGTATACTTGCCGTCAGCTTCGCACCTATGGAGCATCTGTCTGATCTCGTTCACGGCTCTTGTGTTTTCTTGCTCTGGCTCTTTTAACTTCATTTATAGAGAGAGAAAAAAGCTCCTTTCCCGGAAAAGCACAGCAAACAGAAGGGCACACACACATTACCGTAAACACTGTAATACGACAGCAGTTCAGACAAGATGTTGAATCTAACACTTTAAAATTAGGCCGTTATTATAGATATAGAGAAAAAAAAGTGTTTATTGTGGAAAAATAACAAAAAAAGAGGATGACTTGTGGTTTGTTAAACAGAAAACGTGTTAAATGAAAACACGCATGCGCATGTTATCAATGTTACGGTAAAAAGGAATTTGCCTCTTTGGCGAGGCAACATAACCTCAAATTGGGGTCAGTCGTCGTAAAAAAAAAAAGATCAAATTTTCTTAGTTTCTGTCAAATAACAATCGACTACGCCTACAAAAATATTTTTTTGGTCCAGAGATTTAGTGTTGTGAGCACGTTTCAAGCTTTTTGTGTAACAAAAGACACAGAAACCAGACAGAGACATTTTGAAAGGGTGAAAAATAGAACATATACCAAAAGCTTGGAATCTAAATTGCAGCAAATAAACTGTAAAAATAACAATAGTTGTGCTTTGTTTCATTCTTGAATTTTGTACTATAAAAAGAGATGAGATAAACAAAAACAAGAGTTATGTCTGTTAGGATTATTTCAAAAGTGATTTATCATTTATGATTGTTTTGCATGTGACCCTATATATCCTCATGTATTTTCGATTTAATTTAATTGACAACAATTTTTTATTATTAAAAATAAGCAACAGCTTTTTAGCAAACGTCATTCATTAAACCAGCATTTTAATGAAGTTTTAAATATATCTTGGAAATATATCTTACATATATATCTTACATATTATATGTCATAATTTTATTACTTGAAAGTACTTTCGCAAAGAAATATTAAAACCCTATATTAAGGGCATCATGTGAAACTGAGGCTTAGTTACGACAAAGTTTTAGGGCCAATTTACAAACAAAAATTTTTTTAACACGACTTTAAAGTCATAAATTTACGAGAAAAAAAACTTAACTGTTAAATTACGAGAATAAAGTAGTGAATTTTAGACTTTAAATCTTGTAAATTCCATAAATTTATGACTTTAAATCTCGTAATATTACTTTTTTGTTTTTGAAGGGCCCTAAAACTCTGTAGTAATCAGTTGCAGGAAATTGAGGAAAAATGTATAAATCTGGTGTTGTTTGGAATTTTTACTCGAATAAAAGTAAAGCAAATATGTAGAAATAATTTATATCTTTATAATCACCAAATAAAACATATGTTTAACGCCTTTTTTGTTTGCAATATGTGAAGCATGGTTTGGAAGTCTGCAATTTATCGTCAACAGGGAATAACAAAGCCATAAAATCATTTCATACAACAGCTGATGACATTAAAAGTCACGGGGAAGGTAATCTGTTTAAATATTGACTTTAAAGCTGAAACTATGAAGTAAAATCTAAAATCTAGTTTTGGAAAATCGGATGGGCCCTTGCACCTATTTGTGGGTCTACTATAAATAGAGCTTCTGGCAACACATGCATGTCTATGATAGGCGGTTACAGATTTTCCTCACAGACTTTAGCTCCAAAGCACACTGACAACATCTTCTTGGTAAGTTGAACAAGATATGGAGTAATTTTAAGGTAACTAGAAAACAATCTAAGCGTGTCCTCGATATACATGAATAAATCTCAGAGCTAAGATTTTATTTTGATCTCTAAAACCTTTACAACAACCTGATAGGAAAAACTATTTATAACTTGCTAGTGCCAGAGTTTGCTTGGTTTGAAAGGACAAGTGTTTAGCCTTAATCAGTGACTGTGATAACTGTTCTTTTTTTGTTTTGTTTTATTTTTGCTAACTTCTGGCAGAAATGTACTTATATGAAGTGATTTTTTTTTTAATTTCATCTCCAGATTTCTTTTGGTGGAAGGTCCCATTAAATGACCCCTAACTACTGGATTTTACAAGGGGCAGTTTTCATTTTCTCAAACTTCAGATGATACCTGTAGCTAGAATTTTCTTTATATTTTTGTGGATTGCTTGAGGGGAGAATGACATCAAGGAGAACAATGACTCGTTCTTTCTCTGGCAATGGGAGAACCAGCAGCTTCAGTGAAGAGGAGGGCAGCTCCTCCAGTAGTCGTTCGGAGAGCCGCAACACTTATCTGACAAATGTTCGACCTGAAAACAGGTAAGAAACTTGTTTTATACAATTTTTATTTGTAGAAAAATGTGAAAAAGGTTTGATACAGTTATATAAAAATAGAAACCTGCTTATTAACAAAAGTAATCTAAAAACGGGTTAAATAAAGAAAAATCAAAACAAGTCATTAAAAGTAGTTCATGACTAAAGATGCCGATCAGATTAGAGTGAAGATTGGCAACACGTCTGTTATTTTAATCCGCAAACAGGGACAAAATGCTCAATCTGTTAAAGAGGAGGGCAGTTAAATTGATGACATAAATATCAATAGGCTTCCCCTGAAGCAGAACCCAATTAAATACTGACATTCCTTCATTTGCCTCCTCTCTAAATAGCTATTCAAGGTATTCTCACTACAAGCCAAAGAGGTAATCCTAATTTCAAAACACTCTCCCCAACTAACATTTTATCTGTAAATTGGTTTTTCCCAACATTTAAACCACTATGAATTATAACTACAATGTCTACTGTCTAGTTTGTTCCCCAATGATTGTTTTCGGTTTTACGTGCTGGATTGACAGCTCTGTTTTGTTTGAAATCTCACAAGTATCGATGTTGTTGTCACAGTGTTGTCACTACCAAGGATTTTTATTAACATTTTATTCTGAAATGTAACCTCAATGCACTGAGCCAAGGTGAAGACATCACTGAAATGTGTAAAAAATTGAGTCCATCTAATAGTACACTATTATGAAACTAACTGACCCTAATGGATCTGCATTTCTTTCCAGGAGCACTCTGTGCAGTGTTATGGCTCAGCTAACTGAAGACATACAGCCAACTTTTGAGACTACACTAAAACCAAAGGCAGTTTCAGAAAACTGTAATGTGAAATTCTCATGTGTGGTTTCAGGTAGGTACCAATCATTTTTTAAACTTTGCATTTTTTGTCTAAAAAGTCAGATTTAAGTAGATACCTTTTACAAAGTTGAGATAAAAAGTAAGCCTTTCATCTCTAAATTAACTTCTTTGCTTATTTTAAATTGCTCAATATGTCCCCAAACCAAACAACATTCAAGTCTGTTCCTTAAGATTATATGGGCTGGGCTTTCCAGGAGCAGCAGTCATTGCTGTGACACATTACAAGCATGATGCAATAGCAACACCCACACAGCTCCAATTCACTTTTTTTTTAATAAAACACAATATAGCACAAGCAAATTATATCATAGACACATAAAATTACTTAAGACAATGTGTATATGTATATATATATATATATATATATATATATATATATATATATATATATATATATATATATATATATATATATATATGTTTATTTATTTATTTATTTTTAAGAGAAGTTCCTTATATTTTTTTCTTCAGGGTACCCCACTCCTGAACTGAAATGGTATAAGGATGATGTAGAAATGGACAGGTATTGTGGACTCCCCAAGTATGAAATCCGCCGTAATGGAAAAACCCATACTCTTCATATTTACAAGTAAGGAAGAGCAACTCTTGCAGGCTTCTTTTTTTTATCCAGAAAACAGAAACATCTTTTCTTTGTTATGATATTGCATCTTGTTGTGGTCATTCCAATTTTTTCTTAATAGCAAGGAAGTTCCCAGTTTGAATCCTTGCTGGGCTCTTTCTATGGAGAGTTTGCATGCTTTCAGGTTTGGGTTTTCTCTGGCTACTACAGCTTCCTTCTGAAGAAAGAAAAAAAGAGGTTGTGTTTGCAGAAAAATTGGGTTTTTGGTGTTTTTAACATATAAAGGATTATATATAAAGAAAATTAAGCTCAAACTTGCATTTTGAATACTTCTTTACTCAAACTGTTGCAATCAGAAGCAGATGGAAAATTGCTTTTTGAAAAAGATTTAATTTTGATGTTGCATATTTAATGGACGAGCCAAAAGCTCCCTGCTTTGCTCCATTCTGATGCATCTACTTGCAGACGACTAGATTCATGCACTTCTTTATTTTCCTTGTCTGAACTGGCGTCTCACTGAAAACTGTACGACTGGATAGCTCTAATATTGCTCACCATTCTTGTTGCATCAATAATGTTAGGTTTGGGGTGTGAGGGGCTGTAAGCTAGTGGGAGAGCTTGTAAACAGAGAGCTCACAGCAATGGGGTAGGGGGGGTGCTAAAAGTCCTGCCCATAACTCACATGCAATTTTTTAATGAACTACTGCCACTGTGCAGAAACTATGTTCTAGACATAGTTAACAACACCAGGTTTTTTTTAATTGTCATTATTTGGATTTAAAACAGCACAATCACAATTCAAAGACCTCTGGGAAGGCTTTGGAAATAGCATAAAAGATTAACAGAGTGAATCTTTAAGATTCAAAGTTGAGTGCACAAGTGACTGTGAAAGGGCTTTCACACTGGGTTATTCAGTGCACATCAAATATTCCCGATTGTTTAGTAAGGGTGACAGCTCATGAGAACCAGACTTAAAGCTAGTTTCAATAGCGCCCTGAGTTTGAATGGTTACTTCTCTCCTTCAGGCTAGGATGAACTAGTGTTTTGTGTAATACCCACTGAAACAGGCTCAGGTTTCTAAAACCCTGCAAGATCGAGCATGTGTAGAAAATTTGCAAAAGGAATCTTTGTATTGTTACAACACTGTCCAAAAAATCCTAGTTGTAAGACCATTTTTATTTTTTGTTTTCAGTTGCACATTGGATGATGCAGCAATCTATCAGGTCTCTGCCTCTAACAGTAAAGGAATTGTTTCTTGCTCTGGAGTTTTGGAAGTTGGTACCATGAACGAATACAAGATCCACCAGCGGTTCTTTGCTAAACTAAAGCAGAAGGCAGAAAGGAAGAAAAAAGACTTAGAAGACCAGACTAAAAAGGTAAGCAAAGAAAACATACAGAAGAAAGAGCTACAAAGAAGCCCAGAACATCCACAGAGGAAACGTTCCATCCCACTAGCAGACAAACTGTCGGTGGAGCTGCCAGGAGAGGCTGCCCTACCAAATGGAATTAGCTCAGATCTTAAAGACACGGACACTACAGCTATAAATGTTGAATCTCGCCCTGAGGAGACTTTGGCCAGAAAGAGAATTAGGATTTCTAATGGTGTAGACGTGGATCTACAAGACAGCAGTAACAGTGGGTCTGACAGAACCCACATAATGGGGAATGGAGGCGAAAACTGCTATGATGGAGGAATCGGTTTAGCACAGTTTTTAGCAGAGACTCTTCAGTCTCAACCTGCTGAGGAAAGACCGATCTTACCTGAAGAAGAGCTTCCTAAAGACATGGATACATCTACTTGCAAAGAAAATAAAGAAAAAGATCAAGAGGATATGAGGAACAAGTCAAACAATCAGGATATAGCATTACAGGAAGAGCATGAAAAAGACAAAAGAACAGAAGAGGAATTAGTTGTGGACAGAGATAAACAGCAGGAAATGATGCATACAACAGCTCACGGCAAATGGAGTTCAGATGTCAATAATCAGAGCAAGGGTCATAAGGATCATGATCCCCACCATATCCAGGCATCCATTTCCTCGATGTTCCACTCGGTTAAAGATTTCTTCTTTGGCAAAGGTAAAAAGGACTCTCGGGATCACATTGAAAATGAAGATAAAGAATTGAACAAATCAAACACCAAAGTTCAGCCTTGTCAGCTGGACATGCCTCCATCATTTCATCTCCACCCAGAGCATACCCAACTCACACAGGAAAGTGTGTCCATAGAGGTGGAAAAAACAGGTATTCTTTCAGAAACGTTGGCTCAACAACAGTCGATCTTCCCTGAAATCAAAAGCCAGAACACCATTTTGCACACAGAGCATAATCCAGAAGTGTGCAAACCACTCACCGAAGAGCCTGCACCCCCTGTGATGGATAAATCTAATGACATTTCATCACCTTTGAGCATGGAGCAACAGTCAGCACCAATCGAACGACTTGAATTTAAGGATGACTTTCTACACAAAGAAATGCAAACCAAGCATAAACTATCACTTCATAGCATCCAGGAACGCACCTCTAAGAGAAATGTAGAGGCTAATGATGCTGTCGAAGCTATGGAGGTGTCTGTCGAGCAAGAAAGCAGCAAACCACTTGAAGATAAGTCACTGCTTGGACTTCCAATTCACACAGAGGTGAGTATAGTGCTTTTTCACTGGTCTGGCTTTCACTTTGGAAATACAATCTTCTGACTTTGTGCAAAGGCTGTAAAAATTATGTAAGAAGCATGTATGACTCATGGTAAGCAGTATCCTTCATGTAACCATGTGAGGCAGCCAAACAGACTCTGTAATGACTTCTCCTGCAGTGGTTAAAAAACAAACAAACAAAAAAACTGTTGTGGGAAATAGAGAACTACAGGGAATGCTTTGATGGGGGGGGTTGGACAAGACATTGACCTACTGGGGCAGGGACACCAGTGAATAAGACTTCATGATGAAACCTGATTATCAAAAGTGGCTCTTATTACAAAGAAGCCTTCACATGACAGACGGCTGGGAGAAGAATCTAGAGGCAGGTTTCAGCCTGAAGGAAGGCCTTGTCAGAGATTCCTCAGTCCTCACACCCCCACACTCCCCCTCCGTCCTCCAGAATCCGAAAATAAACCTGTGCCTCATCTTAAGTGAGGGGGTCTGAACAGCAATACGTCTGTCCTCTCATCATCCCCATTTGAGATTCTTTCATGTCCGTCATGTTGTCACTTTATTTGAGGTTAGGGTGACTACTCTTATCAGTTGAAGTTATACATTATTACTGGATTAGATTTTACTGGATTAGATATTTTTTTGATAATTACACCTAAATCCAGTTTGTTAATTAAGCAGGACTTCAAAAAAGTTTCAGACAAGGTGAACCACTGACATCATTAAAGGAGTTTTATTTTTAGATACCATATATAATAAAAATAGTTTTTTCAAGTTATAATAACATTTTTTTATTTACAAAACACATTCCATATTGGATGATTGAGTTGGACAAATCTGAATTTGTTGCAATATGTTTTAGAAGTCATTAAAAGCATTTTTTAAATATTTTTTTCTGTGTGAGAAACAATTAAAAGCATTTGCATTCAAATAATGTTTTTTTATTAAAATGCAACAAAATGATGAGTATTTTTCTAATTCTAATTCTAAAGGTTTTCTTTCTTGTGTTGAATAATAAAGGGGGAAAAAGGAAACTGATGTACACATGTCTCATCACACACCTGCTTAGCATATGTAATGTGGAACTAGAGCACACACTTAACAGGGGGAAGTAAATTGTCATATGAGCAATGTTTTCCCTGATAAGAGAAGGCACTGTCCTTCGTTTAGAGATGTTAATGTGATTAGAACTTCATTTTTAGACTGAATGTGACATCGGTTTCTTTTTATCGAAAACAGTGACTTCTTGTTTTCATCTTAGTTGTGGCTCTCAAAGCATGTAGTCACGAGGAAGCACACAGTTGCGTTACATGTCTGCATAAAACCTGTCGATGTGAGCAGCAAAAACAGATGTCGCAAGAGAAAAACACATGTACAGGCATAGCCCAGATTAACCTCACAGCTCTCTTCAACTATTTTTTTTTTTTTAAGAAAGTAAATATTTGTCTTATATTTTTCCCTTGAAAAAGAAAAAATAGGCCTAACTATCACTTATTCACTGCTCAGCAAATATTTTTATTTGCCACTCCCTAGGCAAACAGGCAGGGAATTCCCCCGTCTGAGTTCTTAGAGGTCCAGCAAACACTTTGTGATGCTGCCTTTTGGGTTTTTGTTGCTTTTCATGCACTTCTTGCTTTAACAAATGAAAATGTGAAGTTGCTAACAGCAGAAGTCTTTCGCGTTGCACACACACATGGAATTAACCCTAGAAAGACAGCTTGTGTAAATACTTGAGTATTTTCTTGGACTGGGTATGTGACTGCCAACACTCGGTTTCAGCGAGCTTGCACGTGACAGGAGGTTAAGAAGTTCCCAAAATAAGCTGACGGGTCAAAAAGCAGAAGGACATATTAACTCACTGAGGTCATACTTTTAAACTGACGAATTTCTTGCTAACTAATTACAGTTATGAAGTCATCTAAGACTAATTTACAACTTAACGGTTTAATCTTTGAGTGGTCAAACATCAACAGAAACATTCTTAGTTCAAGTATGACACCATCAAAGGTCACTGCTAAATAATATTTTATAATGTTGCTCTAAATTCTTTTTGAATAAATATAGCTCGCTTTATGCAAGTTAAGTGAAAAATGAAGGTTGTTTGGATCTTAGTGTAAAAGCAAGCTGTAAGTTCAGAAACCTAACATATGTGTTGTGTTTGTTTACTTTTTTTGTCAGGCTAACGACATGATCTCTGAGGTAGTTTCTGCTGACAAAGAGGAGTCTAAGACAAATGTAGCTTCAGAAGAGCCTAATCTCAAGGCTGGAACAGATATTTCTTCCCCAAAGCAAGATTTGTCAGATTTGCCACATTTCCAAGTTCCATTAAAAGAAGACTGCCCCCTAAACCCAACTTTACCTAATTCAAAGAATTGGCAGGCTCCTTCTGAGAGTTTTATCTCAGCGACAGACGGCCACATTCTAGAAATTGGTGAAAATGGAGTCAACACAATGGGTGATAAAAGGCAGTCTAACACAGAGATGAGCCAATCCTCCAACAACCTATTTGGAGAAGAGAAAGATGAAGTGAAATCCACAGAGCCTCCGTTCTCAGATATTAACAGATCGGATTTGACTAAAATAACAGTTTCTTCTTTGGAAGACAAAATGGAGCTGTGTGAATCTGGAACACCAGATCAGGTGCAGTCTACTTTTTCTGCCACACAGGCCAACGATACAATGGCAGATCATTTCAAAAACGAGACTGAACAAGTTTCAGTTGTTCAAAAAAGTGATGAAGGAAGTCCACTCACTGGAGCCCCTTTAAAGAACATTGATCTAAAAAAGCTGCACGGTCACACATCTGCCATTGGGGAACTCAAAAAGGTCAATGATAATGAAACAATACAGAGCTCAAATTCAACCTTTACTCAAAGCTTGGAGGTAGTTGACAGAAAACTAAAAAAGCAGCTAGATTTTGTGTTGGACAAAAACTTACAGAAGCATCTGTGTAACGGTCTAAAAACACAAGACCAAACCCAAGAGAAGGTTGGTAATGAAGGAAATGAGCGTTTACATCCTGAGCTAAAGACTGAAAAGGACATATCGGTTAATGTAGAGGTGTTGGATGAATCTAAGAGCATTTCTCTTATCCAAAATAATGGAGGCGATGTTAACATTATTCAAGAACACACCAACATAAGAGGCTTGAGTGGGGGTCTTGGTTGCGCTTCAGAGAATATTCCAAAAATCCAGATTTCTGACACGGAGGATATCTCAGATAAAAAACTTTTTACAGAAGATTTTAGCCCTGATAACCATTTTGGATTCCCCAAAATTAAAATAATTGACCCTGAGATTAAAGAAACTACCTTACCTCTAACTATTTTGGCTCTAAGCAAACTAGAATCAAGTCATTTGCAAAAACATGACACAACTCATGAATCAGATACAAGCACTCATCATGACAGTGAGCCTGATTGTCCTGTCCCATTCTCTACGCCAAGCATTCACGACCTCTCACCTACTCAGAAAGCAAAGGAAGTTGCTCAATCATTATTTGAGCAGCAAGAGCTACGTATGCAGAGCAGTGAGCGGCCTCATCAGATGGACAACACATCAATCCCTGTTATAATGTCATGGACACAGAAGACAAAGAAAATGGTGCACTCAGCACTGATTCAACGGTGCATCAGGTTTGTGGAGTTTCAAGGGTGCCTCTTATTGTGGTCCCTCCAATTTCTGTCACTTGTCATGAAAGTGATTCTGAACCCAGTCAGAGCAAGTGTAGAGAAACAGAAACCTCTGCTGACACGCAAAGAGGAACAAAGAGTGTTGATAATGCCATGAAGTCTGAAAGAATTCAGACATGTGGTAGTGATGATATTTCTGAAAAGAGTAGAAGTGATAATACTCCAATAATGCTTTCTGAAACTTTGACACCAAAAGTTGGTGGCAATGTTCAGTCACTTAATGAACCACCAGATAAAAACTCTGGCCCTGACCTCTCTAAACCAAAACCCTTGAAGGAAATCAAGACAGAGATTCCTCAGTCGGTTGAAGATTACCTGAAAAGCAAACCTTCCATAGAAAGACTCAGCTCCAAACCGCCAACATACCCATCATTAAGTCCCGCCAGCCTTCGGAAATTTATGACAAAAACTGTTTTGGATTCCGAAAATGACCCTTCATCATCTGTTCCTGTGATATCTGTGAGTGACCATCAGAGTGAGAGGACTGAAGATGATCTCAGTGGGGGTTCAACACCAACGTCCTCCCTCTCTTGTGAAAGCAGTCCCCGGCTGAAACGGAGGGACAGTCTGACCCTCATAAGGTCCGCCACGCCTGAAGAGCTGGCCTCTGGAGCTCGGCGTAAAATCTTCATATCCAAGACAAAAGAGGAGATGGAGGGATCTATGTTTGGCATGCAAGATAGCAAGAAGGAGAGCCCATACATGTCACCTAGTCAGGCCCGCAGAGCAGCATTGCTGCAGCCTTCAATAGGACAAAAGACCCCACCAGTAGAGAGACGCTCCCCGCTGCTGAGCCGCAGAAAAGCCACTTTAGATGTCCCAAAAGTTATGGAGGAGCCGTCAGCAGGAGAGCCAGTGGGCAGCAAGACAGAAGACAAACTAGCAGAAAAGAAAATAGACCCTTTGAAAGGTAATGATCCTGTCAATCCAATTTTGTTAATGTTGCAGATGTTATATTTGAAGATTATATTTCACAGTTTATAACATTTTACTATAGGGGTGTAACAATTACTTGACATAATCAATGACTTGATTTATATTTCTAAAATCCAACCAGATCAATCTGTCTGAGACAAGTTGTTAATCACATTGAACTATAACATTATAAAATTGTTTCAAACGGAAATAAATGGATTACATCGATATTGAAAATACCATTTGCACTGAGGTACAGTAGGTAGGCTTATTTTACTATCACAGCAAACAAAAACCATGTGATGGCAGCAAAAATTGATCAAGTCATCATTAAAGTCCAATACGTGGAAGGACTTATAATTTACAAGGACACGCGACCATTTTTACGTGGAAAAACAGCAGTGGGCTGAACTTTATAAAACCTAAAATGTGAATGGATTTAAACTTAATTCTTGTTCACTTGTTTGTTTGTAGTCATATTTAACTCACGCTTAATAATCTTGCAAGAAATAGCAGGAATCTGGAAAACTTCAGCTGCACCGTACAGTAGCCAAGCCTATCTCTGAGTCACACTGGTGGAGTTTTTGGCTGAGAATGTCCTGGACTGTTTTTAGGTCAGTGAATCAGATCAAAACAAATTATTCAAAAGGAACCTATGTCGACTTATATCAGCAACCACAAATTGTGATCTGAATCAAGTTTTCATTAAAATGAACCGTACACCCCTATTTTATTATGTAACTAGAACTTTTTGCATATACTTAAGCACACCAAGATCAAGACATTGTACCATTCATGCAGCGTACTGTAATAATTGCTTTGGTGTACTAATTCCTCTCCCCACTTCACATTTTTGCCTCCAGCTCCTCAGGTTATACGTAAAATCCGGGCAGAGCCCTTCCCAGATGCCTCAGGACACCTCAAGCTGTGGTGCCAGTTCTTTAATGTGCTCACTGACTCCACTATTAAGTGGTACAAAGATGATGATGAAATACTAGAAATTAAGAGAAGGTATTTTCCCCTACTGAACAATTACACTTATGTAAGCATGTTTGGTACAACTATTGCATGACATATCTTGGAGAAAGATACTTTCCATTTTTTTTTACTGTAATAATTTCAAGAACTATCATGACTAGTAAAGCTGGATGTTCTGCCAAAACAAAACAGCATGGCACAGAGGATTTATTTTGGTTTTAAAGTCTATCCCATGGCATTCTGTCATTCTCATATCTTCACTGTAGATATGTCCAACTCATGTGACTTTGAAGCCATCTGCTATGACACAGAGAGGTGAAATCTCTGGCTAGACACGTAAACTGTAACATGACACAACATTTTCCCCTCTCTGGGGTTCATTAAAAGTCTAAATAGGCACCAACTGCCCCCGCAGAGCAGCACCTCCTGTGTCACAGTGACACCTTGTGGGTTGAAGTTTACGTCTGACAAGACTGAAGTTGTTTGTTCTCCACTTTTTGCCATTAAGTGGAGGAGATGAAAGCCAGGTAGCACTGGCTATTGTCCTCGCATCCAACCAAGACTGTGGTGTTTATGGCTGTACTATCAGTAATGACTACGGGAGTGACACCACTGACTTCCTGCTCAGCATCGATGGTAGAAAACAACATAAAAAAGCAAAATGCCTATTTTATACCAACAATTATCCTAATTGTTTAAGTTTTGTTTTTCCAGTTCTATCTGAAATACTACTAAAAGACGACTTGGAAGGTATTTAGCTTGGTGTGCAACATCTTTCAGACGTCGTATGAGTTATATTTCATGGTACTTCTATGATATGTGTCCTGTCAGTTGGAGAGGAGATAGAGATGACCCCTTTGCTGTTCACCAGAGGCCTGGCAGACTGTGGAAGCTGGGGCGAAAAGTACTTTGGTCGTATTTTTACAGAGGCTCTTCAAGTTGGAGAAGGCTGCACGCACAAAACCAGCAGGGTGAAGGTAATTTACGGCCTGGATCCTGTCTTTGAGTCTGGGAGCACTTGCATCATCAAAATTCAAAACCCAATTGCCTACGGGAACAGACAGGAGACCAACCTCACTGAGAGAAATCTAGATATTACCAAGCAGGTGAGTATAATAAAAAAAAATCTGACTTATTATAACAGAGAAACCCTTTGCTTGATTGAAATCTCTGTTTTGACAGGAATGCAAAGTGCAGAACTTGATCCGAGAATATTGTAAAATCTTTGCAGCCGAAGCAAGAGTTATTGAAAACTTTGGCTGCTCCCTAGAGTAAGCACCACATTTTATAACTTTTCAAATGTAAGAAATACACTTTGTGGCTACAGTCCTAACACTATTTTATACTTTTTAGAGTGATTCCAAGGTATCTGATGTACAGACCAGCCAACTCTGTGCCATATGCCACTGTGGAGGCAGATCTTTCTGGCACATTCACCAAGTACTGCACAATAGGTCCCAAAGATCAGCTGATTTCACAAAACACCTCCGAAATTGAGCAGAAATGCTGCACCTTTCAGCACTGGATCCATCAGTGGACTCACGGAAATTTGCTGGTGACTCAGCTAGAGGGTAAACCACTTATAATTTGTTATTAAAGACATCTTCTAAGACTCAAAGAACACTTTAGTTTTAACTGCTTTGCTTTCTCTACAGGTGTTGAAACAAAAATAACAAATGTTCAAGTTGTGACCAAGTCGAAGGGGTTAGTATCAGTACCTCCACGGTGATGATGGTTTTGTTTGCATTTCTGTCAAAAGAGCAAAGAACGTGACCTTTTTTTCTTCCACTTCAGATACCAAGGACTAACAGAATGTGGTTCCCCTCAAGTATTTGAACAGTTCCTGACACACCATCAGTGCAGTTACTACTGTGGACTTCTTGGCCTGCGCCCTCTAAAGTCTTTAGATACTCTGCTGCAGCCCGCCAAAATAAAAGGCTCCAAAAGTCCACTACTTAACCGCAAGTTGAGCACTGGAAGCCCACAGCTTCAACGAAAAGGCCAAAGCCCTCAGATGTCTAAAAAGGGGAATTCCAGTCCAAAGGTTGCAAAAAAAGTTCAGGCAACAGACGACAGTAAGACTGGAGGGGAAAATAAACCTGCAGAGAGTCAATCTGTCACTGAAATGAGGTAGAAAAGTAAACTGTCTTGGATTGTAGCATTTTTGATTTAGTATAACCAGTCTCTTTCCAGTTATCAAGAGCGCCAAACATCTGATTAGAAGGGAAATAACAGGGGTCACTCATATTGATGTTTCTTAAGAAATCTGAATGAAGACATCCACTTCTGTCAGTATGTTGGAGACAACAGAATATTTTTTATGGTATTGTTTTGAAATATGTCTCAGAGTTGTGTTATCAGGACATTTGAAGAGTGAAAACGCAATGGCATAAAACTATTACAACTAAACGCCTAAAAGTCTTATCTGCTGGGTGAATGAAAGAACATTATTGAAGAAAATACATTAGATAGAGATGTGAGCACATATTTAAAAATTCACAAATATAACTGACCACAACCACAGATTAGGTGTATGTGTTATTAGTAGGTAGGATTATTAGTAACAAACACATTCTTATTTGTAATGTGATGTAAAGAGAGGGCGAGGGTTACTTTGGGAGAAATCCTCTGCAGATCTTTAGGCTACACATGCTAGAATAATTAATGGTAAAGAATAAAAGCCTCATTTTTAGTTATTGCTTGACTAAAAGCAGACATTTTGGCATTATTTTCAGTAAATTTCCAGTGTTTTGTGTGTGGTTAGTAAAAATGTTAATAGATCCCAACCTTTACTGTACAAAAATCCTGATTAAAAGAGCTGACAAATAAAAACAAAATAAATAAATAAATAAAGCTTTGGTAGCAGAACTGTCTTGCATTTCAAAATTTAAAATGCAGAAGTAGTTTGTAGGAAATGAGGATTAGCATTAAAAAAGACACATTTCCTGCTTGTCATAACTTTCCACTGATTGTTAAATTCTAACAGAGAACCTTCTTTAAAGTGTCAAAGTCTGAACATGAAATTCACAGGAATTTCTGCAGTGGACTCATAGTTAATGATTTATAAAAATTCAAATATAAAGTCAACAGTAAAGTTAAGTTGTCTTTGAAAGACTTCCTAAATGGCATGAAGTCTTCACAAAGACACTTTGAAGGGAATTCGTTTTGAAGCTGAAATATCATACAGTGACAGCAATGATGTTAAATTGTTTTAAAGGCAAATAAAATCAAAGGGTTAAATGTCAGTGTGATGAAAATTTCAAAAGAAAAGTGTGTGAATGACTGAATGAAAGTAATGTATACTGCGTTTTTTTTTTTAATAAAGGTGTCAAATAAATCCAAAGATGTTTTTCATTCACATGTATTTTTAAGCACATCAGAAGAGTTCCATTCAAATTTACAGAATACAAACTGTTTATGTCTCAGTGTTTGCAAAGTTACATATCTTACAGCAAGGTGTGGCTTTGGTTTGATGCCACAAATTAATTTAATATACAGTATAATACAAAACAGATAAAATGATCCTCCAAGGGTACAAAACTTTATATTTGTACAGGAGCGTGACAAAAACAAGCTGATGTAAAAATACAGAAATATGGTATCAAGCAAGATCTAAAGTACAAAAAATTATAATGTATATCAACTTTCATGATAATCAAAATCATTTGTCATTTTCTTGTTTAAAAAACCTAAGCTAACAAAAATAAACATAGCTCCTTTACTTGTATTATGTTGCCATTTCCTTATTATGCTTTCAAAGCTCAGCACATGTACACCACCTACAATAAAAAACATTTTATAATACCTTACTCTTCTCTTGTATGTTCCTTTATCCATCTTCCTTTTCGTGTGAGCCTTTATGAGACATATATAGAGTTTTATCATTTGTTTTTAATATTTGCTTCCTTTTAAAAATGGCTCCTGTGCTGATCAGGAATTGGCAGGAAAGCGATTTGCTACTTTGAAAAGCTATATTTGTAAAAAACAAATACAAAAATTTTGGGAACAATTGATATACTGTTCTTGCTTGAATCCTGCTTTTGTATAGATTTCATGTCTACAGACAAACCGGCACATCAGAAAGCCCACAACACTGACAGCAATTAGAGAAAAACACTGTGACATTGGGAATGGAGCTCCATTGTCCTTCGAATGTGATATTTCCATTATTCACAGTGCTGCAAAAGACACAGTAAGTACATGAATGGCACATTACACAACAGGAATGCCACAAATTCAAAATAAACTAATTATGTTTAGTTACAAGAGGTACCAAAAGCAGAAATACAAACCTCTGAAACAAGTCTTGACAGCACTGTTGGATGTTTACATCTGTGGCATTGAATGCAGAGCCCCGAAAAATCCCCACACAGTCAAGGGGAGGCACAAAGAGTAACCCTTAAAAGCAAAAATGAAATAATTCACGTTACACAGTGCAGAAAAAAGCTCCAGACGGAAGCTTAAAACACATTGTAAATGTACCTGCAATGCACGCATTGATGAGAGAAACACAAGTCCCGGTTATCATGGCTCTCAGTACCAGAGAAGAGATGTCACTTCTTCTTGATGGGCTTATGGATGCTGTAATAAAAATGCTCATAAGATAGGTACCTGGGTCTTTTGAGTGAGGACAAGGTTGATTTAAAGAAATACCTACACAGGCCTCCAATAACAATACCCAAGGAGCTGAAATTGGCAAACCCACAAAGGGCATAGGTGGTGATAATCTCTGATCTCACCTAAAGCAAGAAAGTAATAGATATCTAATTATATTTCCATTTTGTATGTGGTGTTGTAAAATATATGTTTCTTTACACTTGCCATCTTAGTAATCAGAAAAGGTCAGAACTTTTACTCACTGATATCCACTGTCTTTCATCTCCAATAACTTCATCCATTCCATTAAGTCTGTTGTTCTTAAGTTCGGATAACTTCTCATAAGCCACAAACTCATTTAAGAAGACCTTGGTGCCGATTAATTCCGCCACCGTGAAACTCTCATCGTAAGGTATTCCCATCATGAAGGCTACAGGCATAAATACATAAGAGCAAATCAACTGTGAAAACAAGAGCAGATGAAATTAGAGGAATTTTGACAGACACCTCTCAAAATGTGATGCGATAATTCAAACTTGGTAAAGCGTTTTTGAATGAGCACATCACTTATTTGTTTTTTGTCCGACATTACCTGGAAAGTTATTTCAGGATATCCCACCATCCCTCCTAGCCAACTCAACGCCTGATTTATGAAAGCCAATATGGCGAGAAAGGCTATTAGATTGGCTGCAATGTTAGCTACAAGCCCGATTGATGCAGATGCCCCGCTGCTGGCAGCTTCCAAAATGTTCTGTTCATCCCTGGAAAATGAAGATGGAATGTATTTAGTAAGAAAGAACCTGCCATAATTCAAAGAGAAAAACAATACAAAAACTGAATAGACATACCCACAAGCAATTTTGATATTCTTCTTGGCCTTGAAGAGACTTTCTTCAGTTTCAGGGTAAGACAGTTTAGAGATAGCTAAAGCACATGGAGCAGCCATCACAGAGGCAGATATCAAAGAAGAGGCATCAATCTGTAAGGTGAAATTAATACTCATATAACTTTTTAAAAAATATATCACTGATGTATTTATTTAAAAACATTGCTTTTTTATTTCAATCTGTTTTCTCTTCTTTTCATTGTGCCGTTAAACTGACCCATTTTTTTATTTCAGAAATGCTATTTTTTAGAAACTGATTTGATTAAATGATACTTTGAGTAAAATATGTTACAATTTAAGACAATTTCTTTCTCATGAAATTATAGATTATGCAATCACTTTGATTCAGTGCCTGGCAGCTATCTTTTGTTGCATTTTAGAAAAAAAAAATAACATTATGAATTTATAAAGTGAATCAGAGCCGCTTTGCAGTTTAGGAAGTTTAGGAAAATCTTTTGTTTGCTTTCAACAATCTGATTTTATTAATTTGATAAGACAAAGAAAAGACAACTTTTTGAATAAATTGATATTTTCCAATCTGATTAAATTGAATAAACATCTGCTTTGTCCTTCCTAACAAGTACACTTCAGTCTTCTTAAAAACCCAGACAAAAAAACCTAGACAGTCATCCATACATTACTGTAAAAGTGTGTGCCCCTTAACCTGCAGTCCAATTGCAAAATATGAAAGGGATTGTCCAACAAGTAAAAGCTAAATGAAAAACACATGAATAGACAACAAACCAATTTGCTAGAAGGCACTGGTTGACCTCAAGAAAAGACATCAGGCGTCATACAAATATTTTACGCCCTAACTAACATTTATGCTCCACACTCTGAAATAGCAGAGATCTGTTGTAAGGGCAAGGGTGCAACCAGGTCAGTGTAGTCTTCAGGTGGACATCCTCTTAACAATTAGGATGTCACTGAGTTGGGCCCATGACATCTTGGAGGGTCAAGCGTTCTAGTGTCCCGCTTTGTCTGCACGCTATCTCTCATCGTTTTAACACAAGTTGCTAATTGGCCAGCAACAAGCAATTGTAACACTAGCGATTAGTCAATCCCAACAATTATCTTAACAATTTTCTCCAATAAATTTTACTATTCAGTTTTTGGCTTTTGGCAATAAAAGTCTAAACAAGAAGAGGTCAGGAATCAGAATAGAAAATGGGTCAAAGTAAGCTCTAGCAAATAAAAAAAAAGTCATATGTCGCTGCCAACAACAGTTTTATTCTTATTTTATTTCCTTCCATGAACATTTCCTTCTCATCTAGTGATCTTGTGTCACCAGAGAAGCTTCTTTTGCACATCTTGAAGCCTCTTCTAGCTATTTAAATTACAGTCAGCTTTCACCTATTAGCTGTAGATGTTCTACACCGTGACAGCTGAGACGAGGCTAAACCAAAACCACCATGTCCATCCTGCTCCTGTCTAACAACATCTCTATGTTTAAGCGCTACTCTCAACTGGCTTACATTTCCTTCCTGCTGAAACTTTAGAAGCTTGCGCTTGACGCAACTGTATCCCTGGATTGTGAGGTATTTTGTAAGGGAAATACCACTAATAATTCTCTCCAAGTTCTCTACCTTTGCTATAGAAACATCATAGACCATTAGCAGTTCTTTTTGCCTGTTTTTTTCTACTTCAAGCCCCATAGTTTACAATCGTATACAAGACCATTTGTGTTTAGGCTATTTTAGCCAATGACAATTCACTGTCTCATGCTAACAAACTGATTTCTATCATGTAGAAGTGCCTACATCACCTCTCCAGACTTTTAACTGTTCTTCTATCATAGTTGGTTTAGAATCTTCATTCATACAAAACCTTAAATCTGACAGAACAACATTTACAATTGAAATGCTTCTAGATTATTGTGCTTTAACCTTCACAACAAAATCTCTACTTCTAAATATGACCGTGCCTGCTTCATTTGTCAATTTTAGATATCTGATAATCTACAGATTTTTGTATATTTTGGAAAAAAATAACAAGAAATAAATTGATTCCATAAGATTTGAATTATCAATGTAAATATGTTTTGCCTTTTTGCTTCACACTAAAGTTTGAATGTGTCCTTTCAGTGATCCATACATGTTGGTAAGAATTTGTTACCATATTTTGTTGTTGTGGTTGCTTTTTTTTTGTCACACAATATGAATTGCACTGTATCTTACCCCAAATGAGATAAATGCTCCCATGACGCTGCCTGCTATGGTGGCAAATCCACCCGTCATGACGGCGTGGATCTCAGATTTGGTCATTTCCTTCAAATAGGGGCGAATCAGCAGTGGAGCCTCAGTCTAACATAGGAACACAAACAGAAACCCTAAGACAAATCAATTTCTGTATTTTTTAGGAAAGTTTGTGTTTGCTATGTCAGGGCAAAACAATTCAGATTTGAGGTTCTATCTTGGATACCTGTCCAACAAATATATTGCCTGCCACACTTAAGGTTTCTGTAGGAGAGGTTCCCATTGTTATTTCCATGACCCATGAGATCTGTTTGGATGACAACACATTGCTTTATGTGACTGTATTAGATTGTATGAGTAAGCAATGTTGACATGGCTCAAGTGTCACATGTTACCTTTAAAATAAGCCACTGCATGATGCCCAAAAAGTAGAGGATTGACATAACACTACTGAAGAAGACCACAATGGGCAAAGCCTAGGAAGAAATCCTGGAGCTTAAGTAAAACAAATCAACTATTTAAAATCATCACCACTGCTTTTGAATCCAATGTCAAACTTACTTGAAAAGCAAAGATGTTAGCAATCAGGTCTCCAAAAACAAATGATGAGCCTTCTTTGGTGTAATCAAGAAACACCTGAAATTGCATTTTAAAGAAGAAGAAAAGGTTACGATGAGACAAACATTATCTCATTGTAATACAGTAACTGCATTTGAAAAAATAAAAACAAAAATGAGGTAAAATTAAAAATTCATGAGGGAGATTGCATGTAATAAAGATAAGAGACTGCAACAATAATTAAAAAGTAATTAGGAGACACAGCCTGTGCGCACATTCTACTGAATCAACCCTTAAATATATAAAATTCCTCTACAGATAAAGGTATGACACCCTTAGTTAAAAATACACTCTAAGAGATTAGGAGTCATCTCACAGGAGTAAATGTTGACCAAAAACTCTCACCAATCTTTAAATAATTTTTCCTGTTTCATGCAACTGTTGTTGAATCGCCAGAAACAGCACAGTACTTTGAGCCAAAATATTGTAATGAAGTATTTAGTGACTTAATATTGATTAAACATTTTTCAAAACATAAATCATGTTTATTAGTGTCATTATCTAAAGAAAAAGTTTTACCTGTACTTGTTTCCCAAGCCAGTCGAAGGCTATGAGTCCAGGCTCTGTTCTTATAACAAAAAGGCCAATACAGAATTCCATGCCCAGACCCCAAAAAACTGGCCTCCATGAGATCTGAAAAATAATTTATTATCAGTTTCCATAAATTATGGTGTTATTACAAGGAAACTCTGCATCTGAATCTTGAGATGACAGGGACACAAGGTCAAGTGATATCCAAAGTCTCAGCTAACAGGCCTGCAGATAACTAGATGCATAAAAGCTAAGCATGTTCCATAACAACAAAACCATTAGGAATATTCTGATTAGAGTTAGTGCGAAACTCACCATTGACCTGTGTGCTGAGAAGAGGTATAAAAGCACAATGAACATGCACACACCTCCAAAAGAGATAAGCTGCTCGGGGCGTTTGCTTGTGTCTAAAACTAGCCATACCACCAGCAGGACAACGACTGCCAGGATGAAAACCCTGCAGAACACAAGAAGCAGCACATCTTCACGGGTTTGCATGCTTTAGAAAGTAAACTTTTTGATTTTTAGGCAAAAGTTGATATGTACAATCACCATTTTAGCCATTTTAAGTTGGACTGAAAGCATCTGACTGCAGGTTTTAAAAAGTGGCTGATGCTTTCTCCTTTATACTTCATCAAAACTTCATAAGACGTGGCAACAACAGCCAAAATAGTGAGGACGACGAGTGCAGTGGCCCTCTGGAAATCCAACACACAGGCTGCAATGAAGTACGCCACATAACCTGCAAAAGTTAAAATATTGAGAATTTCATTTGAGTTTTGCTGCTATTTTGAAGAAATTGAATAAAATGTTAGAAAAAGACCAAGTTTATGTATTATTACCTGCTCCAAGAATGCCAAGGACAACATACTTAAAAATCTTTGAATGAGCCTTGAAGTACTTCTCAGTGGCATTAATTGGTCTGGAAACTTGGCTGGAATACAGAACAAATGAAAAGACAGGTCAAACTGAAAAGAAAAATACATGTCTATTAAACTATACACAAGTCTCATTACTGATCTTTTAAAATGTATCCATTTCTACCTGACATATGGAAAGAGGTGGATGAATGCTTTCGAGCATGCATGTTCTACAAAAACAGTACCGTACTATAGATATGCAGTCTTTACAAAACAACATAACCCTCCTGGGTTATGGCTGTAATGCTCCACTCTATGAAATATCTGAACTTTACGAACCTCAAGTACATTCCCAATCCTTTCTTTGTCTTTTTACTCTGACTTTTGATGCTGCCTTTGTCAGAACACCTGTCCTCCTAAGAAAATAAAAGCATTTCATGCAAAAACGGTTAGGATTTTTTTTAAATACAAGATTATTAAAAAACAAAAAAAACATCAATACCTACCCCCATTTCAAAGGCCTCATTGTCAATGCCATTTCCAGTGCTTTGGGGGACATTTTTTAACTGGTCACTGTCGGTGTCCTCTGAAAAACCAATACCATTTTTTGTTTTTGGTGGGCAGCCAGAAGTGAAAAAAGTTTTCTACTAGAACTTGCGGCAATGTCGAATAAACAAACTCTCCACTCCAGCTGATAAAACTGCCTCAAAACAAGCCCACAGAGACCTTCTTTCTTATCAAAAATGACACTCAGAAACTTCACAACTTCAAAAATAAATGGTAAACTCAACGAAAAGCAGAGGTAATAGCTTACTCATTGTGTGTCCTCCCAGACTCGGCCGCCGAGTGCTGAGTGTCAAAATATGCCTCAGAAAATATACTCTGCCCTCAATGAAACACCTTAACACCTTTTTATAGCTCCAATCTCCCAGGAAGTGGGAGGATTCAGAGTCTTGCCACTAACATTACTGTATTTCTCAAACTTGGTGAGTTTGGACACTTATGATCATGTTTGCAGTTTCCCAGATCACTGAAACAACAAATGATAAGATGTAAACTTTCTGATAAGTGTTAAGCTCATATGCTGACGTATTACTTAAAAGTTGACAAGTAAATGGGACTTCTTATAGATTGCAGATATGCAAGGTATAAATAAATGTATTTTTTAATAATGTTGTGAAGCTGTTCAATTGAAAAACACACTTACATACAATCTACAATTCACATTTAATCAAAAAGATATGTTGCTGTCTGACTGATGTTTAGAAAGCCTGTCAGACCATAATAAATGAATGAATTATCATATATTTTCATTAAATAGTTCAAACTCGTTCTACTTCTATGGGTTAAAGTTGCATTTTTGTAACATGGTGTTTAATAGCAAACCATGTGCAAAATTATACTTTGGATAATGCAAAACTCTGCGTAATGTGGTTTGATGTAATGACCTCTGTTTGAAGTCCCACTCCAATCATCTCTTGATCAATTGTATTTTTTTTTTAGTATAATTATAATTATGCAGGAAAAAAAAAAACTCCAGACATTTTTTTTTATTAAAGTGGGTCTCTCAGGACTTGCAATAACTCACATTTAGATTTTTTAAAATAAAACATAGAAAATTATGATATGTCTAAACATCAATTTGGTTGGCTCTTATCACAAAAAGTGGGCTCTGTCTGTCTAGACAGATATCATAATGTCATGCCTGAATGTGCATCCTATTTGTGTCCATTTCCTGTGGTTTACAGCCTTTCAGTCTCTGAACCACATTAGTAAAGATTAATAACCCGATAACATTAGGAATAGCAGTATATGCACAGGCGCCGCAAAAGATTTTATTTAAATATGTCACATTAAGCCATGCGTCATTAGTGTGGGCTCAACGATACTTAAAAATTAAATAGCTTACTCTGAAACTATGTTTCATCACACCAGTAATTACTTTTTTGCAGCAAAATGAATTAGTTTAATCATTAAAGCCGCATCATATATTTCTCCGTCATTTTTTATGAATATATTTGAAATTAAACAGATCTGTTTAGTTCTTTTACATTCTCTTCTCCCTTAAAGTCTGCAAACTAAAATCTTTGCAAATTTAGCGGGAGTTTGAGTTGCCAAGGCGGCCTCTGAGAGCAGTCAGCCATAGGTCCGTATTTAGCCATGAGTATTGACTTACAGGCTTGATATTCTCCACAATACAATTTCAGGGGTCCATAAAAAGATAGCCCGGTGATTTCTAATATAGTCCAAACACTACTTCCTCTCCGGAAATTGCCAAAGAAATTTTTTTTGTACAAAATGTATATTAATTTAATTGACTGACATATAATTATGTTAGCCTGTGCTGAGTGAGCAATACAAAAAGGTGCTGTGCTGGAATTAAATTAACAAAAAATATTTGATTTAGCCTTAGCTGATTTGATTCTGCAATTAAGGTGTGTGTTGTTGGCTGTTCAATATGCATTCAAACTGATTTCTTAAGATATCAAAATGGTTTCAATTGGTTAAGTTGATCTGTAAGACAGCGTTGAGGGTAACACTGAATTACAGGAAGAGGAAATCCAAAAGTTGACGTTAGTAGCTTTTAGCCCACGTTAGCTATGAAACCTTTAGCTCAACCTAGTTAGTGGGCACTTGGCAAGTGTAGTTAACAGGCCTCAAAGCTCCATTAGTATGATATTTAGCATGAACGGAACCAATGGTAAGAGCCACGTGGGTTGTTAAGTATAAGGTTTAAATGCCTAGTGTAGTTATCCTATTTGCGCAGTTGCATTTAGCTAAGCTAGCATGTTAACATGTCTTCAGTTATATTAGTTGGCGTCTGTGTGAGCTACAATGACAACTTTCAGCTATCCGATGGTTGCATGAATTAGATGATTATGAGTCTCAATTTCTCTATAAAGTTAAGGTTTTTATGTTTGAGTTTTTTGCACACTTTAGGTTACACAATAAAGAGACGCACCTGAACATGACGGAAAGCTAACTTTAGCCACCGCTATCGTTAGCACTGTTCTCTCTACTGTACTAGACAGCAGTTATTGGGTGCATGGTGGCTCATGTTTAGCGCTTACTGAAAGCTGTGAAGTTGAATTTTAGTGTAAAACGTGTTATCTAAATCTTATATCTAATTTGTTTTTGTAGATCTTTAAGGATATGCAGCCATGGGTGACATGAAAACCCCAGATTTTGATGATCTTCTGGCAGCCTTTGACATCCCTGACGCTACTGGATTGGATGCCAAAGAGTCCATCCAGATTAGCCACGAGGACACAGAAAATCAGCTGAAACATGATGAGATGTGTCTGGATCAAAGTTTGTTAGATAACCCAGGTGTTGCACCTTCAGATGTCCCTGTCGTAAGTGTAATTGTGAAAAACTTAAGCCGACAGGAGTCGGTAGAAGAGCACCGGGATAGACATCACTCTGGAACCACATTGCAAAATGGATTCACAGGACAGGAAACCTATGTTGACCCTTCAGAGGAAAGAGACAGTTGCTTTTCCAAATTGTTTGTGTCAACTTTAAATGGAGAGAGTTCACCAGAAATTCCTAAGGATGTCCCTAATCAATACAGTGCCGGCCAGACGCCAATATTTTCTCCTTCACGTTCACATGTTAATTCAGTCTCCAGCCCAGAACCTGAGAACACTTTAACAAGCAAAGATGAAACGCTCTCCATACAAGATGGAAATTATCCAGAAGCTCCTGTTTTGGATGATTCTTCCCTTCCAAACAATCAAAGAAAATTTGATTTTAGTCTGTTTGATAATTGTTCCCAGGATGTTAAAGGGAGTAGAGTGGAAGTTGGCAGAAGTAAGCCACCAGCTGACAAGTCCATAAATAGTGAAACTAATAAAGCATCTGAAGAATGTAATACATTTCTCCATCTGCATAGGAATCAGAACTTTACTGAGACTAACTGCAATGCAAACCATACAGTGGATGCGACTGATTCTCATTTGTCTGCCAAATGTCACACATCCAAGGTGTCTTCATGTCTTGAGGCTCTTGTTGCTCTGAATGCTAAAAAAGACCCTAAAGAGGCAACTAACTCCACAGCATCACCTGGGATCCAGAATGACTTGTTAAAAGCTAGTCCCAAAGTTCCCATATCCCCAAAAAGTCCCAGAAGTCCACTTGAAGCAGTGAAACATGTAAACAAACCCTCTGATAGTCCTGTGAGCATCTGTAGTGATGGCAGCGACAAAGCATCTCTAGCATTGGCATCTGGATTGTCCCCAGCAATACCCAAAGTTAGAATTAAGACAGTTAAAACCACATCTGGTCAGATCAAGCGCACTGTTACCAGTGTCTTACCAGAGTCAGAGACAGACGACATCTATTCTGCTTACGAATCCTCTCCGTCTCAGAGTGTGATCAGTGAAGACTCTTACTCTGTCTCCCCTCATTCGTTTCAAATAAGTGAACATGCAGTTGGCATAAAGTCTAAAGGCAGCCCAGCCAGCATAACATCACTGAAGGTTTTGGACAGAAAATCCGAGCAAAACTCCAGAAAATCTTTGGCTTTAGTTAATGCCAACGTTGGCAAAAGATCTTCTACACATCGGGGGCAGAAACCAAAACGAACATCATCCACTGCAGGCCAGAAAGCTAACACAACCTCCCTTCCAAAAGCTGTGCACTTGGCCAGTCTGAACCTGGTGCCTCACAGTGTTGCTGCTTCAGTAGCTGCACGTTCCGCTTCCCATCAACAAAGTAATTCTACACTTTCCTCATCAGTGTGTAGTGGTGTGCCATTAGTCCATCAGGTGACAGCAGCCAACCCTTTCCCCTGTGCGACTGTTCCAAACACAGCTGCAGGAACTTTACACAGACTGCTGAACAGTGCCAACCCTGTGCCTACATATGTGCCCAACTTGACCCCACCACCGGGGAGCAACATCAACCTTCCAGCAAATGGATATTGCTGCCTCGAGTGTGGGGACTCCTTTGGGCTCGAAAAGAGTCTTGTGGGCCATTACAGTAGAAGAAGCGTACATATTGAAGTGGGATGTACGCATTGTGCAAAGACCATGGTTTTCTTCAACAAGTGTGCCTTGTTGGCACACGCCCGGGAGCACAAAAGCAGCGGTGTGGTGATGCAGTGCACGCAGCTCCATCTGAAACCATTATCCGAGGAGCACATGTTCGCTCCACTGAGCTCTGAGCCAGTGAGTTTGGCCTCCTGCACCTCATGCTTAAGCTCTTCTAGAAGTGAACCAGTCCTGCCTTTATATCCAGACAATATAATACGGCACAGACATCACTGTGTGGAGTGCAACACGCAGCTGCATGACTACAAAGCGCTCGTGGGACATTACCAGAAGACATCAGAAGATGTGGAGGGTCTGGTGAGTACATTTGTTGAAGTATGAGAGGTGTTAAGTTGTAAATCCAATCTGTGTTAAACGTTTCTTTTCTTTTGCTCCTTTGTTTGTTTCTTTGGCACAGATTTGCAAAGTGTGTTCAATGTTGTTACCCAACAAGTGCAGCTTGAGAGCTCATCAACGACTTCACACACACAAGTCCCCTTACTGCTGCCCTGAGTGTGGTGGTCTGAGTCGCTCTGCAGACATACAGAAGCATGTCAAGGAAAACTGTCTGCATTACGCCCGCAAGGCTTGGTACAAGTTAGTATTCTTCCAAATCATGTAGACCTGAATCAATCTCATAATATAAAGAGTATTGCTGCAATAAATGAGCTTTTCTTCTCCTTTGTTGTAGATGCCTGCACTGTGACATGGTGTTCAGAACGCTCCAAGGACAAGAGGCGCATATTGAGGAGAAACACTGTGACGTTTTTTATAAATGTAATGTCTGTCCAGTTGCCTTTAAGACCTCGGACGCCTGTGAAGTACATTTGAAAAATAAACACTCTGCTAGCAAACTGGCACTTGAGTGAGTTACTGCCTCATGACTTATGTTACAACATTTTTCTTCTTCTTTAGAATGTTCTTTTAATGGAGCTCTCTTTGCTTTTGCAGGTTAGTCTTGAAGTGTTCCTGTGAAGCACTTTTCAAGAAAAAACATCTCCTTTTTCAGCATTTCCATCAGAATGCCAACAAGCGACTGATCTGTGTTTTTAAGTGTCCTGAATGCAACTCAGTGTTTCCACAAAAGCGGCTATTAATGCTGCACTTCAAGGTTGGTGTGCGGTTTTTATTTTTTGTGAATGAATCCTTTGCTGTTAACAAAAGTCTCAGTACTTCGGATTTAAGGTCATCTGGACTTCAGGCTCAGTTCATATCTCAAAATCAGTTCAAAACTTAAGAAGCTACTCAGATTAGCAGTTCATCCTGATGAACCTTAAAAGTCCAGTTTTCCTGAAGATCAGAAATCCTGAATAAGAATTTTGAAGTGAAGTCTTTTGCAAGTTTACTCTTTAAAATGTATTTAATAGTAACTAAAGCATTGTTTTCCTCCTGAACTGTTAGAAAACCTTTATAAAACTAAAAGGGTTTAGGTGTGGTTTTTTTTACCTTTCCTCCTGTTTTTTCAGAGTGTTCATGCAGGGAACATGGCTGCAGATGTGCATAAGGAAGCGAAAGACAAAACCACCCTCCATCCAGATGTTCATTCTGCAGAACAGCCGAGCAATAAAGATGTGCATAAGTTTACAGGAAATGGTAGAAAAAAGTCAAAGGACATCAAGCCTCGAATGAAGCCCAGCGGTTGGACCTGCGGCGAGTGTCTGCAGTGGTTTTCCGACAGGGAATCCTATGTTTCTCACGTAAAGACCAACCATGGAAAGGTAAGACGTCATGAATCTGACCCTCCACATCTTCTGATGGCTTTTTTTAACCAAGTAGAAGAAAGTGTCTTTATAATACAGAGCTGCTTATGGCTCTGGACTGCAGTATTTTGTTTGTGAACCTGGGGAGTCATATTTTATTTTAAAGGGGATTTTAGTTGATTTTTTAATTGTTTTTTCTTTTTTTACTATCTGCATTTTAAAAGCCTAGATTAAAATTTTTAAATTTAAAGTAAAGACCAGACTTATCCTGTCTTTAAACTGACGTAAACCCAGATAATTACTAGATTTACAATAAGAGGAGAAAGATGGTCATGGTTTTTTTGTCAATAAATGAAGTCTTTATATGTTTTTATTGAAACTTTAACTGGTTTCAAAAAAAATATTAGAAATATTAGAACTGTCACAAAAATATTTTTGTGACAGTTATGGTAATCCTTTTATATCATAATAAAATTATATATATATTTTTAGATTGGATCTGAAGAAGCCATATATGGATATTGTGTACTATAAAAGGCTTAAGAATAGCATGGTATATATAGCCCCTTTAAATGTAGCCTTCTGTTACTGTAAAACACTGACATTTTTCATCTTTTTTGATGGAATCTTGATTACATTTCTCAAAAAATTGTACAAAACCAGAGTTGTATATCTCTGTTGCTGCAAGTTGAGGTTCTGCTTCTGAACAGCCTTTGTTCTTTCCACCACTCAACAGACCAGGAGCTTCTTCTGGTTAAAATGTTGTCAACAGGCTATTGACAGCAATAAACTCCCCTAATCATCCTGCAGAGAACATGGCCAGAACTGTTATCCTATCTTTCCAAGAAGTGGGGTTATCACTGGAGACACGTCTTCCTCCTTGTCGTGATTCATATTTTATGGCAACACGTGCATCGTGATTTACAATCAGGGCACCTGCTAATTTAATTAGTGTTTTAGGGTCATTTTAAAATCCTAAAGTATAATAAAGTGAGCAAAAGGGCAGAGCTTGTGTGTCTTTGGATTACATGAAGGCTGGGGTGTCAAACTACATTTTAACTAGATCACCAAATCCATTCAGTAATAAAGTATACTTTAAAAATATCGTAGGCAGCTATTAAGTGTGAGACAGTTAGTCTGAGTTTGAGAACATAAAAGGCAGCACGTGACTCCACTTTTGGTTTCTTTCTACTGCCTGGGCGTTTCATAGTTCAGTTCAAAGATTCCTGTTTTTGTCTTCAGATCTTAACGTGATCGGTTTGCTCCTGACTGGTAGCTCGGTCGACTGATCAGCTTTCCCAGAGGTGCAAAGGTCCCAGGAAAGGATAATGCAGGAGTAAACCTTTTGTTTTTTTTAAGAATGTGAAATATGAGTCCCTACTGTCTCACTTTAAATCACATTTCCAAAAAATTCTCTGGCCTTTAACCCGCTCTGTGTTTTTATCACCTTTTTGTAATTGGATTGCTTTCACCAGTTTTAATGTTTTTTTTTTAACAAAACAGAGATGTTGTTGAAGTTTGGCTTTAAGTTTTATTTCTTCTGTTAAATATTTGATCAGCGCTTAATTTTTGTTGAAGTTGTGGATGCGTCAGGATCCACAACTTCACACAACTTTTCTGACACCTCCTGCTTAAACCCCAAAAAGTCAGAAGGATCGTGAGGCCCCGCTTTTGAACAAGGAATACTCAGATATGCAGTTTTAAGCTAAATTTTCTTTGCGTATGTCCTTCATCATCAGAAAAATGCCACAAGTCATGTTAAAAACACCTAAAACTCGATTTTAAATCAGAAGTAGTCTTTAAGATATTTCTCTTTCCATATTTAATAAATAAATGTTTTAAATATTCATTTCCCCTTTCTTTATTTCTTTTTCCGTTTCAATGAACAGCCGGTGAAGAAGTATCCGTGTCGACACTGTGAGCAGTCATTCAATTCTGCGATCACCCTGAGGAGGCACATTCGAAGTGACCATGATGGCAAAAGGAGAATCTACCACTGCTGGCAAGTAAATCTCTTAATGTTTTCTATTTCTTGAATATATCAGTTTGTTATAACGAAGATTCTCCCTCCAAAGGTATTGCACTGATACCAAGACGATATTCACAACAAGTGTGATGCTAAAGAACCACATCAGTCTAATGCATGGAATCAAGAATCCTGATCTTAGTCAGATGCCGAAAGCATCGCTCCGGGAATACAAAGAGCCTCTGGGAAAGGTAGTGTTTGTTTTTTTTTAAATAGGAAAATGAAAAAGCTGCAAGTCAAAGTAGCAAAGTAACTTATCCTGATCTGCATTTTAAAGTTGTCTCACTGTGATTTTTCAGAAGTTTCCGTCCGTCCTCCCCACTGCGGATACCCAGGCAGATCAACGGGATCCGACTGATCAAGTGGCTCCTTCAGCTAAACGTCCTAAAACACAGCACCGCTGTTTAAAGTGCGGCTTCACTACAGACAACAGGACAGACTTCCAACAGCATATACCTCTGCACAGAACAGATGAAAGCACTCCTCAGTGTCTCCACTGCGGCCTGTGTTTTACATCTGCACTGTCTCTCAATAGGCATCTTTTTATTGTGCACAAAGTTAAGGAGGAGGAGGAGGAGAAAGCTGATGTTGGCACAGAGGAGCAGAACAATCAGCATGTTGGATCAACAGAAATACCTGAATCGAAACCCTCTAAAACGGCAAGAAGAACCAAAACAACAGACGGCCATTTAAAACTAAACCCAGCTTTAGACTCTAAAGAGCGTTCATCAGGAGAAGAAGTCATGCGACTGCCTCCTTGAAGCTGCTGAAACAGTCAACGAAAGTAAAGCCAAATTATGCTGCAGTATTCTTTTCTACACTTGTGGTCAATAATTTTGTTCACGTCCTATATTTATTCATATTTTTAGAGTGGCTTTTTTTTCCATCTTTCAGAAAAAGTCACTACTTTTAAAAGAAAAATGGAGACATGCATCATTAGAAGACATTTAGTGTTTTTTGGGGCTCTGACAGCAGTCAAGTAAAATGTCTGGCGTGTTGCTCATATTTAACGATGTTGAAGCACAAATTTGGCTGTGACTGGGGTGACACATTTTAACCCGTAAGTTTAAACATTATTATTCTAATGCAGTATATTCACACAAATTTGTTATATTTGATTATCAACAGTATTTTTTTTACCCATATACCTAAATTAACCCTGCATGTTGGTAAAAATATTCATGTTTCTTTTACGATGTAGCTTCATTCACACAGTTTTTGTTCTTTGTCTTTGTTTGTTTTTTGTCTTTGTTTGTTCATGTTCCATCTGTTTTGGATGCTCAGGAATGTTGGGTCTGATATTGTTTGTTGAATTTCACCATGTAATGGATAATTTATTATTATTTTTTTTAATTTAATTTGAATACATTTGCCTTTAATTCCTGGGATGGAATAGGTTTTAATCCTCAGCTATACCAGTTTTACTTTTTTAAAGAAAAATAAATTGATCACATCAAAGTTTAATTAAATTGAGTCAGATTTCAAGAGAAAGCTTCATTAGATGTTTTTTTCTTTGTTGTGGTTTTATAAAATATGTTTAAAATATGAGTGAGGGTCTTAATAGAAGTGTTTGGATGAATCTGAGTGTGGTTAGGCTAAGGATGTGACGCGCTGCATCAATATTGAATGTACCTCAAATCAGATTTTCCTTTTTATTTTTAGAACGCCAGTGTTTCGTCAAATCAGGGTTCACTGAAAGAAACTTCAGGGGCAGTAGAAGGAGAAATTGTTTTCTTATCCTCATCCTGGTGATGTGACCATGAATACGTGATGGATTTAATTGAGCTGCATGAGTGTTTGTTGAAGGCATGCGCTTTTTGTCTGCAAGTTCTGGTTTTAAGCAGCAAGTCCTACCTCCATCGTTAAAAGCAGTGATTGTTTCAGAGGGTTTAAGAGTTCACAGCTACTCTTAGTGCAATTAAAGAAAAAAAAAGTCTACATCCCACAGTGAATTTTATAAATTATTTTGGGAACAATTTCAAGGTTTTATGGTCATATTGACCTGACAAGCTAGAATTCTTTAATGAAAGTCCTATCCTTAAATTGTCACACCACAGATCTAGAGGCCAAAAAATGTTACTTGTTCAAGTTTTGCTCTTTTGTACTGTTTTATAAAGGACCATTGTACTTTTCATACTGTGTGCTAGAAGGACTTGTATAAAGAAGGAGTTTGTGTACATATGAAAGCATCACAGCATCTTTAAAGCCATCTCATCTGTTCGGCATGCAATGGCCCACGTGCCTTGTTATGTTTAAACAAAGTACTTACAAATAAACTGGTCCATTGAATTACATATCACTTCAGTTTATGGTCTTTGCAAATAAAAAAAAATTGCGCTAATCTTCCGGATGCAGCAAGTCATTTCTAGTGTTTTGATGTGACAATTGAAGGTTTTGCAGTGATGGCTTAAATCTTACAATTACCAGGCACTTTAATGTGCGTCATCTATCTAACAACCACAGATGATTGACCTCATCAAATTATAATATTAAGTCCAGCCTATCACAGTATAAATGCCTGTCCCTGCAGTATAGGAACAGCAGATTTTTCAATCACCTGGCTGCTGTTTTAATTACAGCCACTATGACAACGATTTACTGCAAAGGAATTCTCTTTTCTTTTATGATTATTTCATATTTTGTCATGACTACTTCAATGACTTTGACTTAACTGAACTGAGAAATAAAATTTCAAAGCTGAAGGTGAATCCCAGAGGAAATCTGTGGGCAACAGGTGAGTAAAGCAGCATTTTCTCCCTCCTATTTGAATTCGCTATTTAGATTGCTTACTTGGGTTTGCCATTTTGCGTTTAACAGGGCATTTTATGGGCAAGAAGAGTGTTATGGATAGTAGCGTTTTAAATCCAGCCTTTGAAAATGAGAAAAACCCTTCTGAAGTACTGAAAGATCTCCACGACCTTCTGCAGATGTTGAAACTGGCACAGGAAACAGAAAAATAGGACAATAAACATGTTGGTAAAATATTATATTATATTATATTATATTATATTATATTATATTATATTATATTATATTATATTATATCATATCATATCATATCATATCATATCATATCATATCATATTATATTATATTATATTATATTATATTATATTATATTATATTATATTATATTATGCCAATAGCTTACTAATTCTTTTCTTCGCATCTAGAATGGAGGAGATCCAGCCTGAGGACAACCAACAAACAATTCACCAAATGAAACCATTTGGTGGTTAGGTGGAAGAAGACACTTTGGCTTTTTTGTGAAAGATATTTTATTAGCAAAACATAATTCCTGTATTCTATACAATTTAAATATAAGGTTAAATACTCATAATATATTACACCCTCTTTTACTTTATGTATTTTTTTTTATATTTTTGTTTTAAATAAAATGGGCAAAGAAAATCAAAACTGTTTGCCTTGTTTTTAAATCATTATTTTCTTCTACATCTTGCATTTAGCCTAACTTTTGATTTGAAAATGTTTGGCGCCATCTCCTGGTTGTCCGGTTTTCACTTCCGGGTTAACAGTCTCAGCTTTTCTTTCACGTTGTACGGTAGCTTATTTGTCAATATGCCTTTAGTAGTGATTTGCGGTTACCCATGCAGTGGTAAAACTAAAAGAGCGGAGGAGCTGAAGGAATATTTTGACAGGAACACAGAGCGAAGGGTTTATATTGTCGGTGACGGCGCTCTCGGCGTTGAAAGAAACACTGTTTATGCAGGCAAGTCAAGAGTGTTACTTAAGCTAGCTCTAGCTGCGGCTTCCGTAGGTTTTGCGCATGCGTTTGGTGCTTCTCTTTTCTGAAAAGTGGCTTGTTTCTTAAAAACATAATCTTTTGACCATATTTTATCATCAAAGGTGTTCGAATAATGTGACTTGAATTTTTGAAAGCTAAACTGGATAAAAGATGGTCAACAATGGTAAATAAACTTATTTAGGGTCGTTTATACTTTTATTTGTATTTCAAATGTAATATCTAGTGATTCTGCAATACAGACTCTGCCTTAATCTTAACATAGACACGTGTAATATTTATTTATTTATGATGGTACAGATCACTTTGATTCGATGCTTTTGAAAGCTGGGTTTTTGATAATTGATTGATTTAATTAATCAGACTTTATCGAGAACATGTGATACATGATTTTCTATGAATAGTGTTTGTTTTTTATATATGTTGTTTTGAATATTAAAAGTTCAGGTTTTGATCAGGACTAGTTATGTAACCATAGACTGTGAAAACAGTTTTTACAGTCTGTGTATGTCACAAACCTTTTTGTAACTAAAAGTAACGGTGGATTTTAGGTAAGATAAACAAAAAACACATATATTGTAATTGAGTTGCGCTAAATTGAATCAAATCATAAAGTTGTGAATTAAAATTTGAACCACTTTGGGGTTTGAGCGATGAAACCCAATTGACATAGATTGTTGTATCCGTCTGGTTGTTCAAAGTGCGTGACATGACCTTTTGAAAGCTGGTTTCTCAAAATCTACAATTCCTTAGTAACTTGGTTAGACTAATTTCAGATTCCCAAAAGGAGAAAGAAGTCAGAGCGTCTCTGAAAGCTGAAGTAGAAAGGTGAGCTTTTTTAAAATGGCCTTGTAATTAGTCACATAACAACACCTCGTGTTTAAGAATGTGTTGCTTGATTCTCTTTCAGGAAGGTAAACAAAGATGATGTTGTTATTTTGGACTCGGTTAACTACATTAAAGGTAATTATCCATTGCAACACTTTGCTAAAAAACCAAAGAGTCAGCTGTCTTTAAATCAAATGAAACTTCTTCCAGGTTACCGCTATGAGCTGTTCTGCCTCATCAAACATGCACAAACACCACACTGCCTTGTGAGTGCAAAGGGAAAAAAAAGACTATGATAATCATAATGGTGTTATTGCTGTAGTCACATCACTGAGAAATGTCATGCCTTCTTTTGATGAAGGTGTACTGTCTGACGTCAGATGAGCAGAGCTCCTCATGGAACAGAAGCAGAGATCCTGATGAGCAGTATTCCCAGGACATGTGAGTGACAAACAGATGCTTTGACTTGGTTTTTCTGCAATACTGTGAATTAACCTGAGCCCCAAATCCTCCTTTGTTACAGCTTCGATGCATTAGTTCAACGATTTGAGGCTCCTGACTCTAGAAACAGGTGGGACAGCCCTCTTTTCACCATCCTGAAAGATGACAGCCTTCCATTTGAGTCTATTTCGGATGCACTTTTGAAAAGAAGAGCTCCACCACCAAACCAGTCCACCCAAAGCGTAAGGATTTTTCCTAAGCAAACTCTATTTCGTTTAATGATAGTTGTTGTGGAAGATGTTGTACTGACAGTTGTTCTTTTTTTTTTTTTTTTTTATTCTTGCCCCTGCAGCAACCTTTGACTTCTGTAAACTTCCTATACGAGTTGGACAAGATCACACAGGAAGTATTAATGGTAAGTCTAAGTGGAGATTTCTGTTTTTGTGTAAGCAAAATACTTGCTGGTGTGATTTTCCCTTCAATATTTTAGACTGTAAGCTGTGAAATGCTGCAACGCCTAACAAAGCTTTCCAAAATTCTTGCTTGTTGTTGAAGTTCTAATTACTAGCTGATGATCAGTGAATAAATACATTATATTAGCTTAATCTAGATGTGACTTAACCCCCCCACCCCACCTCTTTAAACCACAAATTACTGCAAAGGCTCTCCGATTCTTTTGTAACAAAACCATGTTTCACACCTTAAACTAATTACACATTAGGGTGGAAGTAGAGCCATTTGAATTACCATGAAATCAGATCAGTGTGGCTTAGTGGTTTTCGTTCTGCAATAATAAAACTGAGAGCTAAAAGTGCTAAAGAAAAGAGCAAAAATGAAAAACTATGATTTTAGCCATTCGTCATTGTTTCTGGTCGCCTTTGGCTGCGTGAAAGTGTCTTTTTGCTGTAATATAAACTTTCTTGTGGTTTTGTTGCTCATCAGGTGATCGGTGGCGTGTTTTCTGCCTCCTTTCTTTTGTTCTGTGCTCAGTTAGTCGCCCTATGGGGGCAGAATTGTTTTTGTATTCATGGTCCTTACAGTAAAGGCTGAAGATTTCTTCTCTCCTTTCAGCACTAAATGCTTTTTTTCTTTCTAGTGTTGTGTAACTCAGGCTTGTAAAATGCCTGGTACATATTTAACATGTGGCAACAATAGGGTTGGATTCCGTTCTGCATTGTTGCATCCAATCATGTGGCATTCATTATTCCTATGAAAAATAAAAGAAATAAAATGAGAAAAGGGTATTTTAGTCTTATCTCCTGAACAGAGAAGCAGAAAATAACACTTAAAGTTACTATTCTGCTGGATTTATTCCAGACAATGATGAGAAAATACAGCAGTAAAATATTTTGTTTTTGTTGACATATTTTTGTTTTACTCTTCTATTTGTCTGAAGGTGTTTTTTTTTTTTATTCTAATCATTTCTGTGATTTTGAAGCTTCAGTTGAATCATTTTTCCTTTTCTAATTGTCATAACTTACATTTTCCAGGAAATCTTTAATGCTCAAAAGACAAGCGTTCCTGGGGATTTCATCTCGGTACCGGGGGCGACAGAAAAGATATCTTTTTTATGCACAGTTACCAATATTAGGAAGCCTTTTCTTTTTCTAGGAATCATCGTTTGAAATCTTTCATTCATAATTTCTATCTAAGACAGACGTTTTATTCCTCACACAATGAACCCAATATCCTCAACATCAAAACATTTTTGAACTCTGTCATGGCCTCAGAAGTCAATATTAAAAATGCTTTCCTTTGATGGCTGCAGAAGCGGACTTAAAAGCACACGAGTCTTTGGTCAGTCTTCAGTTGCAGGTGTATAATTTAAATTTGCTTTACCGCTGACAGCGGTCGTTCCTCCACCTTTAATGTTCGAACGGGAGGATGTAATCTTTCCTTCCTCTTTGGTCGGTTGTTGCTTCTGAAGTCATGTGAGCGAGGCACGTTTTCATCTGCGTGTGAACGACCAGTGTACTGTCCTTAACCGGAAGCTGAACGTGGAGCTCACCAAAAGCATCAACATGGCCGAGCTGAGGAAACTACGGCGGCAATTCATCAGCTACAGCAAGATGCACCCCATAGAAAACACAGCCCAGATCGCCAACATGTTTGTTCAGTATTTAAATAAGAGTTAGCATTGAATTTTTTTTATATATATGTATTTTCTTTTATCATTCTTGTATTTGTCTGTGAAAAATAAATACTTTTATGCACAAACAGTTGTTTGGGATTTTGTTGTTTATTTGATGATGATTTATAGTTTGGATATTTGTTAATTTGTGACCCACCACAGTGACCATTTATAACCCGAAACCAAACAAACATAAAACAGAGCTTTTTGTTCTTTACAAACAAAAATACTGATACCCCTAAAAATGATGAGTTTATTGACCACAGGGATGTCAAATTGAGGCGGATCCTCAAATTTTCATCCAAGGTTTCTATAGACCTGAAAATGCGTCTAAAGAAATCACAATAAAGTGGGTGTCATCCTAAGCATGAATAGCGAAAAGAAAATAAGACAAGAATCATCAAGATAAAGGCTAGTAGACGATAAATTCAAGGCACTAATGATCCAAAAAGTAACGCTCGATCTCAGAACAATCTAGACCTTAAATGTGAACTACCAAAGCATTCAGCAGTGAAATGTGCTGTATAGTGTCAGAAAAACACCTGTGAACAACATGTAGAATCGAAGTCCGACTGAACAACCGTGAAAGTAGACAAAAATATCATAGTTTGCACATGAGGACTGGGCCTGATAGCAAAATCAGACATCTTGACTGACAGCGATTCATGACATCATTCAACATTATTAATCATAAAGGCTCAAGCCAATTTCATTGTTAAAGACCCACTCCGCTAAAACTGTTTTTTTTTTACATGTAAATGTAACATTTTTCTCATGATGGAAGACATGAAATAAGATTAAAACTGTGTTTCTGAGTGTTTATTTATTCAAATCGCAGTGAATCAGGAGCAGATGAAAAAAATGTCCTTTGAAAAAGCTTGTAGTTGTTAGGTACAAACTACAATCAGTGGGTAACAAGCTCCCTGGTCTGCTTCGTTCCGATGCGTCTACTTGCAGAGAGATAGAGCGATGTACGTCTTTGTTTTCTTCGTCCGAGCTGGTGTCTGGCTCAAAACTGTACGGCTGAATAGCTCGAATGTAGCTTGACATTTTTGTTACACCGTCAATGTTAGATTAGGGGTGTGAAGGGGCTGTAAGCTGGCGGGAGAGAATGTAAACAAAGGTATGATGGGAAATTAGTACAGGCTTACTCCCCACCAATGACACAGGCTTCAAACATCTTTTGATAGATTCTAAAAGTTTTCCCATTGGTCTTTTAATTGTGATTCTTTCTGGACTTTGCAGTAGAAAAATGTAATGCTAACTTTTATTGTTCACTGTAACTGTGGTTAGTATGTTTGTTTTAACTAAGAGGCGTTTCTTTCAAAATAATAAATACTGCATTTAGTATAGTTATTCTATTCTCCTTCATAAACAAAAGGAATGTCAACCAATTTAGCTTTAGGTGTAAATATCTTCATATCTTATCTTTAGAAAATATTTTATTTTAACCTAGAAATACTACTGATAGGAGATAACTAAGTATTTATCTTACTAAAACAGTAGTGTATGTGTGTGGACATGTGTGTGTGGATGAGTAAATAGAATGGTAAAACGCTTTTGGCCTCCAAGAAGGCAGGAAAAAGCTCCAGATGCTGCACTTATCTTCTCACATTTAAAAATTTTGCAGTAATTTCTCTTCTACTATTATGGGTTGACGATAATTTCTCATTCAAGGCAGCACGTCCACATCATGTTCGGAAGGGGATCACATTATGTTCAAGAAGGGGTTAGCCTTAGATCCCTTTTGTGCCTCTCAAAGCAGTCTGATAAGCAAAAATCTCGTTAAGCGGCTCATTCTTACTCATTGGAATTCCCCGTGAATAAAATGTTGCTGAGTAAAGCTCTTTCAACGAGTTTGTAAGAGGATTTGAGCAAAACAGACTTCTCGTATGCTTCGCTTACAAGTTTGCTGTTTACCACTGGAAGTGAAATCAAAGACTAAAACACAGCAGCTAAGTCCCTCTGGCTCCTTTCCAAGGGATAAATTACTGACATATTATCTGAAGAACTTTCTTTGACCCAGTTCAAAATGGGCTGTAAAGAAAGCCAAATCTTTCATTTCCTTTATGGTTTTGACCTAAAGAGACAATAAAAGAAAATTAATAGTTCCAGTTTGGGTCTTAAATTGATTTTTCTTTTGTTTTTGTTGTTAACTTTGTAAAAAGTAGCAAAGAAATCACTCAAATCACTCACCCCCAACAACTATTGTTTGCAATAGTTGAAACTTTAATTCTTTTAGTTAAGCATATTTTTGTCTATGTTTTCTTTCTGCATAAAAATAAGGCTTATATTTTTTTAGTATTTTCTTCTTTTCTCATTGATTTATTAGATCAAGGTATGGTGGGTAAACATAAAAATCAATCTTACAAATCAAAAGAGAACACTCTAAATTATATATTTGCATTGTAACCTTTGCTGTTTTAATATACTGGGTCTGGAAAAACTTTGGGTTGAAAGGCTCCAAATTTAGAAAACTGTTGCAAAATAAATAAAAAAGAAATATATGTTTTGAACAAATTTGTAACATAAAATGTTACTAATAATTGGACAGCAACACCAATGAGCTAGGTTTCCATATTGTACCTTTATGTGGAAGGCTGTAAATATAAATATACAATATAATATACAAATATACAAATATACAAATAAATATGTTAAACGTATCAGAGTGCTCAAACTTATACATTTGAACATATAAATTGTTGCAAATCTTTCCTCAACAAAGGTGTTCCGAATATTTCTCACACTTTCATTGCACAAATAACAATCAGGTTCAAATCTTAATTTAATTGATTGCTTCTCTTTATATTTTATTTTTAAACCTGCATACCAGTTTATTTCATTGAAGTACATTTCCAAGAGTCTGAAAATTGTAGAACAAAATCTTAAAGGAGAGAATAATTCTGCAGATCCAACATGATGCAGCTCTTTGTATTCCCACTATGACCTATTCTCATTGAAGGGGTTTAGTTGGACCCACCAATCAGATGCAGCAGCAATTGTGCCTCTTACATGTTAAAAAAAGGTGATTAAAGTTACACAACATCCTTAGATGTTACAAAACTCAACAATTAGTTTGTCTTAGCTCCAATGATAATCAGAGCTCTTTTCCACTCATTCCTTTCTTGTGTGTCCCTGTTCCATTTTCCGCTCTTCTATAATGTATGAGCTTTTTTTAATAAAGACTTTGTGTATTTTGCTCTTTTTTGAACGATTTTAATGCAAACATTTTGTATTTAATAGCCTAATAATGTTAATTTATTGTTTCTGAGAACAATTAATGAGATGTGTGCAGGCCGGCATCCCACTGAACTGCAACACAAACCTGCAAAATATTTATATATGATTTTAGTCATTATTTCACACACAAAAAACGTATTGCGCACAAATACAAAGTAATTTAAAACAGTTGTATTCACAAAATAATGAATTTAGGGAACCATAAAGGTGGAGGCAGCGGTGTGTTTCCCCTTAAGAAATTATGCAACACATTTTCATGTTTTAAAAGACAGGAGAGCTTAATTACATGCAAAAAAAATAAATAAATAAATAAAAAAAACACATACCTATTTCCTTTTTTTCTTTGCTTTCATTTTTCTTTCTCAGGGCTGGTGGTGCTAGACCCAAAATGCAGCAGGCTTGCTGGCAGAACTAACCTTTAAACAGAATAATGATATAAATTAATATTCCCGGGCACTAAGCCATGTTTTCTTAAAAGTGACATCCACTGACAAATTGTTTAAGTGGCTTCTGGTAAAGCACTCTATTTTCATCTCATGCACCTCTTTATCAGAGGGGAAACGTATTTTTGTCTATGTTTTCTTGCTGCATAAAAATAAGGCTTATATTTTTTCAGTATTTTCTTCTTTTCTCATTGATTTATTAGATCTAGGTAAGGTGGGTAAACATGATTTTGAGTCCAGAAAAATAGGCTTCTGTGTAGGCCTGTGGATATTCCAAAACGTCCATGTTTAGTCAGTTTTAGTAATGAAACAGCGTGATGTAACAGACTGCCTGCAAACCAGAAATGTAGAGCAGCTGCAATGGGAGGAAGCTTTACTTTCAAACAATATGACATTTCCAAATGCTGAGCAACCTTAAAGTTAAACAACTTAAAATATATAAGTGCTTAGTCTTATTGAAGTTATTAATTATTAACCTAATTTATTGGAATTTTCAAAAAACATCTTATATGAAAGTTTAAAAAAGGATTTATGATGTGTTTTCTTTGACAATAGTCAATTATGTGGCAATTGTGCTGGAATATGCAGTACAGACTGTATAAACCAATTTAAGCTTATAATGTACATTTGCTAAGACAAAAACTACCACTCTCTCAAATTTTGTCTACATCTTCAGAAAGATTTACGGTAATTAGTAATGTCTTACATGTTTAAGATAGGTGTTAAAAGTTACACAACATTCTCAGACGTTATAAAACTTAGCTGCGATCAGCCTTAGCTGGATTGATTGCTTTAATTTTCACTTATTCCTTTCTTCTGTGTTTGCACTTCTTTTGAAGTTCTCCCGTTAGTCTTTGATGTTTTTTCACTGTTTCTGTAAAAAAAAAGGTTCATGTCCATATTTTGTCTATATCTCAATTTACTGCATGCATCATTTTGGACTGGTGGCCTCTATAATTTATGAACATTTGGAGAAAGCTCACTAAGATTTGTATTATATTTATGAACAGAAAAAAAATGGTATCACATATATAATTTCGTTAAACTATTATTATAAACAAATATGTATAGTCCATATAACATATTAACATATAAACACATATAAACTCCATAAATTTCACCCCCAAAAAACTGACTTCTTGAAGTTGAGAATTTAGCATGGAAACACACAAACTATATACTTTTACGCAACAAAAAGTTTAGTTATTAGGTTGCAAAATATTATGCAAAAAATGATGCATTTATTTTAACTTTCTTTGCCTTTTTTCTTTTTTACCAAACTGACAACTTAGCAAACAATTTTGTCTCATAGGTTTTAAAAAGTAGCAAAGAAATCACTCAGCTTGTGGTGATGCATACAACTTTAGGCATGTAAAACAAATGTTTTGGTAGAAATTAGAACTGTTGATTACAAAATGTGGCTTGTCTTCTTGCAGTCTAATCTTACAAACCGCTTGATACTCAACAGGTGTTAAAAATTGCTTACATGGTGAGTTCATGTGTCTCTTGTGGTATTTATCACATGTAAAGACAGGGTAAGTAAATAAAGTACTTTCAATGTACTTGTTTACTGATCTTATGTTTAATGGTATTTACCATATGCAACAAGATAGTAGGTAAACATAAACTATCTTAGAAATATCATGAATAAGTACTCAGAATTGACTCTCTATTTACTTAGTACATTTATGTGTCTTTTATGGTATTTACCATTTCTTAGAGAATTGTGTTTTTGATGCTGTTTATGAGAAGAGAGTAAGTACACTAAAAGTACCATTTAATGTGTGTGAAAAATACATGTTAAATTTGATTGTGTTTCATAGGTACAACAAAAGTACTGCACTGTAAATGCGTCACCGTTTTTTCCCCCTGATGTGGTACTTTTGTCCTGTCATATTTACAGTTCATTTAAAATATGGGACTCGACCATTTCTATTTTTCACAAAACCACTTGATTATACGTTTCAACTACTGCAAAAGAGTTTTGAACCGATTCTTTCTACAAATATTTCAAAAAAATATTTTCAAAACAATACATTTTTAATCAGTTGAGTGCAGAAAGCATATGTTCTATTTACAACTTCTTCAGTATTGTTTATTATCAGTTCTTCTTAATGGAGCCTTTTTATCCACACTAAATACATTTTAGTTTTAGTTTTAGGTATTCATATAGAATATTCTGTTTGTATAAAGATTTTAGTGAAAATAAATTGCTGTAATTCTCCGTGTGTGTTGTACAGCCCAAAATAATAGTGACACAAATGTTGTCAATGTTTATATTGTCTTATAAATCAGATAAATATCCGATTTTTTTAATACAGGACTTTGGCAACACACCCACAAACACATACACAATGTAATAATTCTGTAGAACTAGGGCGTCATACAAAAGGACAAATGCTTTATTTTACAAGGTAATCTACTCGCACAGAAGAAGAGAAAATACATAAAGCAGCAAGTTATAACTACTCCACCAATCGTACTTCAGTTCATTGTGTTTTGTTAACATAAAAGCACCAAGACAACTATAAAAAATAGCAAAAATACTATTTACATATTTACTTTTTGGGTCATTCAGACTATTTAGTTATTTTCTTACAGTTTTTTTTTCTTCAAAGTGACGGCTGTGCCAAAGATTCTGTCCCAGTGGCTGAAAAAGGGTGCAAAGTTACTGCTGGGCTTCTGGTGATGCATGTCATGAGCTGGTGCACCACCCAGCAGACCAAAAGGCACCACATGGTTCAGGGTCCATGGCAGGTCATAGCCAATGTGGTCCTCCACCGACATCCAGATGCTGAAGATGGTCAAGCACCATGTGGTCAGAGGATGACACTTTAAAAGGATGGGATCCAGGTTGCTCCAGAACCCCACTGCCATCAGTTCTGGGATGCTGAGCTGCTCTGTGGACCAGGAGAAAGGCGCCATGTATTCGTGGTGCACTGCATGAATCCACCGATAAAGCTGTGGTTGCTTATGGTGGATGTAGTGCCAAATGTAGTACTGAGTGTCAAAGAGGAGAAGTGCAGCCAGTCCGTCTACAAAAAGCTCATACAGTGTGGGAGCGTCTTGTGGCAGTGCTGGTATGGGCAGTATGAACATGCCGATTGACACAGCTGGTAAAACAAAGAAGAGGTGGTTATACAGAGCTGTTAGGAAGCTCTTAGCCATCATTCTCGTGGTTGGCTGTCTCTCTGGCTGGATCTTGTACTGGTGAAGTGAAGGCACTCTGTCTCCCAAGAGGTCTAGAACCGCAAAAGGTACACTGAAGAATAGGTAGCTGGAAAAGGCTAGGATGACGATGAAAAAAGGAGAAGAGATGAGAGGCATGTGGTGAAAAAGCAAGTAGTCCCAGAAGGGCTGCAGGAGACGGCCTGAAGCCCGGGAGGGCAAGTCGTGCAGAGGAAGCTCACTGATGTTCAGCATCTTGTTGTTCGGCCACTTGAGGCTGCTGCTGCTGCTGCTGCTGCTGCAAGGCTTGTGATCCAAAGCAGGGGCCGCCTTTATATAGCTTGGTGGAATTCAACTGGAGGGACTTTGCTCTCGATCAAACAGATCAGCAGATTTTATTCCAACTCCAGCCCAGTGTCTGCAAAACATAACTTCACAAGATTAACCGTGTGTCTGAGACTCGACTAAATATTAAGCTGGCAAATAAAAGATTTGGGGAAACATTGTGCCAGTCAGACAAAAAAATTAATGCTTCTTTCCTGGTGAATTGAGTTGTTTACAGTGAATGCAATCTGCATGATGAATGAATATCTAATCTAAAAGTGTTTCCTAGAAATACACATTCTGCTACTGCATGATGAAATTAAAAAAACAAATGTGATGCATAAAAAGTTTGATATAATTTTTCAGATTCAATTTATTTTTATTAAACCTTGTAGCTCATTTAAAGAGGGAAAAAAACTGTGTATAAGTTTTTTTTAACCTCCACATCAGTTGTAGTTATTAAGAACATTCCTTCTTTTGGAACAGCTTGGACTTTGTGTTTATATCAGTAACTCCTTTAGCTGCAGGTCCCTCTGCAACTTTGCATGTATATTTAAATTAGAATGAGTCTTGGAAAAATTAAAACCACTTATACCAGCATTAGCTTTTAAGCGGTATACATTTTTATTTTGTTTGCAGACATTTTATTTTATTTTTACCTTTCTTAAGCACCCTATCATTATAATCAGTTGTGAAGTGTTTTCTCTTGTCTACACCCACACGGCATGTCATGCATTGGGGTCATTGGGAGGTCAGGAACCTTGACCAATAACACGTCAACATTTTTGTGTCAAAGGCTTTACCTTCAGAGCAAAAGTCATCCAAAACCAGATTAAGTTTTACCAGTTATGCAAGACACACCATCTCAGATGAAGAAACAAATTCAAATGATGATACTACCACCAAAACACACAGATAAGGTCACAGATAAGTTAATGTTTTTTTTTTAAATTTCAACACCTTTTCTGAGTTTTTGTTTCCAGTCCATCAACAATTTGTTTTTCCAGACATCAAGCTTTTCAAGTTGATTAAATTTCTGCTTTTGCAAAAAGTTTCATTTTCAGCTCTGTCTTATCTTATACACCAGAGATCCTCAATGTTGTTGAGAAATAAACTGTGGAATAAACAGTCTCTAAACTAAAACAGGTTTTTTATTTGGTTATGGTCAGAAAAAAATGCGAATGATCGGCCTACATAATGTAATCTTCTATCCCGCCTGTTATCATAATAGATAAACATATTCACCAATTTATACTGTACAGGAAGTACTGCATTTTGGTACTAGTACTGTACTTTATCAATTAAAACAAGAATTTTGGTCAATAAATAATTTGAAATTAGGCTAAAAAAAATAATGTTAAATAGAAGTTGAGCCTGTTGCTGGAAATTATTTCAAAACTGTTGAATAAACTCAGTATTCAGACAAATTTCACAGTTCCATATTTTCAAAACTAAACATGTTTTCTCAGTTTGCAGGATTACCAGTTATTCCTAGTCTCCAATCTAAAATGAGGGCAGAGCTCCTCTTTTGTGGAATCAACTCCCTGTTTCAGTCTTTTTGGCAGACACAATCTCCACATTTATGACTAACTTTAAAACCTAACTCTTTGATAAAGCTTATAGGTATATATGATAGTGCAGGTGAGCCTTAGGTAATGTTTTCAGTGTTGTTGATAAAGGCTTTGCCTATTGAAGGCCATTCTAGGAATAGTTATGGACAGACTTAAAACCACTACTCTTCATATTTAAGAACATCCCCACAACCCCTATCTTTTCAAAATAAGAGAAGTACCTTAGCTGCAAAATCTTTTTCAAAAGACCTTTCTTGCTTTCTTACCTTTGCATGTGTACATCTGTACTGCAGTCACAAACTTTCATATTTTCTGCTGCTCTAACAAACATTTGTCTTCACAGACATCACAGTGATTGACTTTGTCCGTCTTCATCCTTTTCTCTTAGTGCAGTTTCCAACCGGTCTATTATATGTTTGATACCAGATATTCTAGTAGTTTTATCCTTAACTGCTCTTGTTCTGTTTGCTGCAATGAATATTATCATTTAGTTTTTTAACAGATGTTCCAGAGATTTGAGTTTGTCCATATTCATTCTTTGTGTGTTTTCTTGTTGTAGCAGTTATTAACATGTCATAAAACATCTGTTCCAGAGATTTTGATCAGGAAATTTGACATAACAAGCTGAATGATCAAGAGAAGATGCTTTATTTTTAAATTCATTTCTCAGTCATGCATTCAGTCTCCTTTCAAAGGCACCAGGGATCTACCCAATAGATGATTGGAGGATGGGAAAATCTGTAAATTAAAACTATTTACAATTCTGGAATTATATTGATTGTTGACTAAATAAAACCCAGCAGATTTCTTCTTTAACAGTTACTTCTTCTCGCTGGCTGCCTTCTTTGAAACCGTTTTGTTGGTGTTGGCATATTTTTTTGGATCATTTCTAAGGAGAAAAACAAAACAAAAAATTAACATTTCAGGCGCCAGAGGCTATTGTCACATGAACCAAACTACATTGCTTGGATATGAACCTGCTCATTTTTGATTTGTTCCTGCATCCTAGTCCTCCCTCCCAGTGATTGGTGCGTGTGCCTCTGGTCATCATGCTCCCACAGGTGACACATGGCTTTCCGTTGCAGTATGGCTGCAGGATTAAACAGACATGTGAATTAAAGTGACAAATTCATCTGATTTAATTGGCAGACGAGCTTCATTCGTAAAAATTATGGTCAACCTGTTCTTTGGCACAGAAGCCACAGAGCATCCTCGTGGCGAGCTCCATAGGGTGGTCTTGATTCTCATCGTGGCACACATCGCAAGGGTAAGCCCGGCCGCAACAAGGAAACCTGAAAACAAGCATTTAAACTTTAATGTATATCCAATACTAAACCTATAAAATGAGAGATGTCCCACCTCAGCCAGCGATGGCTCTGTTTGTAATGTTTGCACGTTCCTTTGTCTGGGAGTGGCTTCCCCTTTTGTACAGCTGGATCTCTCATATTCTTGTAATTAACAGTAGTGGAACCTGGACAGACACAAAAACAGATGTCAGGAAAAAAAAAATTACATCCTTTATACGTTTACGTTTTTTAAGTGCACATGTTTGGTTTCCGGATGTTATACACAAACAATGAACATGAAGACTGAATACGGTTAAAGTGAGATAAATGTAGCACATATACATTACATTTCACCTTGACAGAATTTGTGGACAATAATCCAATAATAAGTTATTGTGCTATTTTAAAATAAGAGAGTTTAGTAGAAGTAAAAAAAAGAAAAAAAAAAGTACACAAAAAGTATACAGAATTCTATTGTGTTAAAGACTTCAGTGGTTTGGCTTAGTTTCTTTATATAAAAAAAAAGAAAAATCACATAGTAATACATAGTTTTTATGTATTTATTCTATAGTAAAAAGGCTTGAGCTTGGAATAAAAAAAAAGCCAAATAAAAAAAACTGTAGTTTCATTCAACATTATGTCTAAATACAAAAACCTTTGAAAGAACTAAGAGCGTATTTCCTGAAGTCTGGCTGTAAGGCCAAGTGGGCCAGCCTAGGTGGCGTGAAATCTCAAGCCCAGACTAATCCATCTGGAACTGGGTGTATGTGGGCTATGACCCCATTCATTTCAAATATGAGTTTGATTTGAATCCAATGTTTGCTCTAGGAAAGGCTGGCGGCTGTCCCCCTATGTTATCGACCCATGTAACTCTTCTCTGGTAAAGAATTAACTCCCTAATAATGGACAGTAACGTACATGTATGTATGTATACATTGCCAAGAAACTGTTGAATGTTGTGCTTTCTTAGTGATATTAACTGACAGGCCCTTGCTCAAAGGTGTTTGATTAGGTCAGGCGTCTGCAACCTGAGGCTCCAGAGCCACATGTGGCTTTTTTATCTCTAAGCTTTGAACAAAAGTCCTAATACTTTGAATAATAATAGGTTTGTTAGTTAACTCAGGTTATTTTAGTAGAAAAAAAAAATGCATTTTTTCTTTATTTTTAACCATTTAATTAAAAGGCTTTGTGTGTTTTACCATTTCTTCAAGATCAACAGATCATGATCAGGCTAAATTATGTCAATCATAATTAATAATAAAGCTCTGTCTGATGATTTTTTACTTTTTTGTACAATGCTCTGAGAAAATCTGTGTTATAAACTGTCAGAGCTGTTTATTATTAGAGTAAATTTTAAAAGCATATTCCTATCTTTTGCAGCACAGTAGTGTGTAGTTGGTATTCTGAGGCAATGTACTCAAAGGTATATAATTGTATTATAATTATAAGTAAATCTGCTTTCACAGGACGATCTTATTTGATACAGTCTTTTATTTTGAAAGACACTTGTATGTGCTACTGTCAAAAGTAAAATAAGTTTAAATTGTTTTACCGTATATAGAAAAATATAATTCAATTACTAAAAATATTTAAAACCTACAATTTACAAATAAATGGCTTACACAAGCATAAAAAGTATTTTCTAAACAGTGAAGTGAGACTCTCTTAGTTTTTGTCAGCAAGAAACTGCCTACATGGTTCTTTTAGCGTTAAAAGGCTGCAGACCAACTATGTTAGATGTAGCTGCCTTGTTGTTTTATGTTAAAATCAACATATTTTTTACTAAATAACACAAAAGCTACCACGTTTTAAAAATACTTTGGCCTTACTTTCAGTGTTTATTAATAAATATATAATGAAATGGAACAAACTAGCAAATCAGAGACTTAATCGATTAAATGTTTTTAAGAATGGGTCAAAAACAAATTGACATGGAAAATTGTGGGTATAAAACACACACAAGTCTATTTTGTTTGTGCCTAGCGTCATTTCAGATAATATTATGTCAGACAAACTGCGAGTAATCCGACTGCACACTCAATCCTGCTTTTAATCCAACTGGGGCAGCCTTGGTGTCATGAAATCCTAAGCCTACCCTGATCCATTTGGAAACAAGTATAACTTGGCTCTGACCTGCTTTGTTAGAGGTGCGAGGCTGAATGTACTGAAATCTTGTGCTTTCAGCCAGAATGCTGAGCTTGCTGTGACAATGTTCACAGTTAAGCTCCCTTGTTTGTCCATAGATAAGATTCTGTGGAATAACAAAGAGAGTTTTCTCAGGTTAGTGCCTTTTCAAATCTAGTTTAGGTTGCGTTTGTTTGCATTTCCGTCTTTTGTCACCTCCACGGGCATCTCTTGAGAGCAGGTGAGGCATCCCACTATGAGCCTGCAGTCCTGAAGTATGAGGTCAGCGGGGGTAGTGTTGTGGAGGTCCAGATAGCCCAGGACATTACAGTAATGGTGGAGCATGCAGGGCCTGAACGCAGCATTTATGCTTGCATTGCACTTTTCGCACTGAGCTGCACATGATGTCCTTCCAGTGAGTGCCAGCTCTGCGGTCACCTTACACCTGCACAGAACCAAAACAGCTTCATATCAAAGAGTCGGGTCTTATAAAATGTGTTTTTTTTTTTCTCACCGATTACACTGCAGGCTGACAGTTATCTGCTGAGCTGCTACAGTGGCAGTGTTCTCTCCCAGGCTGAGTCCCAGAAGCTTCACCTCTGTTCCTCTGCGGGGGTCGCTGATCTTAATGTTCTCCACCAAACGACTGGCCTCCTCCTGCTGCTGATCGTCCTCAAAACACTGACCTTCCTGCTGCGGCGACTGCTCTTGAGTTATCAGTTCTCCATCTTCTGCATTGCACACCTCTTCATCGGAATGTGGGGCAGCAGAGTCGGTCCCTTGGCCGGATTTTTCACATGACTGCTGGAGCTCCTGATAGGGTATGAACTGTAGTCCAGCTTTTTGTAAATCAACATCCTTTTTTAACTGTAATAAAAAAGAGAAAGGAAAAAATAAAGGATTATATGTATGTTGACTTTTCTATACTACAACAGGAAACGAAAACGCAGGTTGCCGCCTCACTTCTCTGGCGCCTTCGGTGAACAGTCTTTCCAAGCTGCGATCCAGCCACCGAAGAAAAGGCCGGAAAAGCAGCTCGACTTTTCCCAGTAGCTGATTGGTCGCATGCTTTGCTTGAAGCCACTGTATGGATGCGTCCTGAACATGTCTGCAGATCATCACATTGGTTTAAACTAATGTGACATTAGCTCATGCAGATGACACAGACAGAAAACCACTTTTGCTCTTACTTTGCCATTACTGGTGGCAGTTCCTGGTCCAAAGGTATTTCCAGGCTGAAAATCTGCGAGATTTATGCAGGCCATTAGGGATTATAATTCTTGCCACATTAAACACATAATCGACAAAGCAAACTAGACATAATTCTAAAAACTGTGGTATTCACCTCAAGGGGGTAGTTATCTGGGAATCTCACCATAATGTCGAGTTCTTTCAGATCAAAAGGCTGCGAGTAAAAAGCAAAGTGATTTAAGTAAGTTGCAAAAGTAACTCACGAAACTAGTTCATAAATTAATGTAAAAAAGAACTAGAATAAGTCAATAGTTAATATAAATGTAACTTGTATTTTCCTCCAATTTTTAGTGTTAAAACTCTGCATGTGTCTATTAAAAGCTTTTCACTACAATCAAGCTCAATATTGATATAATAGCAAGGAGGTTTACCATCACTGATGTGTTATTAAAGGAGGATGTGTGAGTGCATTTTTACACACAAGTCGGTTAACAAAAGAGGACTGTTTACCCAGTCTGGATCAGTGGCCTCAACAGTCATCCTGTAATACGTCACTTTGCCATCACTTCGTTCCTGAATAATCAGCTGCTCTTTAGGAAACCGCTTCTGCAGCTGCTTGATCTCCGTGCCTCGCAGCTGGTTGGCCTTCTCCTCCGTCATGTCACACAGTTTCACCTCCTGGGGACCACTGGGGTAAGACGCTGGAGGGCACCTCGGGGCGGCTTTGGTGAGGTTGCCGGGAACCAGCGTGACATCCTCTGGAGGGAACTGGATCGGATGCCAGAAGCGACATCGTTCCTCCATAGCACAGTGACCTGAGAGAAAGTAACGACAAGGACGACGGCCGGCAGGAGACAGACGCCCTGGAGCTGCTCAACAGCTGACTGTCCTCATGTCCTCCTACCCCTCGGGAGTCTGGAGGTCCTGCACCCGACTGGCCAGGTGCTCCACCCATGATTTTAGTAGAAGCTCTGGTGCTATCACTTATGTGAAGGAATTTGCATTTCTTCCCAAAATTGCAGTGTCGCCCTTGGGAGAAGAAGCGACACACCTGCTGTGATTGAGGAACTGGCTTAGACTCGGCCACCTCTTCTGCACAGCTCTCCATTTTCAGGCCCTGAAAAAGAAACACTTCTGCTGAGTCACTGAAAACTGATTCAGCTTCTCCCTTTTAAGTGAATCAACACTAAAATACAATAAGACTAAGAAACAGGAAACACAAAAGCTGAATAACAAAATCTTAAATGTGTTCTTGACAAGTTCATCTTTTGAGCAACAAAATAAAAACTGTTTTTATTTCTGGGTGGATCTCTAGTGTTTCATAAAATATCACCTCAGAGGCCTCACGTGACCAATATTTGGAGATTTTCTTAAGTTAAAACAAATAAACAGATAAATAAATACTGTATTAAACATTGCTACCAACTTGATTTAACATTTTTGTAAATGCTCTGCTCTGGAAGTTAGAAACACACCTGATGAGCTGCTATGCTAAAGTGAGGAAAACGTTTGTGTAAAGGCTTCATTACCTCAAATGTCTACGGAGATCAACTGTAGCTTTATTCCTATTAGTGGGTACAGAAAGTTTGATTTAAAAAAAGGGTAAATATTATTTAGGAAAAAAATGAGAGATCGGCTAACAGACAACCCAATGCTAAAAAAAAAACGTCGCAGCAGCAGTTTCTTAACTTAAAGCTCTAAGCGCTTCTTAGTGAAACATGAAACATAAACGTTATAGGGTTTCGCAAATTTCCCCTTTACTCCTACTGACACTGACGACACAAGTAAATCAATAACTACTTTATTTGTTTTAATTTTGAGAGCATTTCTCCGTCGAGGTCATATAACGTTGGTGTGGCAACCGCGCCCTCTAGTGGCGTGGCGGCCGTACTTGCGTTTATCTCTGTCAATCGAGACAATCATTCATTGGTGCAAATGGTAAGCAGGTAGAAATTTAGAGTTTGGGTTAATAGTGTCTTCCAACTCTTTAAATCAATAAAATAATGTATTTGTTTATTTGGTTTCACCTTTTCTGTAATTTTTCAAATTAAATTATTTGGAAATCCTGCACAACAGCTGGCTACATCTGAGTTCCTGAGACAATACTACTGGTTAATTTCCACAGACCTTTTTGGTGGATTTTGCTTCTTCTAAACATTAAAAAAAAATGTCTCACCCAGCAATGAACAGAACTGTACGTTTTACCTGATTTGAAGCTGTTTCCCCTACTGTAAACCTCAATAATATGGCTTGCTGCAAAAAGATTGCCACAAGCAGAAAACTGGAAAAGTACCAGTTAAAAAGAAAAGCGGGTTTGAAGAAATTATCTGAGTGCTGAGTAAAAATCTCTCTCTTTCTTTCTCTCTCTATCTCTCTTTTTTTAAAATTTTTTTATACCTTGTTTAGTTTAACAACAAGATGTTCTACTTAACAATGACATCCAGCATATTGTAATTTCGAAAAATCTAATTAGGGTGATAATAGCATTTCTGAATTCCAGATCATTTGAGGAAAAATGACAAGATAATAAATGTCATAGTATGATGACTGCATCTGTACTGTTTCTTCCATTCGGGTGACAAGCATGTTCACTTGTGTATGTGACTGCATAGCATGTTTCCCATGTCACAGGATCTTTCTCTAAGGCTGTTCTCAGCATCTTGGAAGCTGTCTTCTTGCTCCTCTCTGTGTTCTCATTCACCTTGCATAAAAAAATAGGAAAATTACAGTACAACTTATTACAGAAATGGAGAGAAAGAAAAGACACAAACCTCAATTGAACATTTAGACGTGGCAGACGTGATTTTCTGGCAGCCCACACTCTGGTCCTCCAACTGTATGATGTTAGAGAAATTTACTGAGTCGTGTCTGAGCAAAGATATTAAAATTGTGAAAGCATTACAGCAGAAAATCATTGGCTTTCTAAAGAGCCCTGTATTTTCATGTCACACAGTAAACGGTTGAAATAAAGTCATGTGATTATTTGAACTGTAGGTTTAATATAGAAGTAACAGAAATGTGAATTTTCAGCTTACTTTGACATTTTAGTTAGGACAAAAAACTCATTTTGCTTAATTGCTTCTATAATTGTGCTTGCTATCATGTCTGCTTATGCAAATGACTTATGTCCTCCAGTGACCTAACCATCTTTTTAGCCATTTCCTCAAAGTACAAAGTACTTCCTCTTCTTGGCGACAGCAAGGTCTTTGCCGTGATGACACACAAGACTTTTGGACCCAACAAACACAAACGGGATCCCGTTGAAGTGTTTAAATGGCATTCCTGAGCCTCCAGTCCATTGCCAGTGAACTTGGTTCACAGGTGATGGCTGCCAGCCTGCAAAAGGAAATGCAGCAGGTTGATAAACAACTAATTCACAAGCTTATAAATGACAAGGTGTCCTGGAAGAATTCCCAAATTCCCTCCATTGCCTCCAGCCTATAAGTCTATTTAACATTATTTTACTGAAAACATTGTCAAAGGTTTGTTTGTTTTTCCATACTACGATACATTCTGCACATTTATTAAAAGTCTGCTGTAGGTCTTCAGATCTTTTGTTTGTTGGTTTAACATTTTTGATTGAAAGCTGGGGTCTTATGAAAATAAAATAAAAAAATAATTTAATTACATTTAAATAAATAAATAAGAAGCAAGGTGCAAATCAATGCTTTAGGGGGAAAATAGTTTTAACACCCCACTTGTGTTTTATAGATGTGCGATGTATGAATATGTGGCACGAAATATTAAAAATATTAAATCCATATCCACATTGGAAACTATATTCAGTAAAAGCAAAACAAGGTTGTCCAACCCTTGGATAACAGACATTTTAAAGACGCGATTAGTGATGGGTGAAAAATGTTTGAAAGATATTTTATTTTGAAAAATTACCGGATCTTCTCGGTTATTGTCACTTGGGTGCTAAATCAGCCCAGCAGTGAGTTTAACAGAGTAGGGGCATTTTTTTATGCCTCGGATGCGCGCCCAGTTTCCAGCTGTTAAAAGCTGATTCAATCTACTATCATAGTTTAAAAATTGGATCCTTTCTAAAGTCAGACTACTACACCATTGCACCCGGACTTTGATCACGTGATGTAAACAGTCTGCAGTCGGGCTGTGGATCAACATGCGTTACATCGCCCTCTGCCGTTTGGGAGGACACAATGGCGGCAAGGGAGCTTTATTTGTGCTGCATTTTTCGCACACAGAAGCATTTCAAAGCGCTTTACTGACGTTCAAATGCTTTAGCAGCGTACAGGCAAAAGAAATGTGAAAAATGGAACAAAATATAAAACGTTCTTACTGATTTTTATATAGTTGAGACTGAAGTTGTGCACAGTGCTGTTATTAATACAGGTAGGCAATGCTCCTTTTACATTGGAAGCCAACTGTGGAACTAGAATATAAATACCAAGAAAGTAAATAAAAATGAGATTGACTAAAGATACTGAAATAAACTTTACAGAATACTGCAGTTTTCTTCAGATTTGATCTTTATAGTCCTTGAAAAATGTTGAATTATACTCAAAGTGGTGTTTTCACACTTAGGTACCTCTTCTTTTTTTGTCTTGTCAGTTTTTTAATTCTGGTTTTGTGTGTCTTAGAAAAATTTAACTCTCTTGAGTTTGATAGGAAGTGCTTTTTAAATTATAATGAACCGTTATTCAGTAAGGAGAAGGATAAATAATCTATCACTCGTGAAAGACAGTTGATGAATAATTTGTTGGGTCTGGCCGTCACTTGATGCTCCAACAGAAGCTCAGCTTTGGAACGGCTCTCCTTGAGTGTTAAGCAAAGCTGCTTTTCTGACTAAAACATTAAGAAACTTTGAAATATTTGTTATTTTGGGGTTTGGTTCTGGGATGGAGTTTGCAAGAAGCTGTGTGGATGTTTGGATCGGCTCCTTTGGGAATTGCTCTCTGCTGCAGCCACTGTGGGACAGCCTGAGGCTCAACTACAAAGATTATTTGAGATCTCCACTTTTTCCAGTGGCACTGACCGTGTCATCTTATTTTGTCTTTTGCCTACCTTTCCTTGCCTGTGACATCATGGGGGACAAGTGGGTATGGATCCAGCAATTCAAGATTCAACCAAGCCGTCGGCCAACAGCATCTTCAATGCTGCACTGCGCTTCTGTCACATTGTACAACCACATGTTTCTTGTGTTCCCTGCATCGGTGGCCCAGTGGGTATGGAGGCCACCGGTGGACCTGCCAGACCAGGCTCCATCGCTCTTGGATCTGCTTTCCGGAGTCTTAGGCAATCTCCTGTTATTCGACTTTCAGTACTACATTTGGCACCTGCTCCATCACAAGATCCGCTGGCTTTATGTCACCTTCCACGCCATCCACCACCAGTATTCTTCGCCATTTGCTCTCGCCACCCAGTGTTTGAGCGGTTGGGAGCTGATCACAGTGGGATTTTGGACAACCCTTAATCCTATAATCCTAAAATCCCATCTACTCACCACATGGGCTTTCATGGTTTTCCATGTGTATGTGTCCATAGAGGATCACTGTGGATATGATTTTCCCTGGTCTACAACACATCTGTTTCCATGTGGCGCCTATGGAGGCCCCAGCAAGCATGATGTGCACCACCAGAAACCCAACACTAACTTTGCTCCACATTTCAGTCACTGGGACATAGTATTTGGCACACATAGTGGCAGTTTTCCTTCCTCTTCAGAAAAGGATAAAGATAACTCCAGTTAGACATCAACCAAACAATCAAAAGGCTGTGCTTAATTATGTCTTTGGATGAAGTAATGTCTATAACCATAAAAGCTGAGTGGATCTTTCATTTACTTTTACAGTTATAGTATAAATGCTTGTTTGCATCTGTTTGTCAGCATGTTTGCTGTCTTGAGTTAAGCTTATAGTATATCACTCACAATGCATTATTTGAATTTGCTGAATTGGGCTCTCTCAGCTCCCTTCTTAAATGTTAGATGGAAATAAATGATCTAAGACGTATGGAGGACTTATAGTTTAATCAATTTTTGGATTTGTTCTTCTACTAAAAGACATGCAGTGATCTCACTACTTTCTCTTCTTCAATAAAAACAGCCACCTCTTATTTTAGTTTTAAAGTTTAAAATGTGCTTTCTTAAAAATTACAGATCTTTTAATTGTGTATTATTTTATACAAAATATACTCTCTGACATTCATTTTTTTGATGAGTGGCTGCAGTTTTCAGAAATGTTGAAAACCACTTAAAGGAAGATGAATGAATGAATATGAATGACTGAAGCTTTATTTATGTAGCACTTTACAACACCTTCAGGGTTCCAAAGGGCTTCACAATAAAGGAAGACAGAAGAAAGTTTATAAATGAGAGAAATTAAAAATAAAATGAAAAACAGCATAACATTACAAAAAGCAGTCAGCAAAAATGTATAATAGAGAAATACGAATGCAATAAAAATGAACAAAAGAAAGTAAAATGCCACCGACTACAGATCATTAAAAGTCATTCTAAAAAGGTACGTTTTAATTGACATTTGTAGCTGGTAAGGTCAGATATCATGGGAAGTTCTGCCGGAATGTTATTCCATAACTGAGGGCCGCCACTTTTTACCCCAGTGTTTCTGTCGTGACCTTGGCACATGTTTAAAAGCAGATGGAACAACTCCAGAGCTTAAAGAAGTCTTGATAAGATTCAAAAGTCCAGGCCCTATCCAATGCATCCTATAGAATTTTAGCAGGAATCACATTCAGACAGTAGTTTGTGTGCTTGAGTGTTTTGACTATTTGAGAAAGACTTGAAAGAAAAATCAACTCAAAATGATCAAACACATCAGAAACAACTATTGATAAGTTTCTGTTAACAACTGGAGTTATATTCTGTCTGACAGAATCCAATTTATCAATAAAAATGTTAGAACATTCTCACAGGAGGCCGTCTGTGATGCCTCAGGGCTGATGATTCATACGTGTATTAATTGCAGAAGAAGAGTTTTTTCCTGTTTGGCTTCACTGGTTATATTACCAAAATATCCAACATGAGCCACCGTTATGATCTTATCCATCCTCTTCTCTCCCAAGGTGAGCTTCAACATCTTTTGTTCTGCTAGATTTACTTAGGACATTATTCCAGAATGAAGCTGATGAAATTTTAAACCTTTTTTGTGTTTTCTCCCTCTTGGAAGTTGCATCTAAGGTACAAATCTTTTTTTGTTTTTTAATTAAAATACACAGTGTTTTGAATAGATCTGTAATCGTTAAATATCAGGGATGACCTCCTTAGAGAAGAGGAAACACATGAGCATGCCTTTCCAGATCACTGGGATCAAACCATTTGAAAGTCTCAAAGTGAAAAAGATGTGTGAACATTCAGCCAGGAAACAAATACCGGCATAAGATCTCTGAATGGCACTTATGCCCACTTCAAACTTGCAGCAAATATCCTGGTGCAACTGTTTAACTAATTAAATCTACCATAAGCTTTTATTTTAATATTATTTTTCCGGATTCAATTAAACAACTTCCAACCTATTTCAAAACCACCAACAATTAATATTGTTTCAGGATTTTAAGCATTTAAATATCAGCTTAATTATTTAAAAATGCCAGTATCTACCATAAAAACACAGTATTTCAAATGTAATGGATAGCAGGTTGTGGTTTTTTATTACAATTAAATACTTAAGCCTACACGTGAAAGTAAATCCTTGTTTTCATACGTAATAATTATCAATAATCCATCATTACTTAATGACATGAGTAAGTGCACATTTGCTATTTTCCCGGGTTTAGGATTTCCATTTCTCCAAGGACACATTGTCAGAAACTTCATTCCCTTCATAGTTTTCCATAACTAATGACATTACTTTACCAACCTGAACTACTTGTCTGATCAGAAAATCAGATGAGGCCCGTATTGAAGAAAAAGTCTGACACTGACTTAAGTCTTTTGTGATGTATGTATGGCCCTCAAAGACCCTTTTTAAAAATAAAAAAATAATGTCCAGAGTATCACTTTGCAAGTGGGTAATGTATCCACGAGGGCCCAAGCCAGGGTCTTGTTGCGCACGACCCAAACCCAGATAAGGTTTGTGTCAGGAGGGGCATCAAACGTAAAATCTCTGCCAAACTAAACATGTGAGTCAGACCAATAATATCCATACCAGATCGGTCAAGGGCCGGGGTGTGGAGGGAGCTGATTTTCCTGTTGCAGCTCCTGAAGGGAAAAGCCAAAATAACATGTCTGTACAAAGCATCAGACAAAGCACCAAACCTGTTTTTTTTCCCCCTGCATCTTTCCATCACATTTATAGAACACAATTCTGTCTTTGTCCTTGATCACTCTACTGTACATCTTTCTCATCTTCCTTACTGCTTTGCTTTTTTGTACAGACCTATCCCTCCATTGTTTTCAATATGTCATACAAGTCATCCTTTGCCTCCACCTTGTGCAGCATCCCACTGTAGGCTACTTCAAAAAATTTAAAACACATTTTTTTTTTTAATATCCGCAATATCCACAGGAGTACCAGGAGGCTCCACTATTTGAGAAACCCCATTCGCCTCTTTAACACGTTGGGTGGTTGCCTCAGGGCTTGCTGTAGTAATCATTCCTGTGGTGTGGGTGGCGCTGCGTCGCCTGCGCGCTCTGAGTCAGTCAGTGTGGAGTATGGCTGTTGGAAGTGACGGACATGACCGGGTGAAACTTCGTCTTTCTGCCTAACAGGACGCAGATCGTCTTAAAAATGGGGCAGTGCGGCGTCACGTCCTCCAAAACAGTCCTGGTCTTTCTGAACCTGATGTTTTGGGTAGGTTTGTTTGGACCTTAATGCTGATTTGAACGTGCGTCATGCCGGATGCCAGCTGGATCAAGCAGACCGCAGTCGCAGCTGTTAGACCTGCTTCTGCTTGACCACAGCGGACGAGTTTAATATAGAGAATTAAGAAATCACACAAAAAAGACGGATTTGGGTTATTTAATGATTTGCTGACAAATAGTAAAATAAATTCTCATCGGAATCAACTGTTTGTTGTCTATTTTAAGCCACAGAGGGGAATGGTATCATATTTCATTAAAAATAGAAGAGGTTGGACTTACTTAGCATCTTGCTGTCATTGCAAAATAACAAAAATGCAACCTTTATTCATGGAATGAATCATTCGTCCTATTTGCAATTTTAGTAGATTTACAAAAAAACAAGTTTTGGAAATGTGTCATGTAAACACCAACCCTGGAAATAGTATGTTTTGGGTGTTTTTAAAATTTTTAATGACTTTTCTGTTCTGCAGCAAGAACATTTTTACTTAAGTACTATGACGCGATTAATAATAGAATATGCAAAGGTATTATGTAAAAAAATTCCAATGAAAAACAAACAAAAAATACAGGAGAAGTTGTATTGTCCCAAATTTCCTCATGCATTATTCAATGAAAGCTTGTTTGTCACCTACAGGCTGCTGCTGGTATCTTGTGCTATGCTGGAGCCTATGTCTTCATCACCTATGATGACTATGATCACTTCTTTGAAGATGCCTACACGCTTATCCCAGCAGTGGTCATCATCACAGTTGGAGCCCTCCTTTTTGTGATTGGACTTATTGGATGCTACGCTACTGTGAGGGAGAGCTGCTGTGGCCTCACAACGGTCAGTAAGTGTAGCTCCAAAGTGAGGGGCCTAAGCCACTTGGGTGTTTATTTACACTTTCCAGCATTATTAGTTTGATTTTTGATGAAACACATAGCTGCAAGGCCCTCAACCTCACACGATCTCACATGACTTCAAAATAAAAGACACCCATTGTCACATTGGACAGTCTTAATGCAGCAAGTGTAGTAATATAGGGTAATGTCAGCATTACATTTAATACAACAGTTTATTTTACTATTTGTGCTGCCTCCCAGCCAGAAATTAGAAAATGTAACTAATTAAAATGCTCGAAATCAGAGATGACTGATTTTTTAAGGTACACTTAAAAACCTGAAGTTAGCTCAAAAAAGAAAATCCACCTTGTAATTCTGGTTGTTTATACTGCCTCTATATTGATTTTCAAATTATTTTAGTGCAACTTTATTAAAATATGAAGAAAACCACTGAATGAATTGTTGGAATTATGGGTACTGTAGTCAGGTGTCTCAAAGAGTAAATTTACTTTTTTTTTTCTTTTACTACTGACTGCTTTTTGCTTTACAGTTACTTTGCACAGTTACTCATTTTTTTGTATCTAGAGAGCCACAGTGATTCTTAACTGTTGACATTTCACCTACAGTTCGTCGTCATTCTTCTGCTGGTCTTTTTGTCAGAAGTGGCAGTTGTTGTTCTTGGATATGTTTACAGAGCAAAGGTGAGGAAATCAAACATAACTTGGTACATATTGGTTTTTCTTTTCTTAGCCTCACTTGTGGTACGTCTGCGCAATCGCAATTTAACCCTTGACAGATTGAAGATGAAGTGAACAGCTCTATCGTAGTAGTTTATGAAGAATACAACGGCACCAACAGCAACTCCCAGAGCCGCGCTATCGATTACACCCAGAGGCAGGTGAGGAAAACCCGCTTTGTCTTTAACAGTACTTCGTTTGTGAATAGGAATATATTTTCCTCTTTGATTTTTTTTTTTCTTTATAGCTCCAGTGCTGTGGGATCCATAACTACACAGACTGGCTGAAAACACGCTGGTATGAAAAAACCAAAAACAACAGCGTGCCCATTAGCTGTTGCAAAACTACTGTTTCAGGCTGCACAGGGTCTCTTACCCACCCTGAAGATCTCTTCGAAGAAGTAAATAAATTCTCGATGCCATAGAGTGCCCTCTTGTAGTACATTATGCTTGACTATATTTGTGTCCAGGGTTGTGAGGCTCTTGTTGTGAAGAAGCTTAAGGAGATCATGATGTACGTCATCTGGACTGCACTGACATTTGCTGCCCTTCAGGTATTTTATTTCTCCCACGTTCTGTATGTCTCCTTTATTCTGGCACCTAGATTCCTTAAAATGTTAACCAGGTTCTTCTGCATGAGTGAAAATACCCTAAATGACCAAGTTGGTGGTCTGAAATTTCCCCTCTTGATATTTCAACATTTTAAGTTGTCATGTAGAATACATAGAAAAATAAACTGTATTTGCTAAATTTGTAGTTAGCCATAAAACAGACAATTCCCAAGGGTTTACAACACTGCAGGCGCATGACAAAACAATTGAAGAACATATTACGTCTTTCTTCCAGATGATGGGGATGCTGTGTGCGAGTCTTGTGCTTTGCCACAGAAGCAGAGATCCGGCCTATGAGCTTCTTCTTGCAGGCGGCACTCAAGCTTGAAAATGACAAAACCCACTTTGACCCTCTTTCAGATTGTGTCATGTGCCCATTACAGAATGGACACATTTGAAATCTATTACCACACTAACCTCAATCCACAGTTTGGACAGCAAACATTTCTTTAACCTGTTGTACTAAAAGCTTGTGGCTGAAGTGATCTATGGTTGGTAAAGCAACTTTACTTTAAGCATTTAATCACTGACATAATTTTCATTGGTAGTTTGCACTGTGTGTATGGACTTTGTATGATTTTATATACATATTCTAAATTTAATCAAAGAATGATGATATCATTTCTATCAGAACAAATATTTATTTCATCATTGTTTCATTTTAATTTATGGAAATTATTAAAATGACACTATTTGCTAGTATATTCTTAAAGTATACTATTGCACCCCAAGTCAATGGTGTAGCTTAATTTGTCTTTTCTGTTTTGACATATAAGTAATATACCTCAACTAGTTTTGGTTAACCTTATTTTCAATTATTTCCTGTTATTTTGTATTTTATTTTGCAGTACAGACTAAATGCATGCAAGATGGAGTGCTTAACATAAAATTACATTTTGTTTTCGTGGTTTCCTTTGTCCAAATAAAGCCTAAAACACAGCAGATATGCCAAATATGGTTCTACATCATCTTGTGATTTATGAATAACTTTTGCCCATTTACACAGTTATAATAGGACTTGAGTGGTTACTTGAAAGAGCCTTACTTCATTTACCTGACAGTAGAACAACCAGACATCGAAGCCCACAAACCTCCTGGAAATATAGACTATGACTAGTCTGACTGGATGCATTTTTAAATGACTTCTTTTTTCACTTTGGTGATTAAAAAATGTACAGTACATTCAAAGCATCACTTCAGTATCAAGTATTCTTTACTGACTTTTTCTATTAAACCAAACAATGAAATCTACATTAAATATAAAGGAACATCTTTCAAGCAATCTTTTGCATCTCAAATATAAAAATATGTACAACTATAAATCAAATGCACTTCAGCAGAATATCTTTATAATTTTAGATAATTAAATACATATTTTTCACAAAAAATAACATTTCATGCATAGAAATTAGTGCCATGATTCTGTGCACAAGCTTGGCAAATGTCCCAGCCATCAGTGAACTAAAACAGTTTGGGTTCATGTCTATGATCTTGCAAATGTAATATTTGTGTTTCACTGAATTCACAACTATTCTTTTATAGTTTGTTGGAAGAAAATGAATGAAAATGTTTGTTGCTCTCAGCCTTTTGTTCGAAGGATTGCACTAAGCATGCAGCAAAGAACTGTTTTATCTGTGCACTTGTTTGCATTGCTACCACCAGGTGGCATCAGAGCTAAAACATTTTTTTCAAAATAACTACAAACCCTAACTTCAATAAAAACAAGACAAGGTAGTTTGAAATGACGAAAAGGTAGACTGTCCATGTTGAAATGCATGTTTTCAGACCTCCATGTGCAGTGATCATACTTTTTCCAGGTAGGAACCTGGAAACAGTCCAGAATAACCATTACTTTGCACCTTCCACCAGCCATCTTCGCCTTGATCTATGACAACCACGACATCCCCAACACATAATGAGAGCTCGTCTTCCATCTACAGAAAGATTGAAGCAACCAGTGAAAATGTACTCTCTAAAAAATGATCAGTGTTTAAAACTTTTTAAAGTTGTGCCATAATAGTGGGAATTAGCAGACCTGTGCCTGGTAGTTGTACACAGCCCTGTACTCCATATTGTTCATCTCATTCAGCTTTTCGGCTCCGGGAATGGAAGCATATAAGCCGTCTGTTGGATTTACTGAGGACAGACAATTGGTTACTCATCAGCATGTAATTTGCAACCATATGTATTATATATGATCAGTGGAGAAGTTGAAGAAAGAATCTACTCTTTGTTGGATACTGGATACTTCCTCCCAAGCTTTATGGGTTGGCACAGGGACACAACCCTACTGTAGGAGCTACTTAACCTTCTCACAGTACTCATTCTAATATGTTCCTCTCCTTCGGAACTTCTTTGTATTTTTGTTAGCATTGTATGATCATTTTATGATCCAACTTCTCCCTAGTCAGCCCGGCCTTCAATGATACACAGCTCCACATCAGCTTTGAGTTACAGAACAGTATCACTGAAGAATTGGGCACATAGTAGTTTCTCTTTTTAACTGTTAGGACTTTGCATTAATATCCATTACTATTTCATAACTGGACTGTGACTTTAATAGCTTACCAGGAGGTTGAGCAACAGGCTCATTGTTGTTCTCTTTGGAGCTTGTGGCACAGGTCCCTTGAAGCAGGTTTGAAAATCTACAAGATGAACAAAACCTTATAATTTGCGGCAAAACAACATTTTGTCATCGTAATAAAAATGTTTTATTAAAGGTGATCATTGAACCTTTTCTTGACTTCTCCTACAAATCCAGGGGAGCCATTTTTCTCAGACGAAGCAGGACTATCGTAATAAGATTGGAACTCAATTGGCTCTGCAGACAGAGAGAAGGTTCAGTGCACCCGGAACGTCTGCACAGCTGGGAGATAATATTCAAATGACCTGTCGCCATGGAACATATTCAAATTTCGGGAAGGCAAAGAGTTGAGCCCCTACCTGGGGGCATCGAGCAGGTCTTGTTTCTCTCCACAAAGTAGTTGTTGTCTGTGATGGTGTCACAGTTTTCAAGCATATTTCTAACATTCTCGTAACACTGAAAGAGCAATAATGTGTCACAAACACAGGCCTTCCATCCGCACATCAAGCACGCTTCAAACTTTCAAACTCACCTCGTCGTCTTTTACACACTGCATTGACAGGTGGTTGCAGTGAACCCAAAGGGCATTCCTCAGTATGTTGATTCGGTCCTCTTCTTGCTGTTGAAACATCTATGGAACAGCAGTTTGATGCTGGTAAATAATTTAGAAAATATTATGCCTCTTACAGTTTTTGCCAACTAGAATAGCCCGGATTCTTAAAACTTTTTTCAGGCAAAAAAGTTTGGGTCTTTCTCTTGAAAACATTCAGGAATTCATGTAAGACTTTGCATTTATGCCTCCTTTGTGTAGAAGTGTATTTTGGTATTTGTCCTGCACCGTTGAGCTGTGACTCACAGCTGCGTTTAAAAGGACATTTAGATGTTGGCAACCTAATTCTATCAGACAACAGAAGACTGTTTTGTATGGAAGCCTTTTTGGAAGATTGGTGACTCATTTCACCTGGTTATAGGAGGTAGCTGTCTGTTCACTTGTGCTTCTTTCTGGGGGTGAATTTTAGGACAAACACCTCATAGTTTGAAATAACCCACCTCACAAATCTCCGTGTGTGTTTTCTCCCACTGCAGGCGAACAACATCCAGCAGTTCAATGTTGGATCTGTACTGTTTTTCTGAAATGAACCCACAAATTGTCAGAATTCCCCACGTGCAGTCTAAATTAAAGTTCATAAGAAATAAAGATATGAGCAAAATGGAAAAATGTTTCAGGAATACTGAATTCCCTTTTTTTATTTTCCTTTAATAATAAAGAAAAGTTTCACTTCTCAGTGGGTTTATTCTTACCAGCTTCCACTGCTGCTTCTGTGCACTGCTTACATTTGGTGTTCATCTGAAAAAATAAAAAATAAAGCACAATAATGATTCTATCAAGTTGTAAAACATCAACTAGGTATGATTTACGATTATTTGAATATTTTCATAATATTTTAACAATATTTATTGTATTTTGTATAAGAAATCAAATCAGTCTCTAACAGACGGTGATACAAAAGACACAATGATCTTTTTGAAAATCTCTAAACAAACATACACACCTACAATATGTGTCTGTAAACTGATGTTTGTTAATCTACGCTTGTCAATATATATAAAGCAGACATGTCCAAAGTCTGGCCAGTGGGCCAAATGCGGCCATTGTCCACATTTCTACTGGCTGGCAGGCTCTATTCCTTTAAAATTCAATAATACCCCAGCAGAACTGTTTATACAATGTCTTGATTCTGATTGGCTTCATTACGTTATAAGCCATTGTAAACCTGTAACAACAACCCGAGCTTCAAAGCAGAAATTCCTACTAATTTAGGTAAACGTGCATTTATGCATTTTCCTGTTCTATGTGAAGAAATGAAAAGTATCATATTTAAAATTAAAAAAATTAAATTAAATTGCATTTCATGTTTTTATAAGGGCTCAAAGAATCCAGGTCGAATGATTGGCCCTCACACGTTTTCACCTCCCCATATCTGACCCTTTTTGCAAAACGTTTGGACACCCCTGCTATTAGGTTTGTATGCACATAATTTTTGCAACAAAAATCCATATACAAATACAATAACTGCAGTTCTTTAGTTACCCTAACTTTTCTGCCTTATAGAGAAGAGAAATAAATGTTCTGCTTTGCAAGGACACTAAAAATGAACTCAAGTAAAAAATGGGAAATGATCACACACAAAAAAAGAAGTATTACTTTACTTGAGGTTATATAAAAAGTTTATTTAAGATTTTAATCACTGCTGAACTCCCAATAATTGGAATCAGACAACCAAAATGTCACAACTATTGTTTGATCAAATTATTTTCCTTTTTTTTAGCAACAGATACATTTAAAAACAATTTCTTTTAGTGGTTACAATACAATTTAAGTTACAATACACGATTTTTATAAGACTCTTTCATGAGTTGCACCATTAAACATATTTACCTTCTCAATCTGTTTAGGAGTAGCTGTGGGTGTGGTGCCTAACCTCTCAGCCGATAGTTTCGCCTCATCCGCTTCCCTGCAGCGTTGCTCATAGGACTTTTTAGACTGGGTTTTAGAAAGAAAAAAAAAAAAGAAGTAAGAGCACTACTTTGAAGGTATACCAGCCCGGGTTTGTGCATTAGTGCTTCATTCTGAACCAGTGACAGGAAGAAGGGGTGGAAGGATGCAGTCAAATAACGACTTGTCAAGTGTGAGGAGAGAAGAAAAGATTACACCCCCATTTCCTTCCTTTTTAGAACAGAAGGGAAAATGTATCTGCTATGTTTAAACCAAAACTTCCATATGACAGTCATAGAAACCACTCTTCGGACAACATTTATACAGATTTTCTTGTTTGTGCTGCATTAGTAAAAGTCTGTGAACCAAAATTTGTGATTCAATATGAGTTTATCCTCTGAGTTCTTTTAAAACTTGATCTTACATCAACTGTTTTCTTGTACTGGGAGACTTTATTCTTCTGGGTCTTCTCCATGGTAACTTCAAACTAGAAGAAGGAAGGGCATTGCAAAATTATTTAGTTGTAAGTCCAGTTCCATAAAAACAGCACACATTTTCTCATATTTGCCTTTTTTCTCTGTTCTTTCTGACGTTCTCTGAACTCTTCCATTCTCTTCATCTCCTCCTTTAGGAGTTCAGATAGCTGAATATGCAAGTTTCCAACATTTTCAATTTCTATGAGACAACAAAATTTAGATATGAAATGACAGTGCTGAAATAACCCCCCCCCCCTCTTTCTATGCAAAACAACTGGGGAATCCCTGCTTACGAGTTTTCATTTCATCCAACGATGATCTTAAAGTGCTGCAAAAGAGTAAATTACAGCTTTCTTTGAATGACTTGCACTAAAACCTTTTTTTTAAATAACCAGCTTTTGGACTGAGGTATTTATAACTTAATGCACCTACCAAATCTCATTTAAACCCCCAGCTTTGCGGGCAATGGAGATCAGCTCCTTACCATATTTCTCCTCTGCTGATGCCCTTTATTACAATGAAAAATGTGAGTTGAGAATATTTTTCACAGCTTTGGAATTTCAAGTCACCAGAAACCAGTATCCACACCTCATTTTTAGGAGCTCCTCCATGTCTTTGCATGTTCGCCGGCCCTCATTAAGTCTTTGGATAATGATCTCATAACCAATATTGCTGATGAATTCTTTGCCCTGTGACCACAAACCCAAACTTTAACAAAAACGCTGCAAACCACACAACAAACTATGGTGGGGGGTACCCACTATTTGACAAAACGGTTCCTATGATATAGCAGTACAATCAGAAACTAATCAGTCATAACTGAAAAGGTTGGAGTTTTTTTTAATAGCTTTCTGTGTGTAGGTGGTGTAATTTTCCTTTATATACAAGTAGAAACTGTCTATGTCAGGCTCTGATTGGAAAATGGAGATACCTAATATGCATTTTATGTAAACGAGTTAAAACTACCACTATTCTATTCAACAAACATTCAAAATATTCTTGTATTATATACCAACTTAAAAAGGGAACAGAATAGGAACAGATTTGATCAAAGATGACGGTAATTTAGTCATGGAAAAAAAGAAAAACTATTAAAATAAGTTTAATGGCTATGGTTAACACAATGGATTTACAGGTCAGTAGAACAACCACCAAACATTTCAAAAACTCACCCAGAATTCATCTTTAAATCGTAAAGCCATCGCGCCACCAGTACAAAAAAGATTAAGTATATCTCCTGTTACAGTGCACCAGCTTGTGGCTCGACGCAAGTGAAATGGATCACTACCCACTCAGGAAGCGAGTCTTCATGCAGCAACTCACTCAGTGAGTTAGCTGTTACATTTGAATGAGGAAGAGCTGCAACATGTCAGCGGTTGCAAAAAGTGAGCTCACGTGTGAAGTGACAGCTACATAACACTTTGACTCATACATTGCAGCAAAAAAGTTCAGGCAATCTTTAAAAGGTAGATTTTATTATTTCTTAGTATGTCCTCACAAAGGCATTACAGTGCAAGTCTCAATGCAATTTGCTGCCAACCATGAGCTATTGCATTAAATAAATGATGCAATAACAGAAATTTCCAACAGTTTGCAATTTAGCAGCCATCCCGTGTAATATTCGTTAGTTCAAAGTGTGCTCTGACTCATTTTAAAATGTACATTGTTAGTCTCGTATTAAAACCCAATGTAGCCACGAGAGGGCCCTAGCCAGGGTCTCATTGTCCTGGTCCCAAGCCTGGATAAATACTGAGGGTTGTCTAAGGAAAGCAAAATCTTTGACTAACCAAATATGCAATCAGTACCACCAACATCAAAATGAAACAGGAAATGTCACAATAAATCTTTACCGAAACAGACAATAGAAATGTAAAACACAAAAGCAGGGTTATAATTCATCATGTGATCCGTGCAGCTGTCTGCCATAGTCTGTCACTTCACTGTTCATAAATGTGTCCTGGTTCTTCAAAACCTCTGCCACTGAAATCTGCTCGTCTCCATCTTGGTCCATTTCATTGATGAGGTGGAGAGCCTATTGATGACAAAGTTATTAAGAATCAAGAGGTAAATCAATAGATACTAAACAGGTTGTGTCTTCTAAAAGAAAGTCTTCAGGGTATGTTTCTATTTTGTGTCACAAAATGAAAAAAAAAAAAAAGAGCCTCGCTTGGTCGCATGCTCAATAAATGCCACCTAGCTCATTTGTTTATTTCCAGTTGTCAAGGCAACCAAGGCTACACAGATTTTACAAACATGAAAATAGCTTTTCAAGAAATGTAAAAAAAAAGCATTTCTTTAAAATGTGTTTAAAAAAAACTTTTGAGCAGCCGTTAAATTAGTTGCCGTGCCACAATTAAAGAGCATTGACTGCATTTGAAATAAAAATAACTGAGAAAAAAGTAGGGGGAGCATCCTGTAACGTGCAGCTTAAAGTAGGGTGAGTAGTTTTATAACAATCCAAAACATTTAGCAGCAAATAAATAAATGAATGAAAGGAGAGTTTATGCTTTCAGAGGCCCAAGTCAGACTTTGAACAGTAAAACCCCTAAAAACTAGAAGGTAAAACTGAGGATTTTATTCTAAAATATCAACTTTTTGAAAAACAAGTATGATGTTACATTGTTCTTTGAGTTTCTTGATTGACTTCAAAAAGTGTTAGAGGGGAGTTGTTGCTACAAAAGGAACTAAGAAGAGTTGCTAAAAAAGATGCATGCACTTCTTCCCCATTTTAAGACTCAATGTTACTTCTTTATAGGTTTAATGAGACAGTATTAGGTTACAAATCTATTGTTTAGAACAAAAAAATATATATAAATATACATATATATATACACAAATAGATGATAGATAATGACTTTATTAATCCCACAATGGGGAAATTTCATTATGTGTCCTTAGGTTAAAACATACTTGATATGTTGGAGTAAAAGCTTCTCTAAAACCTAATGTTTCTGTTTAGTAATGGCTAATTAACATCTTACCAAAAGCAAACGGGAAGCTTTGGGCTTCTCTATGTAGCAATGTTTGTAACCTCCTTTGAGTTGACCCAAACATTTGTGTTAAAATATTCGGTCTGTGAAAACTTTAAAGCACTTTTCCTTTCAATTTTGCAATAATGCACGTGCTTTTTTTCATTAAAAAAAATTCCACCAAATGTATAATAGCTCCATAGGTGAAATTTAAGCCGTTTTTTTCACAGAAGAGAACCAGAAATATTTTGTTGGTTGTTTTGCAAATGCATATAAAAATGCGTTGTGTGGCAGATTGTTGCAGAAGATAATGTAACCTGCAAAAACTATTGAAACAAGTAAAAAAAAAAAGAAAGCCGCCACTCTCACGCTTTCGTGGGTGGTTTGTCACCCAAGCCCGGGTCCTCTACCAGAGGCCTGGGAGCTTGAGGGTTCTGCGCAGTATCTTAGCTGTTCCTTGCACTGCGCTTTTCTGGACTGAGAGGTCTGAGATCTTTCCAGGTATCTGTTGTAGCCACTCCTCCAGCTTGGGGGTTACTGCCCCGAGTGCTCCAATTACCACAGGCACCACTGTCACCTTCACTTTCCAGGCTTTCTCCAGTTCTTCTCTGAGTCCCTGGTATTTCTCAAGTTTCTCATGTTCCTTCTTCCTGATGTTAGCATGCTACTCCGTTAGCATGCTACTACTCAAGCTATATATATATATATATAAAACTTGCCCCTCTCTCCCTCCGTGGTTGGTTTCTCACTCAAGCTCGGGTCCTCTACCAGAGGCCTGGGAGCTTGAGGGTTCTGCGCAGTATCTTAGCTGTTCCTAGCACTGCGCTTTTTTGGATTGAGATGTCTGAGATCTTATGTATCCTAGCCTGGATAAAGAACAGAGGAAAGCCGTTGTGGTGGATGTGGCAGTGCCAAGCAATGGGAACATCAGGAAGAAGGAACATGAGAAACTGGAGAAATACCAGGGACTCAGAGAAGAACTGGAGAAAGCTTGGAAAGTGAAGGTGACAGTGGTGCCTGTGGTAATTGGAGCACTCGGGGCAGTAACCCCCAAGCTTGAGGAGTGGCTACAACAGATACCTGGAAAGACCTCAGACCTCTCAGTCCAGAAAAGCGCAGTGCTAGGAACAGCTAAGATACTGCGCAGGACCCTCAAGCTCCCAGGCCTCTGATAGAGGACCCAAGCTTGGAGGAGAAACCACCCGTGGAGGGTGAGAGGGGCGTGTATATATATATATATATATATATATATATATATATATATATATATATATGCGGTAGAACAGCTGCATTCTTTTCGCGTTCAGCTCTTGATGTACATTTTTCTTTCTCTCTCTATATAGAGTGTCCTAAAAGTGTCTTAAAAACAGAAGCCTAATTTTGAATCTGAGAAACAGTTAACCAGCAAACCAAAGTTGAATGCACCAAAGCCACAAGAAAAAGAGGCGGTGAAGACGTCATGGAAAAGTGTTAGGACCTAAAAATGTGTATGTAAAAATAAGCTTCAATCTAAAGCATGATATAAAATTTCAACAGCGTTAGGGGCTTTGCACAGACTGCACAGCAAGTATCTTGTAACGCTAGGGCTGTCAATTGAAGGCAATGAAAAAAAAGATGCACAATGTAACTAGAACTGACTGTATTCTCCTACTTCCATGTTATTTAAACCATGCAAATGTATCAATTCTAACTAAAAGGGGATGATGTCATCAATACCTTCAAATATTTTCAAACGTGTGTTTATATAAGATATGTTTGATAATGTATGTGGGGAGGTTCTTCCCTTTTATCCAATTAAATGTCCCTTAATCATCTTTAGAAAATCTTGCAAAGGTTCTTATTACGTTTAACAGCACAGTATAAGTTTGCACAATTCCATTTTGTCCTTAAGAAACACCAGAATTTCATTGAAAGTTGCGGTTGCAAATGTCTGTTTCATTTGTGCAACTATTTTGTGCTTATTAGCCTTTAGAAATTAGGCTTGGAGGCGGGGCAAAAGTTTGTCATATCTATTAATTTTAGACCGCTGCTGCTAAGTGTGCCTGTTATATCTGTCATCAGTAACACCCTTCATAACAGACATGCTAGCTGTTGTGGTGTTTTTAGTCTTCCCTTAGTGAGGCAAAAGGTTAGATTCATTTCTACTTACGACATCAGTTGTTTGCTCAGCGATGTTTCTTTACTAATCCTGCTAAAAAAACTATAATACACTTAAAATGTCCTTAGTATACAACCAGTCGAAAGTGTTAGAGTTCTCCAAGTAACAAAGTCGTTTTTATTTTATTTTATTTATAGTGGTCAACTCCAGTAATGGTACAAAATAATTATCTGAGAGAGCTCAAAAAAGGGTGCACTTATATAAAACTGAAAAACTGTTTACATTTTACAATACACAAAAAGGCCCTTTCCAGCTAACTTAAACGATGAACAATTTGATGCGGTTTAGCTGTAACAGAGGTCGCTCAGGAGTTCAAAGTCATGCCTGTACGTGTGCTAACTTTTTTTTCTCAATTACTTATAGCCTTCTCTGTCTGCGTGAAAGTACTGGAACACACGAGCCTAGCTGCTCATATCAGAGGGAATAAGATAGTGACCCAAAACCCAAGCTATTTCAGAGCTAGTCAGTGATAAAGGAACAAAAGGTGGATTGGTCAGCACCGTCTCCAGATTTGAGGATGACCTGGACAGACGAGTGAAAGCAAAACAGTGTAAGAACCAAACATTTATGGGAGCTTCTAAGAGACCTGCAATGTGCTTCTATAAGCTTCCCAACTATGTTCAGCTTTTAAGCCTGTATAAAGCAGCAACTTAAATAAAAGACAGTGATTATTCACACGTAATTTTCTATACTTTCTTCTTGGCTGAATGGATTCGAAGGAAGAGTTACGGTTAGGATTACGTTTTTTACGTGCGACCAACAACAACATTTAGCCTTGGACGCACTTAAAATACGTGCAGGCAATGCAGCAATGTGCAACAGGAATTAGCATCAGTTTTTATGCTTGGTTAATACGTGCGAATAACATTTGCCTAAAGGAAATTTTAGAAACGTATTTTGCTCTACGAGATCATTCTAGGATTTTTTTTCTTTAGTATCTGCAGTTGTTTGTACCCATCCAAAGTAAATATTATGCTGCATACTTTTATAACAAAAAACTGGAAACACGGAAGAGTTCTTAAACCTTAGGTTGATAGTTTTACTGTCTGATCACTCCAGAAATCACATAAGTGCTCGAGAAAGTTAGCATGCAGTTGTGAGAGACTTGGTGTTCAACTTTCTTAATTTCGAATATAGTTAGATATTAGACTTTTAAGATCAGGCAATATAAAGTTTTTCTCATGTGTTCTATTTAAGATATAATTTTACATATAATTCATATGTGAGGCTGATGGAGTCTTACCTCCTCTCTTGCTGAACCGTAGCTATTGGGTGCAATCCAACGCAGCTGTTCGTCTCGATTTAGCTTGCCATCTTTGTCTTGATCGTATAGTTCTTTAAATCTCACCGTTTCTTCAATTTCCCACTTTGAAGGAGAATTATCTGACAATCAAGAAAAGGCATAAATTAGAAAGTTGAGAACAGTCAAACATGAAGGTTTCAAAGTTGGATATTTTACCTTCACCACGCACATCTCCAATAAATTCACTCAGTGAGATGAAGTCATCCTTATCTGTATCATATTCAGTCAATACATCTTGGATAGTGAAATCCTGAAGAAATAGAAGGACGTTTATTTAAAGCTGGCTATTGCAATAGATGGACATGTGCAAAATTAAGTTAAGTTTTGCAGGAGGTGCATCTCACAGCCATGCGATCCACTTCAGACGGATGAGTAAAGGCAAGGAACTCTGACACGCTTAGACCAGGTGTGTCATCTATATCTGCAAAATCAAAACGTTTTTTTTCTTTCAAGTGAAGCTAAAAAAAAAAAAAAAGGAAAATTAATAACATTTTGTAGAGAGATCCATCTGGATACATGTAAACATTTTTGTGCAATTTTCATTGAGTAACACTTCTTAATCATTTTAAAAACAAAAACCTTCTTAAGGAACCCAGAAATAGTGTTTTTTTATTCATAAAACAAACCTAACAGGCTGTTTAAACATTTTAAGTTGTACCTGTCTAAGCGAGTCTTGTTCTGGGTCTTCCAGAACAGTGCTTTCATCAAAAGTAAACAGCTGGTCATGAGCGACAGTGTTGTATTCTTCCCATGTTAAAAGTCCATCTTTGTTTAGGTCAAACTCAGGAAAGCGCTCCTCTGCATCCTCCAGAGCGTATTTTCTGTAAACATGCTGAATCCACAGAGTGATCTCCTCTGTTAATAAAGCACACAGCATGTTGAGAACACTATGCATAACCAGCTGTTTTTTTTTTTGTTTTTTTTTACTTTATGACCAAAATCAATAAAAAGACAAACCTGCACTCAGAAGGTTGTCCCCATTTGTGTCAATTTTCTTCACAATTTCCAGCAGTTTCTTCCTCTGCTCTTCTGGAGTGAGTTTTTTTATTTCTTCTGTGGTCTAGAAAAAAACAACAACAAATGACTCCAAAGGCTTAAGGGAGCAATAAATAAATACAAAATAAAAAGTAAACCTCCTCTCCCAGTAGTACAGCCATATCATGGTCAGGGTTGTGCTGATCTCCATTGAAATGATGATCTTCATCATGGAGATGTTTGTGGGAACTAAATCCAAACCCAAACTGAACTAAAAGCCATACAAACACTGCAGCCCGTTTCATCTGTTAAACACGCGAACAAACAGACAGGGTATTAGTGCTAAAAAGTTCTTACAGGTTCTTGAAACACAAAAAGACAAGATACGTGAAGATAAAGCCAATGCAACTATGCTATCTGGTGGCCAGAGCTGGGGAAGAATTAAGTAGAAGCAATAGCATCAAAAGCCGGAGTAACACGTTAAAGCAAAAAACTAACTTATTATGTCTTTTTTTCTTATCTTAAAAATGTAAGACAAAGCAAACAAGCCAAAGGTGTAACAAGTATAAACCCTAAAAAAACTGTTTTTTAAAAAATGCGTGTGTTTACCATGAAAAGTTTTCCGGACTGCACTTTATTCTGATGTCATTTACCTTTGTTTCGAAAGTGTTTCCGGTTATACATGTCAAAATAAAAGTTCATTATTATTATTATTATTATTATTATTATTATTATTATTATTATTATTATTATTATTATTATTATTATTATTATTATTTAGAGAACTAAAACGTTTATTTCACCTATAGATGGAAATTAAAAGAACGTGGTATTAGGTTTATGTTTAAAAATAAAAGTGTATTGGAGAGGCCATCTGAAAATGTAGTGATGTGAGAAAATTGCATATTGTGAGCAATTTACTGAGCTCAGTGATGAACCAGGCAGGTCACAGGGGTCACCAACCCTCCTCCAAAGATATATGATGACATAACATCTAAAAAGAAAGAGGTGAGGAGGATAAGATCTATATTTTTGCATTGGAGATGGGAAAAAAAGAGGGGAAGAATGCTTTCACAGCTTTGCTTAGTTTTTGATTCTCCAGTACACAATTGCACCACACTTGTAAATGTTCTATCATAACATCGTTGGGGTTTTGAAAAGTATTGTAAAAGCAGTCATAAAATAGAATAAATGCTACAAAATAATATTCTACATTTCCAATACTTTTTTATGTTTATCCGTCACTACAATTACAAGAGTAAGAGTCTGAAATTCCCTGTCTGATCCAAAAAAAACAAACTATTCCTCCTTCACAACTTAATCTTCTGCAGTTTTAATCCCTCAGAAAAAAAGGTTAAACAAATTGAGATAACAAGAAGAAAATGAGCAGGCAACAATTTCATTCATGCAATATTGTGTTTACTTTATTTCAATTTGTAAGAACCCATGGTGACATCAGTGTAACAGTAAAAAATTAGAAATGTGCTCAGTTGTCCACCTGTTCTGTGGTATATTCCACACACACACACACACACACACACACATGAAATAAAATAACATGTATAACAGATGACAAAAAAGCTTTTATTTTGAAGATATTTGTGTTCTTCCGTTATATTCCTTCAATGCATTTCTCTGAGCTGTGTCAGCGCAACCAACCTTATTAAATGTCCCGCCTGATCTTTGTGGTTGCCATGGTAGACAATTTATAAACCCGCCCCCCTTCCAAACGAAATCTGTTCCACCCTTTGACCTGAATTGTACCGCCTGTGATTGGCTGTCTCTATTGCCATTGGGGCATTTCTGTTTCCTAATTGGATAAACCAAGCGTCAATCACAACGGTAAACTTAACGAACTTCCTGCTCTTGTGCGCACTGTCATGGATTTATCTGACATGTTTTTTCCATCATAGCTAACACAGATACAAATTTGTTCATAGATTTTTATTTCAGTGTAAGTAAGCGGAGATTGTAAATCAGGCTAATGTCCAAAGACAACCGCCACGATGGTCGACGCCGTGGCGCCGGTCAGCATCGCCTAGGGCCGAGAATCAGCCAAGGTGCAGACGGCAGGGAAAGGTCTGGTAGCAACAGCTCAGGCTCATCGCACGGAGGAGGCAAGAGTAAGAATGGCTCTATAACATCTTTGAAGGTATGTGTAAAACGTAACGGACTTGCTAATGAATGCTTTTAAGTGATAAACACACAGAGGCGTCTCGTATAGGTGAAGATAACTTCACCACATTGAATTGGTCATTATTGAAATTTCTTTTGTACATAAATTTCTGTCTGCTAGCTCTGTAATCCATATGTTTTCGTATATGGAATTAATGTCAATCAATGATTTGATCAATATTAATCCTTAAGTGTCATATTAGAATAATAAACAAACCCATGCTATAATAGTATCTTGGTCCTATTAGTTTTTTTCTCTTTTATTTTATAGAATAACAAAGTTTTCTTTATTCTCCAGTCTAATGCATAAACACAGTACATGTCTCTACGTATCTCAATATGTAAGAAAATTGCAAGAACATCAGTTCCAATTCTGTGTGTAATACAATCAAAATAGCCAAGATCTAAACCTCAAGAAACGAAAACTTGACTTAAAATCTGAAAATAAATTTGTGAAGAATTATTTAGGAATAAAAAGGAGGGTTATCGCTTTACAGACTCACTCCAATACAAATTGTGTCTTTAGTGTTATTAAACATGTTCTTGTAGCATTTTTCTCATGATGGAGAATATGAATAAAGACAATTAAGAGTGAAACTGGGTTTGAGTATTTCTTTATTCAGATCGTGGTGAATCGGGAGCTGACAAAAAAAAATACAGTTTGAAAAAGCTTGTAGTTGTTACGTACAAACTACAACTGGCGGGTCACAAGATTCCTGCCCCGCACCATTCCGATGCATCCACTTGCAGACAAATGGATCCATGTACATCTTTGTTTTCTTTGTTGTCCAAGCTGGACTCTGGCTCAAAACTGTAAAATATCGCTAAACATTTTTGTTACACTGGTAATGTTAAGTTGGGGTTGTGAGGGGCTGTATAGCGGTAGATAGTGTAAAAACAGGTATGATGGGAAATGAGGACAGGCTTACTCCGCGCCAATACAACTCTCTGTTGAACTTCCGCCGCTCTGCTGAACCTATGTCCCAGAAATTAACACAGGCTTTTTGATGTTTGCCTAAAAACGGCACAATCATAAAATAAAAGAATATTGGGACCACTTTTAAAACATGTCAAAAGATGACAGGAGTGAAACTTTAAAAACAACCTTTACTTACTGGTATGTCTGCGCCTCACTGTAATGATGCATCGTGTAGCAGTTAACTCATCACTTATAGTACATACTGGTTTTTTTTTATGCCAGCTTGCAGCTTTACTGCCTCTCTCTCACCATTCAGCAGGGACACAGCAGCAGCAGACCGGCTGTGCACACACGACTGGGCAGTGTTGTGGTTGAAGGGGAGAGCAAGAGATGAGAAGCAGATAGAGTGGGGGCTCTGGTGCAGAGCGGAGGGAGATGAGGAGAGGAGCAGAAGCAAACGTAGGAAGCTGCATGCAGCGGCAAGCTGGAGAGAGTGTCAGGCGTTAAGTTAGGCCCAAGAAGTGGATGCTTACTCAGCTGAGTGCAGGGGGCTCAGACTAGATTACAAAGCTCCGGACGGCATAGCCAAAATGAACGAGAGAACTTGACAGGCCTTTAAGCGCTCGCCTCTGCCAGTCTCTCTTGAAAGAGGAGTTGACACAGCTGGGCAAGTTGCTATAGCACTGAGGACTACACAGTAGAGGGTTATTTTGGTCCTGCTGTCAGACGACGATGTCACCTTGGACAAATGGCAGTCCTGGTTAGGGTGAACAGGTTGCAAGAAGTGGGCTAAATATGTCAGGCGTGGATCAGGACGAGGAACCTTCTTACAGACTCTACTTCTATTCTGTACGTATTCTCCAATGTGAGTTTATTTTTTAATTTCTTTTCTGAAGAGGTTTGCAAGAGATGCCTGTTTGTAGATCCTTCTAAAAGGGAAACTCGATACTTTCCCCTTGCATGTGGCTCTATAGAATAAATGGGCTCTGTCTTACATGAGGAAGAACTTCCAGGCTAAAAATGAAAGCTAAAGTTGAGCCCCACTTTGTTCCTCTTCGATGCAGACCAGGAGATGACTTCTTGGCAGCTGATTAAGTGCATCTACAATGTTGCTGTAAACCTTTTTCTTTTCGGAACTGGCTGCTGCACTTCTGATTTTCAGTTGTAAATATTCTGAAGGCTGTCTCCTTCATTGTTAACCCAACCCAGGAAAACCGACATAACTATTCAGTCTTTTTAAAGGTGCATTGCTGTCCATTTTGATGTGCTTTTGTTTAGATTTCTTTTATCTCTTTGTAAGCTTTTATTTCTCCAATTGCCAGAGTCAAGGCCAAGCAATGCCACTTGACATGTAAAGAATTTTGCTCACCAAAAGTAGGTCAGCTGAGTGTCTCCCTTAGGGACATTAAAATTATCAGGCAAATACACACATGCTGTTTTTTTTGCTGCATAGCTCCCAATAAGCTCATTACACATGCCTTGCAGTTATAGATGGGAATTTTTTTTCATAAACTCACACTTATTTTGTGCTTGTTAAATAATTTCTTTTTAGCTAAGACTAAAGACAGCGTACATGAAATAATAATTACTCTGTAGATGTCTCATCTCAATGGTAGCGCTGGTGAAAGGCAGCCAAGGATCTGCTCATTCCATGACTCATTTGCTATCAACAAATAAAATGCCTTTTATGTTCAATTGACTTAACAATAACATGTTAGATTTTAAATTAGTTTTATTACAGTATTTACATATAATATAACCATAGATTAAATTGACTGATTTCTGTGAAAAATGTGTTTGCTGATATTCTTTCTTTCTTTCTTTTTTTTTTAACATAACTTAGCTGCCAAAATAGCATATAAACTACTGATGTTACTTACTTTGGAAAGTTTAAAGCACGACTCCACCTAAAAGGGGTCTTCCCAAGACTCATATGGCTTTTAACTGTGTATGAAAGTCCTATAATGAGATTTAAAGGAAAGAGGAAGATCAATAAACACTTGTGAAGGTGGCCATCTTGGAGTGGATCTTTATTGGGATCGGGGCCAATCCAACTTTCTCTGCTGTGTCTTCTGGAGAAGTTTAAAGCTCCAAATGGGTCTTAATTACTTGCAGATACTTTGAGAATGAACAAGTTTGTCAGACATGCAGGGATTGTCACAAGATCAGGATGCAAGTGGGACGCTAACTCAGCCTGGTAGGAGATCATAAAAGGTAGAGGCTTCGGAACACCTCACCTCCATTAAAAGGTGATGGTAGGACACAGAGGAGTCAGCATTCAACAGGAAGAACAAAACTTGGAAGAGGAATTGAACAACATTGTCAGGGAGCAGGACCAAATGAGACCCTTCCTTTGAGGGGAAAATACTTGAGCAGACCAGTGGTGACTGGAGGCTTCCACATCATCCTGGCAAATTTGTGCAAGTGGGGCTGGAGAGGAGCTACAGCGCAGGTTCTGTGGGGAAAGAGGAACAGTGGCAAAAAAACAAAACAAAGACAAAGGCTGCTCATGGGAAATGAGTGTGGGAGGAAGATTAAAGTTCCTTCAAGAAGTCCAGATAATACTGGAAGGTGGTACTATGGTCTGAAGAGGCTACGGAGGTCATGCTCATTTAATTTACAGTTTAATGGAAGAATGGTGTAAACTGGCTGTTTCCTGTCAAGGTCGGATGAAGAGGATTCCCTCTACATCACGGAGAGGGAGGAATATCAGAAGCTACAATCCTAGTATTTATTCAAGTAAGAGCTACTCTTACTGGTAAGACAACTATTTACAGTCTAAAACTTTAAGATTCTTCTAACAAAAGATGTAAAAAAGACCAATTCTGGTATTGACAGATATTGACACTGGAAAAAAACAGAACATCCTCTTATTTAGTCTTTTTGGCAACAACAAGGCTTTCAGTGATCTGTAGAATTAAATGAGAATCTGATACTTTCAAACAAACATTGGTCAAAACTTATATCAGATATTTAAACCTTTGATTTCTTTAATAATATGCAGCAAATATTCTCTTTTATTTTAAAGAAAATTATGCATTTGAACACAGGCCACAGCTTGTTTGTCTGAAATGTTAGACAGATAACTTTGTTTCCTGGTATCTTTATGGTGGTTGTCTGGTCAAAGCTGAAAGATGTTAGCAAGACTTATTGGCATAGATGTTTACACTGGCTGATGCCCAAAATGACTTTTTCTTTTCATGCATTTATCTTTTGATACTGATAATGTGCTGAAAATATTTTGTTTTTCTAGAATAAGTGGTACGAAAAGTAATCAAACAAATGCAGAGTAATATAACTAAATAGAGGTAGAATTTTTTTTCTTTTTTAAATAAAAATCTACTTGAGTAAAGGGAAGGTGGAGGAGAGCTACCTTTAGAAGTTCATCTTGATGTGCTGCAGATGCATACAAAGAGCGAGCAGTCTGACATTATTTGTTTTGGTTTACAGTATGTTTCCCACCCCGGGGTGACATCCCAGCTCACTGATGCATATCCAATGTGCAGGTCAACCATGATGCTTTTTCTGCACTGACTCAGTTCAGACTGTGTGCCTCGAGCTGTTTCTTGTCACAGTCTGTGCCAGAAAACCTCTCCCATCCTCTACGATGCTGTGGCACAGCGGTCCTGGTCCACAGCTACAAATGAGGATTTTTCTGCTTTTAAGTTAGAATGTTTGGACCAAATGTTGTCATTATATGAACAACTTAGTACTCATTCAAAATGTGAGTCAACATATTCATAATCCTCATTATTTTATCTTTTTTTTGGGGTGTTTTTAACATGTTCTTGTGGCTTTTTTATGGTGGAGGACATGTAACAAAAAAATGAAATGCAAAATCGCTTTTCTGACTATTTTTCTTAATTTTAAATTATTGTTAATCAGACGAAAAAATGTTGAAAAAGAGCTCATTTGTGATGTAAAAAATACAGTAGGCGGGCCACAGGCTCCCTCCTCTGCTCTGCTCTCCCCCAAAGGTCCCGTTCACAACTAAGATTTAAATTTCTAATGAACTCCTGCTGCTCTGCAGAAAAAACGTCCTAGAAAACGAAACAACACTTTTTTTTGTTTTTCTGGCTAAAAACGTTATAATCATAATTAAAAGACCCCTGTGAATTCTTTTAAAATAGTTCTAAAGACAGCGAATGGGTCTTTAATGCAAAAAAAGGATTTACCAGACTTTTGTGTGTTATTGAAAGTCTTGCCCGTTTGAATTCTTTGGATAAATTATTAATGCACAATGTTTTCTTTTTTTTTTGTAATATTCGAAATGAAATTGATTTATTTCAAGCAGTCAAAACAAAAATAAAGTAAAGGAGACAAACAAAATAAATATATTTTTGTACATATCAAAATTAGTTTGGATAATTAGTCATGAATTGATTGGAAATAAAAGAAATCAAAAGTAAAAAAGATAAATCCATACGCACACATACACACAAACGCAAGTAAATGATGACATTTGATTACACTTTGTCATAAACAGACGTATTTGCACTTATAAATACATATTGAATCCGTTAAATATTAAGTTTAAATGTTAAGTTTCTTAATTAGGGTTTAATTAATTCAGTTGCATAAACAGAGTGGGTGGAAGCAAACTTACTTAATTGACTGTAGTGAAGGTGTTTAATTTGGTTGTATCAAACCCTTGCTGCAAACATGTTCCTAAATCGCTTGTTAAACTTGAGCAATACTGCATTTAATGGCAAGCCGCCTTTGACTTGAATGGCACCATGTCATATATTTGCTTGATGAATCATCAAGACAATTCACATGCTGGGAAAATACTGTGAGATCTTCCTTCTGTTTTGCAGGCCTCGTTTCAGCGCTCCAACAGCCACGACAAAGTTCGCAAGATAGTCGCTGAAGAGGGCCGTGCTGCTCGAAACCTCATCGCCTGGAGTGTGCCTCTTGAGAACAAAGAGGAGGAAGGTTGGTTGTTGCATGCAACATAAACTTGTGGCATGTTTGTAAAAGGCCGTAGGTGATGCGTGACAGCCTGATCTCAGTTTGTTTGAACCATTTGGGTATCCGCCTTTATCGGCCTGCAGGGGTATTGGTTTGTTTTCCTGCCAGACTTGACTGTCTTTGCCAGTTAGAATGTTAATAAGGAGACAAGAAAGATGCTTTTGTTCTCAAATAACCCCATAGTGTGAATGCAGTGAAGAACAGCTAGTTCTCTGGAGTCTAGATTGGGATGGTGGCTCTGGAGCTGGACATGAATGCTGAGATCTTTGGAACTTAGTGAAGATAAGGAGGAGGAGGAGGATTTACACATCTTAGAGGTTATTTGTCCTTCCCTTCAAATTTGACTACTTTCAAAGTAAAGGGATCATGACATCTTAATAGACAAGAGGCTAACTGGGCCAGTTTGACAGTAGAACTTTAAAAAAAAAAAAAGTTCGGATCCAAAGAAAAACTTCTAAAGCCTTGCAGAGAAGGCTGTCTTGATTGTCTTACTTTGGTAACAGGTAGTCACATTAGAATGTTGCCTTCATAAAAGTAGTATGCTATACATTACAAGCATGGGTTAATCTTTTATTACTATTTGTTTCATTCAAAATAAGTTTGTCATACTAGTCCTTTATAGCTTTAATCATTCCACTCATGTCAGTCAAAAGATTGACAGATTCTTATTGTTAAAACTATTTGCTAGCAGTGACGCTTGCATAATCGTACCTTTTTGCGCTTAACCCTCAGGTGACCAACTCCTGGCCTCAAAGGCCGCTGTCCTCTTGTTTTCCAGTGACCCCTGTTATGCCTACTGCTCATTAACTGGTTAGGTGTGTTTGACTAGAAAGCTGACATGACAGGATTGTGTTTAAAGAAGCAAGGGAGGGGCTTTTGATTCTTAGAGTTAGTTTGTCCCCTCATAAGGGCATTCACATTTTACACTTTTTTTGTTGCTTTTTTATTTTACAAAAAATCTAAATACACAGATATTTTGTCTTTTCTTCTACTTTTTTTTTTCCCTCCAAACAGTTAAGTCTAAAGGCAACTCCAGCGGCAGTTCCAGATTTCAGAGAATTAATTCTGGACAACAAAAGAACAAAAAGCAGGTTGGAATTCCACTTTTCTCCACCCGAGGGCGCTGTTTATCAATGTATTTTACTTATTGACTTGAGTGTAAGCAATTGTATTTGTGAAAGTCATGTGATCTATTCTTTTGGACTTTGTTGTTCATCTTTATGTAAATGTAATTGGTAAGAAAAGCATAGAAATAGATTGGTTTCGTTTATTTTCTCTATTGTTCTGTTTTATGTACTGTCAGTAGTTCTGAAGTACAGTTGTACATATTCAGTTATTACTACAATACAAAATATTTTACCAAAAATATTTAGGCTGAAGCCTTGGCTTATTGCGCCTATTCTAATTATAATTCTGTTTCTAAATAGTTCTTAGGGGTGTAATTGAACAAAAAATGATCCATTTTTAGACAACTAATATTCACATACAAAACTCTTAGGTTTCCCCTTCCATATTTATTAATGACTACAGTTTTAAAGGGTTTCCTAAAATATAAAATGGTGTTCCATCTCTGGACTCCATCTTTACATCATTTCCACAGTTTTACACCTTTAACAGAAATACAGGTCATTTTTATTTCTTAAATGATCTAAACCCCTGAGATCATAGTTATTTTCTCTTATTTGAAACAAATACATGTTTTCTGGCGATAACCCATTTTTAACTTTGTTCAATATTATAGCATTATGAAGACTAATAACATCATAGTTGTTTATATTAGAGAAAAATTGGTTTAAAGATTGATGATTTTATTGAAGGGTTGACTATATTTATTGATGTGGAAAATAAAGCTTTTTTTAATAAGTATTTCCCCAAATATGAACACAGCTGTTGATATATTGCAGTATGAGAGAACAGTTTAGCATATAGAATAGTTTTATTTTAAAAAAAAAAAGTAAATTTATGTAATCTTGCATATTGTTTGTATGTAAGTTAAATAAAATTTCCAATACAATTTTGATTAATTAATTACTCCCAAAAAATATTATTTTATATACTCTCTCTAATAGCACTTACTTTATCATAAAATCAACTTTATATTTAGTAATCAACAAATAAAAAAAAACAATGTTTTGGTTATGTTGCGATTTAAAGATGATCTATTGGTATTGAACCATACTTTTCAATTGAAATCGTTTCTTAATTTTCAAATCAGACACTTTACAAAAATAGTTTATTTTCAAAAGAATCAGTTTAGGGGCCAAACGGAGCTTTGCAGAAATCCACACAAAGATGTCAGCATTCCAGAATTTGAGGATATTTTAAAATCATTTTATACATCTTTTTCCAAAGTTCTTGTATTTTTATGGCTATGCTCTTTTGATAATGTATGATTATATTCTTTCTTGCAGTTTCCCATAATTGTTTTAGTTGATGTGTTTTTCAGTTAATAATACATTTTTATTGTATTACTTCTTCATAAAGAAATGTAGGGTCTCCTAAAACCAATAATTTTCCCAAGAGGTTGTAGATGACTTGCATTTATCCTGTCTCATAAGAATGATGATATATAAGAGATAAAAAAGCAAACTGTCCCCCACATGTTTATTGAGTCAATCAAAAATGTAGCATTCATTCTTTTTCTTCGACACAGAATGCTGGGGTGGACATTAAAGGCACAGCGGGAGCCTTACTGGACAAGGGCCCAGAGAAGAGCCCCACCAAGGTCAGACAGCCGCGAAAAGTAGACCTACGAGCACGCTACTGGGCTTTCCTCTTTGAGAACCTGCGTCGAGCTGTGGACGAGATTTATGTCACGTGTGAATCGGATCAGAGCGTCTTGGAATGCAAGGTTAGTTTCTTTGAAGAATCCCCATCTATGAGAAAGGAGATGAAGTCCTTGTTTATGTCAGAGGCAACTTTTAGGATTACAGGTTTATTCCCCTTTTATATTATTTGTTGGCTCATGGAAGAGTGAGCCCTGCTTTGGTGCAGCCTCACGTTGGCTCTTTGACATAATACTCTTCGTTCCATGTTTTATTGAGTCTTCTGCCATGCTGCATTATGCTGAGCATGAATGTGGCGATGGTCTGTGGTCTGCACCGTAGGCCAGTTCCCTACGGTAAGGTGAGAATGGAGTCAGTGCCACAGCGCAGCTCCCTGTGGTGTGATAAGCATGCTGTTGGTTGTCAAGTGTCAGACAACAGGCTGCTAAGAGCCCCCCCCCCCACCTTCTTTTTTTCCCCCTTTTTCCCCCTCTCCTCCTTCCCCTTCCCCTCATATACCACTTTATCACTCTACACTCTGAGGCTGTCTAATGGGTATGAAGCTGGGCGCTGCTCATAATCCCTTTTCCCACCCAGGTTGGGCTTAATGGACACTGATAAATGATGAAGTCATCCAGAGTAGAAGCAGAGTGCTTTGATTGCCCCCAGCCGCAATCCCCCAGTGTGGCTGTGGGCAGCCAGTGTTGTTTACGCTCGCGCAAATGGCCTTGCATTGTCAAACTAAAGCATATGAATATAATCATCATCAGGAAGTGATGTGGACTTATCTACAGTAATGTGTGATATTGAGTGAAAACCTGAGTGCTGGTGTGATATTTTTTCCCCTCAGAGGGAAAATGTTCCCCCATTAAAACAGATGATGGTTTTTGCTAGTATAACTTTTCTAGGATTTCCTGCTAGAGTTTTTAAACAATTTTAAAGTGTAATTTTTAAACGAGATCTCTTTTTATTCATCAATTACTATGGGAAAACTCTGACTTTGCCCTACATTTTCTTTTCCTTTTTTTATGTAGTAAATTATTAATGACCCCAGGATAGGAATATAGTGAGTTTTTAAACTTTAATAAGTAATTTTATATATATATTGTTACATGTATGTTTTATATCTGGGATGTGAGCATGTGGGTGAAATCAGTGTATGAATCTTCCTCCATCCCAGCCTTCATTACCAAATGAACACAGGGCCATAGCTGGGCCTTCTGACTGTTAACCAGCTCTAATCATCAGGCCTGCTGCTGGACACATCTTTCACTGGCTTGACTTGTCTATTAACTAAAAGCACTGTGGAGCTTTACTCTCAATTACCCCTCCCTTCACGCTTCCCATCAATCACTTTTGCCTGTTTCATTAGTGCGCTGGGAAAAAGCCCCTCACGGCTTACCGCTTCTGTATAACCAGTGCTGTACGTCAGGCCAAGTGCAGATAACAGGCATCTCCTCTGTGGAATTTGCCTTCTCTGTTCTTCCTCAAATGTATTTCAAGGAGGTGTCTCTGCGCACTGCCAGCTACTGTTTTGAGAAACTTTCTTAAAATATGAATTTCCCTTTTATTTGTCAAGAAGTTTTGAAAAAAAAAAAAAACAGACTGATATTTTCTGATTTATTTTATTTCTTAGTCATTTTTTCATTGTTGTTGTCTCACAGTTTTCTAGAAAACAATCATGCTCATCTGCTCGGTTTCATTATTCTGCTGTCTGCAGGAGGTACTGATGATGCTGGACAACTATGTCCGGGATTTCAAAGCTCTCATAGATTGGATCCAGCTCCAGGAGAAGTTGGAGAAAACCGATGCACAAAACAGGTGAGCTTAGGTTGATGTTTTGCTTCTTTCACCTTGGCTCTTTTGAAAATTTTCCATGCAGAAAAGCTTAAAGGGGCTTCAGTGTGTTCCCTGGCTTTAAATCCCAAACAGGAATGGATCAATAGTCTTGGCTTTAAATCAAAGAAATCCAAGGGTTTATTGGCTTCTCTTTAACACATTGACCACTGGAGCAGTAAATTGTCTCTGCAATTAAATTCCTAGTGCCTGCTCCGATGTCTTTATTTAAAGTGTACTTGTAATCGATAAGCCAAACCGAAGCTTAAACGTTTCATTTCTTCTACAAATCAGCTGCCAGCCTAATGTACTGAATGTGTGAGTCAAGCCTCCTCCTGTTTAGCTGCCGGAAGTCTCATTTGATTCAGTGTTAAGTAATGTATGGCGCTTTCACTGTGCTCAGGCCCACCTCTTTAGCTTGGGAGGTGCGGAAGATGTCTCCAGGGCGCCATGTGATGCAGAGCCCCACATCAGACAGAGTAGTACCTTCTACAGGTGCACGGCGTGCTCTAAACTTTGGGTAAGTTCTCTTTCTTGTTATCTCAAATCCTATTTCTAAACTTTCTGTCATCTCATTGTAGGTTAGTCAGTATGTATAATGGTTTGAAAATGTTGTCTGCATATAATATAACAAAAGTTTCTTTCCTTCTCTTCTTTTGGAGGATTGTTACTTTCAGTTTCTTGAATTTCCTGCTTTGGAGGAACAGAGTCAGTGGGAAGTGTAGTAGACAGAAGTGTTTCTTAAAGACTGCTGAAGCATCTGTTCAATATATGCACTGCTCTGTAACCTGATGCTCCAGGAAATGGATATTGATCATGACAGAGGCCTGTTGTACAATACAGTTTGATGCTGTCTTGGACTGGAGCCTCTCGGGAGCGGTTAGATTGACTGTCTTGAGTAGACTGAAGTGTTTTCGGCAGACAGAACAGAAGGACCTGCTGGGAAACGGGACTTAATAGGATTTAAAGTTTTGCCGGTACAGATTTGTTGGTCCTCATGCTTAGTCTCTGTATGAATGTTTTGGTCAGTGGTCCTCCATCAACACTGGCTGCAGCTCGGCTGTCCCACACGGGCCCCAGCTGGGCAGACAGAGTAAAGTGCACCAAGTTTGACAACAGCAGCAATCAACCCAGCGCTTCCCCTGCAGAGAAACCTGGTAAGACATTTTCTCTTTGGTATGCGCCTCAAATTCCTCTTCCTTTCATTAATATTTTACACATTTTTTAGGTAAAAAAGATGCTGAGGGCTGGGAGACGGTACATCGAGGGCGTACCGCCAAACCTCGCTCTGCTGCTATAGTGGCCAAGGTCAGCCCTGTGGTGGCTCAGGTCAACCCAAAGCAGGACAGTGCCAAGTGTAACCGGTCACTTGTGGTGCCACAGGAAGAGCAGCACCCCCGTCCTGAGCTTCCATCAGTTAAGGAAGTGATCCAAGCTGACACTGGACAGCCAGTCTCTGCGGAGCCTGACGCTCTGGTGAAGGTTGAACACCCAGACAATGAGGGCATAATGGAGGTACTAACATTGAGTACCTTGTGTTGTCTTTCTGCCCCCACATATCAATTATTCACATGGAGCGGTGTAACACTATATCATTTTATCAGCCGCATGTGTTTTTGTTTTGGGCTCCATGATATTAATAGGCAGCCATCCAGACGGGGATATCGGCTTTGAAGCCATTGATTGGATGCTGACATTAAAAAAAAAAAAAAAAAAAAAAAAAAAGTCAAATTTTTATTGTAATGAAATAAATACAGAAGATGAATCTAGACATGTTTGAGAAGAATTCAACCTTCAACAGTTTATGCAGAAATGCAAACATGTATTTTTGCTGCTCTGTCTGCCTAAATTCATCATCAATGGATGTTTACAGCATGTAATAACTGAAGGTGTATTGCACAAAAGTTCAAAGTTAAGACTTCAAGAAAAAGAGGAAAGATTCAGACTTGACATAGTCTGAATCTTTCAAGTTGTTCTGGAATTATTCTTGCCAAACTAGGACAAAAAGATGCAGGTACATAATTTAGGTTTGGACAGCTGGGATTAGAGCATATTCACAATTTGCTTTAAAGCTTTAAAAAATTTAATAAATTCATCATTCAATAACTGACAGAAAAACACACTACATATGTCTCAAGTCTTTTTCAAAAGTTCATGAAAACAATAAACGATTTTTGCAGACAGAATTATCTAAAATGTTAATTATTAAATCTGTCATAAAAACTCTTATCAAGCTGCGACTGTTATTATTGATGTTACTGGCTTGTTACTGGAGTTGGGGCTAAATATATATATATAGCCTAAAAAATAATAATTTCATTTTTAATTTGATGTCCGATTCCCCCCCCCCCATTTCTGGGATGAATAATAAATAAGTGAACACACTCTTGGAATCAAAATCCCAGCTGTTTTTAAGTCACACTTTGTGCCGTGTGAAACTAACGCCACGGAAGCTCCTGGGAGCCAAAAATGCGTCATTACATAAAAACTCGATTTAGTTATTTTTTAAATCGCCTGTTACAAAACTAATTCATTCAATTGATTTTTCACCCTAACTGGAGTGTTCACTTAACCTGAAGGACTGGGTTTAAAATCATTCAGTTGATTTAATAAACTGGTTTTATTTTAATTAATCTAATTATTCATTAAATTCCTAAAAAAAAAAAAAGTGTAATGCCAACAACTTTTGTGTTAGTTTTTGAGGTTAGAATGCCTATATATATTAATCCAAATCATTTTGAACTTATGACTCAAAATCAAATTAATCCAGTTTTGAAGGGATCTTCCCAGCATAAGATGGAACGGTGGTGTAGTGTTCAGCACTCTCGTCTCACAGAGAGAATGCCTTCGTTTGAATCCTGGCTGGGTCCTTTCTGTGTAGAGTTTGCATGTTCTCCTAGTGCATGTTTGAGTTTTCTCTGGGCACTCCAGCCTCCTCCCAGGCTTCATAGGTTAATTGATTTTTTTTTCTCCAAATTTCCCTATAGGTGTGTATAAGAGTGTTCACTTAGTTGTGTGGTCCTGCAATGGACTGGCAGACTGGCAACCCATCCAGGGTGTACCCCGCCTTTGCCCATGAGTAACTGGGATAGGCTCCAGCAATCCCGTGGCTCCAAAAGAGATTCAATGGGTTCAGAAAGGGATGAATAGACTCTACATATTAAAGACAGCAAATCTAAAAGATCAATCACTAGGACTAACTTTAAGTAGGACTTGGCTCATTCCTTATGTCTGCTTATTTGCAAATTAGTCTTACTTAGTCTCAACACAGATGGCTCAGAACAAATACCTATTCAAAATCAAACTTGATCTTTCCATTGAACAAACAAGTAAAGGATAAGTTTAGCTAGTATATTGAAAAGACTCTTCCTCAGTCACTTATCTTGATTTTGTGCTATATCCCTTAGCTTCACTGCATGATCTGGTGTTTATGTTTTTGTTGATCATTGAGTGATTTTGCCTGCAATATGCATGTCCTTAATGGAATTTGTATGTGCCTGTTGGTGCAGCCCCCAGCAGAGAATGTACAGGACTCAGGGCAGTGTGTCAACGCCACCTGTGAAGACGAACCTCCCCCCGTAGCATCTCTTACCCCATCCCAAGCATCAGAAGGCATCCCCTCAGCACCCGCGTTCCCACCAACTGACACTGCCGTGTTACTTGCTGTGCCTTCTGTGGCCATTACAAGCCCCACTGACCCACCCCAGGAGGAGGGGATCAGTAATCCGGTGTCCTGTGGGGACACTGGGGCTAAGGGGGGCGCCTCGCAGGGCATGGCGACATCTGCTCCAGGACAGGCTGAGACTCCCATGGCAGTGGTGAAACTGGAGAGTGTACTGGACCCCACAGAGCTTTCTACTGTGAGTGCTGAGAGATGGAGGAGCAGTAGGAGGGAAGGGCTGAGAGGGCGGGAATCCCCAAGGGTCCGTCATCGTCTAAACAAAGTCGATTTTGGGAAAACTCCAGACCAAAAGCGCGGCAGGGCTGCAAAACTTTATGTAGTGGTATTGTAGCCCAATTCACTGTTAAGAATAACTGTGACCAGATGATCTTTGTACTCATTTGGAAGTCTCCAGAGGTCTTTCCTTAAAGTAATCTGAGTTTGGAGAGCTTTAACATAGCACTCCGAATTTTTCTTTTCCTTTTTTTTTAAGTAGGTGAGCATCAGAATGTTTTATTTTTTTTTGTATGCGTGTGTGTTAGATGATCACCCTATTCTTCTGCTAGTCCTACTTCTATCCAGGTGATGACTGGGATGTAGACAGCTCTCCGTTTGATCTGCTTATACAAATCCCATACTAAAATCTGTCTTTTTTGGAAAAAAACTCATTCTTATTCACCTCCAAATCCTTTTTCAAATGTTTGCTGCCCTGAGATTATGTAACACAGTTTTTTTTTTTAAATCATAAAGCCAGTAAAACGCATGAACTCCTAAAGTTTGAGCCCATTTTTGAGTATGTTTCCAGTTCCATCTGCTGCCTCCGTCCACCCTTCTCATCCTCACTGTTGATGTGCCCTGCATGACATTTCCCGCACTTGTGCAATTTGTGGTGACTTTGTGTTTAAATTTAGTTTTTAAAGCCAATAAATAAATTAAATAGATTGTTGCATTTATTTGCCTTTGTTAAAAAAGAAAAAAAAATTAGAAGCTAAAAAAAGAGAAATATAAATGAATGTGTCAGTTTTTGTATTATCAATAATGGAATAGTTCCTTGTTTTTAGCAGAATTTATGACAACGTTTGGACTATTAGACTTATGGAAACGAGGTTTTCCATCTTAACACAATTCATTTTGCAGTGTTTTGGTTTTAATGTATATAAAATGTGTGTGTCTGTTTGAATTGGCATGCGTTCAGCCACAATCAATAGCAGAAGTCTTGGCCAAGAAAGAGGAGCTTGCAGACCGTCTGGAGAAGGCCAACGAGGAGGCGATCGCCAGCGCAATTGCAGAGGAGGAGCAGCTAACCAGAGAGATTCAGGCTGAAAACAACGACCTGGAAACTGACAATGAAAGCGACTTTTCTGTAAGAATAAAAATTCTTACTTTCATTGATATTTACAGTTTATTTTTTTTTAAATAATTGTGAACTAATGCAACAACAAATCTTTGTTTCAGACTAGTATTGCCTGTGGTAGCTATGGAGCCAATATGGAATGGAGTGACATGCTGGCAGATTTTGATGGTATGGAAGACGAACTGAAAGCGGCAATAAAGATGACACACAGCGTTTATTTTTTTAAATGTTTGTTTTTCAGCTCGGGAGCCGTGGCGTCAGAGTACCTCCTGGGGAGACATAGTAGAAGAAGAACCTGCGCGGCCCCCCGGACATGGAATCCACATGCACGAGAAGCTATCCTCACCATCACGCAAAAGGTACACAGCCTCTGTATCCTTGTTCTTAGTGTTCTTTTCTGTAACTCAACATCCTGAGAGGAAGCCATATGAGCAACTTTGTTCTGTTACCATTCCCACCCAGAATGTCAAAGCAAACTCTAGTGTCTGTTACAGTCTGTGTCAGCTGTTGCTGATGGAGAGGAGGAGAAAAATGAGCGATTTGTTTCGATATTTTGGACAGAACCATTGCAGAGTCAAAGAAGAAACATGAGGAGAAACAGCTGAAAGCACAGCAGCTGAGGGACAAACTCCGCGAGGAAAAGACATTCAAACTGCAGAAGCTCATGGAGAGAGTAAGTAAGCTATGCCAAGCCGCAGACAGCACCTGAAAGAAACTTCATGTAGGCCAAACTCTGTCTGGCTCTCAATGAGAGCTTCTGTCAGCAGACTGTTCGATAGGATCACTAAATATTACAAACCTTTCCAGTCTCATCCAAGCCAGCTGGCTGCAGGCAGTCAGAAGAAAAACCTGCAGCCAAAATCAACAGCCTTTCATGCCGTTTGTTTTTAAGCAGGACTTGATATCTTTGAATAAATTGGGTCAACCACACAAATTCACAGAGTTGTACTTACTGTTTAATAATCCTGCACCGACACACTTGAGGGGACAAAGACTTACGGTAATAAAAACTACTTTGGCCTTTAATAAAATATTGTGCATTTGTCCATCTTCACGTCTTCCACTGTTTGTTTGTTTTTCTGCAGGAGAAGGATGTGCGTAAATGGAAAGAAGAGTTGTTGGAGCAACGTAGAAGGATGATGGAGGAAAAGCTGCTTCATGCGGAGTTTAAGAGGGAGTTACAACTCCAAGCGATTGTAAAGAAAGCGCAGGAGGAAGAGGCCAAGGTAAAGAAAAGAATTCTTATCATATACACCAGCTAATTCCTGAGTTTCTCGCAAATTTACAGACTTTCCGTTCCGATCCGTTCATAGTTGTGGGATTTATTTTCCTTCAACAGGTGAATGAAATAGCTTTTATTAACACTCTGGAAGCCCAAAATAAGAGACATGATGCCCTGGCAAAGTTAAGCGAGTATGAGCTACGCCTCAATGAGCTACAGGAAGAAAGACAGAGGAGACAAGAGGAGAAGCAGGCTAGAGACGAAGCTGTTCAAGTATGTGCTGTAGATTGTTTTTTTTTGGCACATATTATTACTCTTCCTCTCCGATTCACATAGTAAAATAGCTGCAACTCCTCTATAGGAACGTAAGCGGGTCTTGGAAGCAGAGCGGCAGGCGAGGGTGGAGGAGCTGCTGATACGAAGGAAGGAGCAGGAGGCCCGCATTGAGCTGCAGCGGCAGGAGAAGGAGAAGGCGAGGGAAGATGCAGCACGGGAAAGGGCAAGGTTTGTGCTTCATTTAACAACCTGCCAAATGCAAAAAAGAAAAAGAAACCATTTACTGCATTAGACAAAAAAATGAAACAACAGACAATAGCTTTTAATTATCTCATTTCTTTTTAACATATTTAAAAATTCAAAAACCTACTTTTTTTTTAACTCTATGTGACTATAATCCATGTGGATTATCGTGAAAAAATGGTCAGATAATCTAAATAAAATTACAACTATATGTGCAAATTTTTACATTTTTCTGTTTTCTGAAGATTGAACTGTACAATGCTTTTCAACATTTAAAATTCAAGCTTTCAACTGTTTTCGGTTGAAGCAACCATTTTTTGTTTTAGTGGTTAACACTGCTTTTTGTTTAAAGGGATCGTGAGGAGCGTTTGGCCGCTCTCAGTGCAGCGCAACAGGAAGCCATGGAGGAGCTCCAGAAGAAAATTCAGATGAAGGCAAGATTGTACTGCACTGCTTTTTTTATTTTTTTTTATTTTAGGCAGATAATATTTAGGAATCCTTATTTCCCCCATTGACCCACAGTATCTGCTTTCCTCCACAGCACGACGAGAGCAGTCGCAGGCATATGGAGCAGATCGAGCAGAGGAAGGAGAAGGCCGCCGAGTTCAGCAGCGGCCGACACGCAAACACGGACTACGCCCCCAAAATGACACCGTACGAGCGCAAGAAACAGTGCTCGTTATGTGGCGTTGTGGTATGTGAAGATTTGTGTGTTGTGTGGCCTGTTATTAATTTTGTCATTAATTTTGTATGCAGTTTATTTTATTTGATTAACCTTGCAGCACCTCACAATGTTTGGTGTTCTTTTTTAATTCCATAGCAAAAATGTGTTCTTCCTGCTACTTAAAACGTTTTTCATTTCAATTTTTTTAATGAAGTGAGCAGCCAATGCCATTGAACAGCTGTGCTCACTGGCTAGCTGTGTAGACATTAAAATGCTGATATGATGGTGGTTCCAAGGATTTCTGGAAAAACACACATTTAAATGATTGAACAGGTTTATGAGTGGATATGATTATGCATTTTTCTTAAGCATCTGGCAACAAATTGAACAAGCAGAGACATTTATCTCCGATTAACTGGCTGCCATGACAACAGGGATGGAACACCTTGAGTCTTCAATGCAGCATCAGATAAGGAGGAGGGTCCGAGGGCGAAAGAGGGAATCTTGTTAAAATGTTAGATAACCTTGGCTGACATCGGACACCAGAGATCACGGATGGGTCCGCCACAGCGAGCACTTTATTTAATGACATTAAACACAAACCATCTCGGATGGGCTTGTTTCCAGAAATGGAACAAAAACAATTCTGACTACACACCTGCCTCTTGTCATAGCTATTTGTCAGAGCAACAGCACTACTTATTTAGACATCTATGATAATTTGTTATTGGTGCCAGCTTGCATCTGTCAGATGGGGTTTTTGTTTTAGTCATTTTGAGTGACAAAACAAAACATAATGCATTCTTTATTGCCCTTCAATGCCAAAATGCTAAAGTGTTTGACATACAATTTGGCCTAAATTGTGCTGCAAATGTTTAAAACTGAGGTCCAGGAGTCACAATGGTAAATGATATCACTGCAGTAACTCTATGGGCCCTGGTGACCTCTTCCTGCCTCTGCTTCTTTTGTGTTTGCTGAGCTGACCTTTGACTGTTGTGTTTGTCTTCGTAGATCACCTCAGAGGTGCACCTGTTCAGCCACACCAAGGGCAAGAGGCACCAACAGGCTGTGCGAGACAGTAGCAGCATCCAGGGACGGGAGCTGTCTGATGAAGAAGTGGTGCGTGTTCCCCCTTACTCCCTTAAAGACAAACAGACACTCATTTTGTCCAGAGAACTGCCCCAACGCCTGTTGTTTTATGAAAATGGCGTTTTATTTCCAGCTCATTAATATCGTTTATGTGTCTGCCTATAACAAATGGACCTTGAAGTGTACACAGTTAAGGTTCATCACTTAAGAGTAGTGTTTACATCACCTTCTTATCCTCAGGCTTTTTTTTCAGTCATTGAGTGGCTGTTCATGGGAAGGTAGCTTGTGAATGCAAGGTAACCTCTCAGGGTGCAATTTGAGATTGGCTTTTCAGCACTGCTCATTGTAATGCTGACAAGTGTTGGTGCTTTGCAAAGCACCTTTGGCCCCAACTACTTCTTTTTTTTTTCTTTAAACAAAGCATCTCCCTCAATTTCTTTTTTCAAGGAAACTGCACTCCTTTCTTCCAAGTCCAAACACATTTTTGGGGCATGATGGACTAAATTCACGCTTACCGGTAAAAGAAAATTTTCAAGTTTTGTTTTTGATCAATAAGTTAGATTATGATTATGTCATTAAGCACCAAAGCAGATTAGCAGGAGGACATAGATGTTTAACACAAGATAGGTTTTATTTGACCCCAAAAATTGCAAAAAGAAGCATAACGATGGTGCAGTAAGAGGTCTTGTTTTCCAAACTTTTTAACACTAAATCCGATTGTCAACCAAAAGTGTACACCTCTTAAGACACGAGCTAATATTTGAGCTAACCCGCTACACTCGTAAACACAAAGCCCCAGTTAAGCAGTGTTAATTACTGAGCTAAAATACCACAAAATCTGATGTTAAGCCTCAGATGACTTGCTGAAATGGAAAGAAATTACCACACAACACTAAAGAAACCAAATTGTTAGAGTTGAACAAAATTCATCAAATGTATGATTGTTAACATTTGATGGTTACAATCGAGTTTTGTATTTTTACTTGGTTTTTAAATAATTGTGTAATTATGGTGTAAAATTTTATCTTTTGCTGCTTCTCAGGTTGCACATGTTTTTTTTTAATCCAAATTCCAACTTTATTTATAAAGCACTTTTCATATCGCAGCAATGCAAAGTGCTTTACAGGTTTAAAACCACAGGTTTAAAACAGTTAAAATTATAAACACACAGAATGTCCTCAACCATCCTGACCCCTCGCATCCAACAAAATTAGAAAAAAGATGACACATGAACAAAACTCAAATAGAAACAGGAACCAGCGTGGAAACCAGGCTTGATGTTGATGTGACGAAGCGATATTTCGAGAAACTGTCCACGCCAGAGACTGACCCAATCATGATCACAGAGGACGTCACCATTGGATACTCCCTGATCCCCCAGAATATCCCGCTGCAATGACCCTTTTCTACGAGAATGGTTGGCTAATGTGTTGAGGATCCACCTGAGGACGTTACTGGAATTAAGACAGAATTTAAAAGAAGTAAAATACAGAAAACGTACAAGCAGATATAAATAAATAAGCAGACCTTAATGGAAAGATAAAAGTAGATGGAGACAGAATCAACTGACCATAAACAAAAGAAGAAAGAAAAAAATATTAAAATAGATGTATTATTATTATAACTTTATTCCTTTGTCGTTTCCATAAATGTGCAGATCTTCCATTTTGTCCTAAAACGAGCCCTTGAACACTTCTCCATTTTTGAGGCATTTGGCTTTGGTTTTGTATCTCATGCCTTTTCTGACACAAAAACCGCTGCATTTAGCCAGACTTGGGACCAGCAGATGAAAGCACTAGCTTGTGCCCACTTGTGGTTGAAATTGTATTTTTCGTTGTTAACATAATTAAAAACAGTTTCATGGTAAGTGAAGTTTCTAAAGTGTATTTCAAAACCAGTGACATAAGAACAAGATGGCAACCATACAAAAAAATGCTGATATGAACACTCTTTACTAGGTTTTTATAATGAAACTTGATGTTATCTCCTTTGTTTTAAATTTTTTTACTTAAATGGTAAATGGCATATACTTATATAGCACTTTCTACCCTCTTTCGAAGGCCCAAAGCGCTTTACAGTCACAGTCCCATTCACCCAGTCACACATTCACACACTGATGGCGGCTCCGCTGCCGAACACTGGCGCCAACCTCCCACCAGAGGCAAGGTGGGGTTTAGTGTCTTGCCCAAGGACACATGGCTGTGCAAGGCGGGAATCGAATCTGCAAACTTACGATCATGGGTCGACCGCCCTACCGCTGCACCACGGCCGACTTAAAAATCTTTAAAATGTTTAATTGCATATAGACTGAGATTTTTAAAATTTACATCCTCACGTTGATCTTTAGTTGAGTTATGGAGGGGAATTTATTTTGTCCCATAGCAAACTTTGTTTTTGGAAAATTGTGTAATTTCCATTACAGAGCACCTGTAGAATCAATCAGTCATTTCTCTGGTACCATTTAGCGTTTTACAACCACGCTCTTGTAAAAAGCCCTTTTCAGGCTGCAGGTGCAGGAACAAAACTGACCAGAGGGTATAGCATCCCACACACGGGTTAGCTGCACTTCTAAATGAGATCCCTTTATCTGTGGACCATTCTTTTCTCTGGGGTGCTGGATGACAGCATAATTGGGTAATTGGGTTCTTACACATGCATCATGCTGTTTAAATTGGGTTACATTCCCCCGTCTTCTCGTAGAAAGTATCAGAACCATCTGACACGGCCGGACAGAAGGCAGCACCTTCAGGCTGCTTGCATGTCTGAGGGTGAGCAGGTGGATACAAAAGAGTAAATAGAGTCGAGGGTAATTGCAGGGATCTAGTGGGGTAGTGTCACACAATATACCCGGTGTCACATGCTAAGTGTCAAGAATACAATGTTTTCTAGTGGGTTTTTTTTATGCTAAAGGTGTCTGTTTGCATTCTTGTCTATCCTGGGTTATTTTAGTCAACATATATTGTCTAATAATACGTATTTTTCCAAAACTTGAGCCATAACTAACAGATCTTGGACATTTTTTAAAAATGGAATTTTGTTTCGAAATGAGAGACTATTTATTAGAGATTTTTAGATTTAAAATATAAATAAATGTTTCATGAAGTTACCAAACCTTAACCTTCATGTGTCGCTTCTTTTTCTACTCAGGAGCATCTTTCCTTGAAGAAATACATTGTGGATATTTTGACGGACAGCTCGGTTTCCTCTGAGGGCGTGAAGGATGGAGAGGAGCGACAAAAAGCGAGAAAGAAAGCAAAGAAGCTCAGAGCTAGAATGAACTCCAGGTAATGGCATTATCACCTCCCTCCCTGAGTTGAACTCCTTATGAGTGATAAGGAGAAGAAAAGCGGATGTTATTTGCATCCAGGCTATCTACAAGCTAACACTTAGTTTATGTCCACTTTCTGTGATTGGGGAGCAAAGCCCCAAATCGATCCGTAGGTCGCCAGCTTTCCCCTGCAAAGAGCTTTTCCCCAAATTGCTGCCATGGTTTTTGCCAAATTTGAGGTCTCCCTTGCTGTGCTTGCTGTGTTGAAGTATGTGGGAGGCCTGCATATTTTTCTTTTTCTGAGGAATTGATCTTTTTTTTTAAATGCCACGGGGGGGAAAAAATCAATAGTAATCAACAAATAGGCTGTGATGGTGCTTCATTTGTGAACCTGGACTAGAGATTTCTCAGTTTTGCCAAATTTCTCACCAGGATAAAAGATGAGAAAAACTATTGTAAAATGTTGCTGATGCAGGTAGTTAAAGAAATCCGATAGGTCTAGGTGTGAAATTTAAAACTTGCATCAATGTGGTTTTCAACTGAGAAGATGCGAGAAATGGCTTTCAAGAAAAATTGAATTATGGATTCCATGAACCAATATTGTATTTCAAAAGGAAAATCCAGTTAAAAAAGGTTGTTTTTAAAAAAAAAATCACCACCAAATTGTTTCCTCGAACTGAGATATTTGCACGTCACACACTCACTCTTTCATGTTAAAATGTTTTTGTCTTAAGATAAAGATTTTATTTGATTGTTAACGAATTCTAAATATATATTTTTGAATAACTTTCTATTGAAATTATATTGAGAAATGAAAAAAATCTACATGCTTGTGTCCAAACAAGTCTTCTGAATTCCTCTATATTCAGTTAAAAAACAGTTCATTGGTTAGTTTTGATGACAGCAAAAAATACTGTGCCATACTGTCCTGATAGGCAAACTGAAGGGGGTCAAGCGCCCCTCCACCTGAGGTTTAAGCCACTGAGTAGCAGCCTCTCAAAAGTCTTATTATGATAGATGTCAGGGCAACTGGTCTATACTCCATGTCCATTACATGTGACTAAATGTAATGAAAAAATAAATGTAACTACTCCTTAATATTAAATAACTCATTTATTTATTTATTATAACTTTTTAAAGTGACAATGACAGTTGCATAGAAAACATATGTTTGCTTGTTACTCTAGCATAAATCCTTTTACATTTGATTCTGTCAGGTTAGGTTATATGGACAGTGTTTAAGTCCTAATGTATAGTTGCCCAATCCAATATTTCAAGTCCAATTCCCCCTAGATATGAATAAAAACACACCAATTTTTATTTTTATTTCAAGAAATTAAAAACTTTTTGCTCTCGCGGGCCACATAAAATGACATGGCGGGCCACATTGAGTTTGACACAGGTGTTCTAGAACATAGTTTCTGCAGTGTGGCAAGAGTTCATCAGAAGTTCACTTCTTAGTTTGGATGGGACCGTTGGCAAATACTTGCATAGATCTTTTTGTCTGCAGTGGATGCATCAGAATGGAGCGGAACAGGGAGCTTGTGGGCTGCAGATTAAAACCATTTCTACAAGCTCTTTACAGACTTTGGAGACAATTAAAAGTTCAGAGGGCCTTTTGTCTGAAACGCTTCATTCTTGGCTCTGCTGTTCTTACCTTGGTGAGGCTCAGCAGCGCTGCGAAAATGACAACATGATCTGCCTCTGTTCACCATCATTCATCCAGCAGCCCCACTGAGACCAGCACTCAAGACGAGGTCATAAATAACAAAGAGCCCCCGTGAACATGAAGGTGAGCCACCTCACTGCTGGGTGGAAATGAACCCTTTTATTGGAGCGCTGCATGGTGTCCTTTAAAAACACGAGGGATCTCACAGCATTTTCAAAAGGGCCACATGTATCATAAATCCATAAACACACATGATATACTATGTACTTTTTGGTTAACTCAAATGTTTTGAAAGTAAAGGAAGCTGGTAAAACTGTTCTTTTAGAAGCCAACACTCATCGATGATGGGGATGGCTTGTGAATTGAGAAGTCCAATCCTCCACTTGCCTTATTTTCTAGTTCTCATCTGTTGATGGTTGCTTGTGGTTCACTGAGCAGGAAACAGTGTTGCCAGTGTGTGTGGGGATTGAGTGTGAAAGTCAGATGATGGAGTGTGTACAAAGATACTCCTGTATGGAATACAGCTTTACCCCTTTAAGTGTGGCTGCAATTCGCTGAATGCTTTACATTGAGAACATTAGGGAGAAGAATTTTCTAAAGGTTATTCTGCTCTTTATTGCTACTAAGATGACAACCCTGCTTCCTGTTTGCATGTGCATTTACTTGTACGTAAGGGGGAGTTCTATTTAGTTAAATTAAATAAAATTAAATGTATTACTGGTGATTTTTAGAGTTATGAAGATCTTTTAAGTTCTCTTCTTTCTAAGTCATTATTGGGGTTTAGAAATCAGGTTTAGCTTTGCAGTTGCTCTTAATTTAACGCGAATATTTTTACACTCCAAGATTAATTATATAGGATATAAGTAAAAGTCTGTCGCAAAAAAAAACAAATTGCATCAGCCTTTCTATCCTTCCCAAATGACATATAAAGTCACTGCAAGCAAAAAAACTCACATTTTTTACAGAAAGAATTAAACTGGCTAAAAGAGGTTTGGAGTTAATTTATTTGTTGATTGATTGATTGATTGATTGATTGATTGATTTTTAAAATTCGTGTCGACCTAAACTGATGTGATAACCAGTATAATTATTTTTATTTTTAGTATAAAAGATTGATGAAGTAGCTTATTATCTTTGATTGCACTCAGTTAATAGTTTTATACTAAAAACCTGTTGTTGAATATTGGAGATGTAAATGAGCCTCTGCGCTGTCCAGATGGGGATTTCCACAAAAAGCATCCACATTTTAATTGGAAATGTTTAACAGCATCAGTTGTGAACTGAATGTGTTTCATCAAACTGATCAGTTGGACTTAGACTTTCTAATGAACAGATTCATCCACCTGGTGCATATTGTGCTTTGGCTGTTGACCACAACTCTTTCAAATTCCTTTTTTTTGCTCCTAATAACCATTTTTTTTGTCAAGAAAGTCAAGAAAGTCCTGCCTCTGATTTAAGCTAGTGGCAGCAAAGTGTTCAGGACCTGATTTTTTTTTTTTT